>JAQFVV010000200.1:382436-982436 GCA_028023455.1 Epiperipatus broadwayi | reverse complement strand
GTATGTTATCAATGCAAATATATTTTATATTTATGTATGTATTATTTGGTGATTGTTATTATTTTTATGTGAATACTTTATGTAAACATATATTAAAAGTGTGAATAATTATTATTGACATCATTAATTGCATTAACCAATCTATTTACATTAGCTAATCTATTACTTTGTCATTTCAAAATATAGATATTACGAACAGTTATTTAGCGTTTTTATCAATAATAATATAAAAATACCAAAAACAGAGATTAAATATGTTAAATAAAATTAAACCGAGATGAGGCGTACGAGTCAAAAATATACTCGGTTTAATTAATTTTATTTAACATATTAAATCTTTGTTTCAGTATTTTTATATTAATATAATTATAAATGTGTACATATAGAAAAAGAGGGCACAAAAAGTTTAAGGGAGGGTCCTTTCCCCTTAGATCAGATGTAATGGTATTAATACTAATCAAAAAATAATTATTATTGGAAATATATAGAGAGATTATTAATAAAGTAAAAGAAAACATGAATTAAATACAACTTTCTAATATTATTGCAATCAACTTCATCAAAAGAGTACATTTATTATTTAAAATATAAGCACTTTTTTTTAAGTCATTAATTTTTATTAGTTTGTAAATTTTGAGTTTACAACTTTTTATTTTAATTAAATCAATCCATGACAACCTAAGAATCTTTCAAGAACAGTGTGAATCAATAATTTTTTAAAATTTTATTCCGACTAAATGTAGATTAAAAAGGAAGTTTATCAATAATAAAATATTCATTTTTTTTTAAAAAACAGTACATCTCAAATAAACAACATTTAATAACACAACTACTACAGCAAAAGTCCAGCTTAATCAAATGAAGTTAATTTATTGATTGAGATTACTATAAGATGATTGTATAATAAGCTATGCATTAAATTAAAAATTATATTATATTTTATAGAATGAACATTATAAAAAGTTGTTGGTTAGACAATACATTTAATTTTTATATAATTTAAGATTGAAAAATCATGTGTTGTGAATTTACTACAATCAAGAAGTTTTTCAACGCTTTGTTTGTACTTTTCGTGTTAGCAGATTTAACATCTTTATCCAACTATCCGTGGTGGCTTTGCTAAAAGTTTCTCCTTATATGTTTAATTGATTGGTATTATAGGTAAATGAATATACAACCAAACAAAAAAAAATTGGGTGAGCTTTCCAAACCAAAATATATCACAGACTACCACTTATTTTTCATTAACAAATAGTTAATCGGTCGAAAAATGGCTATATATTAATACTTTGAGAAGGAAACTAATTACGTCATTGGTTTTGCATTATAAGCAAGTATGTAGCTAATGAAAATCATATATTTACAATTTTCTGTAAGATATATTTAAAAATAATATCTGAGTTTAACTTCAACTGTAACCTGTATAAGTTAGGGAGAACATTAGTAACTTTGATAAATAAAATTACATATAAAAAAAAAAAACATAGAATTTTAAAGCATTAAATTGGCCTCTCATCTCTCTTATATATATATATATATATATATATATATATATATATATATATATAATTTTTATTTCTAAAATAACTTTATTAAAACAAATAATATATGTTTACAAATGGTACTATAGGCATAATTAATAATTGGTGTTACCTGATAACATTATAGTAAAAAAGGACAAAACTTAATAAATTAATACATGATATTTTGATCATCAAGGACTTTATCCAGAAAGCTGAAAAAGTTTCCAAGTTTCCTCATATAAAAATTTTGTAGATAAGATTCTGTCTCTGTCTTTAAGTTTTTTAAGATTTGTAGAAAATAAGAATCAATATCTGGAAAAGGCTGAGTAAGTTGTTTCTTACATCTGGCCAACCATACAGAGAATGTCAAGAAAATTGACAGTCTGATGGTTGGGATGTCTCCAGAATGCAGGCAGTCCTTAATTGAGATAATCTTGTAGAAGTCCACTTTAGAGTTCTGATAGATAAACATTTTAATATTCCCAAGTCTGGTGTAGGAGTAGATGATGTGGTCAAACGTTTCATCTTGTCTGCAGCAGTTAGAGCATAATGAATCAATCTCACTGATTTGTCTCCTACAGCTCAAAAACCAGTTTGTAGACATAGCATGAAGATTGACTTTAACTAGGTAGTCAAAAAACTTTGGCTCCAATGCCCAAAATTTTAAAAGGACAAGTTTGTGATTGGATAAGCCAAGTTTCAATCTAATAATGATAACCTGAGGGTTGATTAGTTGATATGCTTGAAAGTGTAATAATAGCATAATTGCATAGGATACATATGATATTGGCTCAAAGCTAAACCAGGTAAAACTTAACATTTTTTTTAGATAATTGTCTTATGGCCAAACCAACTAATCATACAGTTGAGTGCAAATACAATTATTCTTAACAAAAAGGTAAAATAAGAATAAAAATATAACCAGTCATTACACATGGTTTTTCCACCATTATTTTTCTATGAGCAAAAGCTGCTAGGCCGAGGATTGTTTAAATGTTTTAACTTTTTGCTGTGTGTACTGGTAAAATGTTCTTGTTTAGTTATTCAAATTTCATGTCAGCTATCACTAGTCCACCCAGTAATACCTGAAGAAAATAAAACAGTAACACTCTATTCTGAATCAAATAAAAATTGGTTCATAGTTCACTTAGCTAATTATGCAGCAAAGTGCAAATCTAATTGTTAGCTAGAAGATAAAAAGTGAATACAAAAAATGCACAAGAAATTACCAGATAGCTTTTTTTCTTATTTTTCTATGAGTATTCTTTGCCATACTATGGATTATTTAATATAATGTTCTTGTTTTACCTTCTAGACAATTTGTAAAAAAAAATGTATAGTTTTATTTGGTCCAGAGAGTGTATAACTTTTCTTCTTCAGTTGTTGTTGACTTGCCAATGACAACTAGCAGAAGAATTGCAACCTATGTGTTATTATTAACAGTTGGATGAATTTAGAAAAGTATAAATCAAATTTGAATTTTTCTAAAAATAGTTTAATGAAAATAGATCTATATAAAACTTTATATATGTATATATAATATAGGCACTATAACAGAGTTTATACATAAATATTTATTTGTTTTTTTTTTCCTGCAGACTACTTCAGTAATACCTAAATTAAATAAATGATCAGATCATAGTCTTTTTTATAATTATAAATGCTGATAGATTTACAGAATTATATTAGCCTGTCTGTGCATAAAAATATGCAGTGATTTTTCATTGTGTGTGTGTATATACGGGCAATCCTATTGGCTACAACTTAGGATATAAATGACGTTAGATTAGCCTATCTTATCTACTGTAATTACTACATTATTAATTAATCTATTCATAGTTATATGTGTCCTAAAGCCTTCATTAAATTTTTAATTTATCACATATACTTCACCAATTTTATTTCCAATATTTGGTTCATATGGTAATAACATTCATTTCTTATCTTTTTTATTTTTTTCTCCTTATACATATTATTAATAATTTTAAATTTGTGTCTTTGGTTTAATATTTTTATATAAATACTCACTCTAGGCAACAAATTAGATGACACATTTCTAAGATCGTCATGTCTGCAAAACTTTTGATATATTTATTACTTTATAAAGAAATCAATATATTCACTATATAACCATTATATCATCTTAAAGATTTTAAATTATGGTGCACTTTAAGCTATTGAAGATGGCAAACTTGCCATAAGTGCTGTGTAGTGTTTGCAGGTGTAAAGTATCTTCCAATTATCAGAAGCCTACCATTTGCACTAGGGAAAAAATATTAAACCAAAAATATACACAAATTCATAATTTTTCTGAATCACTTCCATGTATACCTGTATTCTTAGTCATTCATCTTCTCACTTTTTTTATTTACTATGAATTTTGCTTACTCAGTCAGTCATATCTGTTCTTTTCATCTTGACTTATTACTGTACAGTTTTTTAATTACTACATTATTTTATTGAAGCCTGTCCATTAAAGTAGGAGGATTTGCTATCTTAATATATATCTGAGCACTTGTAGCATATATGTGTAGAGATAGTAATCTGGACCAACTGATGATTGCTGGTTTTGCATGAAATACGTATATTAGTGATTATTTATCTTTTCAACATATGTGTTCGGGTGTATCAGTGTTATAAGATAGTGTGGAGAGTGGTGAGTCATGTGAAAGTCTGTGCTCATACCCTGCCTATTACATATTTAGACACAGGTATATATAAGCCTGTGTATTTCAGCTATTACATTATTTTATATAATTTACATTATTTTGATATATTCTTAACATGCATACATTTTTTGATTAATGTTACATTATAAGTGTGTGTGAGTGTAAGTTTTTTACAAGATTTAATATCATCCATAGTTTAAAGCATCTATCCAAAATTTGGAATCAATTGGCCATAGAAACAGGTGAATAACTGTGCACTCAAGTTGGTATTTATATCAGATAATACATTGTGCTATTAAATGAATGTAGTTCTAAATAGTAAGAATTAAAAATAAATTGGTGTTAAAATTTTGGCACGTAATTAACAAATTGCTGTCAGTGATGAACAATTATTATTTTAAAATACTTTACTTTTGGTTACTTTTGTTCATATATATATATATATATATATATATATATATATATATATATATATATATATATATATATATATATATATATATATATATATATATATATATATATATTAAGAAAAGCACATAGTATACTGAGCATGCTTTTGATTAACTGATAGTCATACTCTTAGCTGTTCAGCATATTATGTTGATGTATTTAACATTTTTATTTTAAAGTATTAAACAAGCTTTGCTTAGTATATCTGTTGAATGAATTATTTACATCGAATTACTTTTTTTTTTGAGAAAAGTTTAAAACTAATAGAATTACATTAACATGAATTAACTGTATTAAATTTATGATGCAAGATTGCCATAAAATAGTAAAAAAATAGTCAAGCACTTGCTATGTATAAAATTTTCAGGAAAACCAATATCCCATAAGTTGCATAAGAACTCATCAATTATTTCCACAATTCAATGACTATAACTTTGTATAAGCATAATACATCATTTATTTCAAAGAAAAAAGGCATTAGAAATGGCACTGACGTTTCAGTTTTAATTAACAAATAATTTTATGATACATTTTTTTTTTTGGCATTGCAATCCGACTATAGAATGGTTCAATAGTGATTATCTGTAGCATCTGTTTGATGGTTTTGCAATCATTTGATAACAAAAACATGTATATTATATCATGGTAATTCAAACTAAAATAGCTAGATGCAGTATTATTCAGTAAAAAAAAAAAATCAATGGACCAATATTTTATATACCTATTGCATTTTCACAATCTTCACTTTTTATTAAAAATCTTGAAATTGTTTATTATTTTTGTTAAGGTTGATGTAATGTTGTTTTGGTAAGTATATGATGTTTACACTCAGATTTTATATATATATATAAAATATGTCAATCAGATTTTATATATATATATAAAATATGTCAATGAAAATGTAATAATATGAACAGAAAGTTATTAACAGCAAAAAAGGAAAAAATGAAATACCTATTATAATGATTCAAATTTGCGTACATTTGTTCATCTGTACAACTAAGTAATTTCTTTCATTTTTATACCCTAAAGCTGAGTGCACAGCTATGATTATGGTAAATTTCACCAAAAGTGAAAAGAAAAAAAAAAACACTTCATTGTGCAAATCAACAAATGTATGCAAATTTGAATTGCAAATATGAATGAAGGGAGGAAATCAATACTAATATAAAGATTGCAACTGTTATATTTTTTGGTATTTACAAGATAAATTTTTAAATTTCAAAAATAATTTTTTGCTGTATTCTTTAATGAAATATCCCTTGCTAATAAAAAAATAATATAGAATTATTTATTAAAAGATATTTTGTAGCCTGAATCCTAAAAACAAATGTTTGTATGTTTAAGTTTATTTATTCTTTTTGTTTATTTCTGTAAAGTTGACATTATTTTTAAGACAACTTTCCATTTTTTTAAGCTATATTTTTAATCAATATTATCAAAAATGTAAATATTTTTATGAAGAAAAGATTTATTCATTAAAAATAAAAATCACAAAAATGTTACTAAATTGGGCTCTATATAAACTTGTTCAAGACTGCAAATTAACTAAGTTAACTCTCCAATTTTTTTACATGATTATTCAGAGCATAACCAGAGACATGCCATGCTTATAATTTGTGCTTGATTCTGATCTATATAAAATTATTTTTTCCAGCTCCAATGAGGCTGATTTTTGTCAGGTGATAAATTCATATCTTCATTGTCTAACTATACTTAACTATAGAGTAAAGCAGAAATGAAAAACAGGTACATTTAACTACTTGTATAAACCAAGTAAATAATATCTTCTTGTTCACTGCCTTTCTATAATAGGTCATTTTACAATGAGCTCTTTAAAGAAATTATCTACTTACCTTTATGCAGAAAAGTCATAAATGTCATACAGAGATAAATACATAGTTACTGTTGGCAATAAAAAGTATTTATAAAATTGGTGCCCATATAAAAAAAGATTTATAACATAGACTATTGAAGACTTAATATGATACACTGTTATGTATAGATGAGACATTGAGGAAACAAAAGAAATCATATGTTGATGCCTTTGAAATAAAATGTTGAAGAATGCTTGGTATACATTAGATCGTTAAAAGAATTAATGAATGAAGTTAATGAAGATAAGTCAACTATTGGAGATGACAAAATAAAATAAAAAAGTATATTATTTTAGATGTAGAATGAGGAGGTAACACTTTGGGAAAATAAATCATGATTAGAATTATGAATAAGTAAAAAAAAGAAGATGACCAAACCTAATATCACAGAATGGATCAGATTTACGGTACTGAAAAATTGCAAAACTGCAAAGAAAAGAATGGGTTGAAAGTGGTTTATCTATACTTTGATCATTATAAAAATCATGGTCAGTTGGAAGATGATAATGATGTTTATATAATAAAAAATACATGTTAAACAAAGGAAACAATGATAATTTTTAGTAAATAAAACACTAATAAATTTTCAGATCAATTCAATTTTATATCCTTTTTTCTTTAAATATGCTTGAATGATGTTACCCCAGACTTTTTAAAACAAAAATTAGATGCTATATTTTTATAGATACATATTTTTTACTTAAAAGGCAATATATTAAATTCTGAGTATGTCAACTTTAAGCTAAAGATTTTAATTATTTTTAAATTTTACCATACTTTTTATTCTATATTTTGAGAATATCAAACAAATTTTATGGAAGTTATAATAACAAATGATCTACTATATTTTATAAAAAAAGTTTTATTAAATCATGTTTTTTTTAAAAAAGTACTATGTTAATAAAGTAACTCATTACAGGTGGAAAAGTCTTTAGAACATTCACCTAAAAAAAATGAGAAAAAAGCACTATCACCAAAGTTTTAATTACTAGTTTGTAAGAGTTTGAACATTTTCCCCTTATTGTTTTAATCTCAAGCTAATATTAGATATTCATTTTCTGACCAATGCTGGGTAAAATTTCTGAGTTGTTATACACCAACTATTTGAGAGTAAAAAATCCTAAACCTTCCATTTAGTTTAGATTCAAATTTCAAACCATATGCATGACATGTATCTGTATTGTAAAGACTTTATTCACTATTCAAAATTTATTTTTGGATTAAATAGTTTTATTGATTTTACATATATTACTTTTTTAGTTCATAGGGCATATTATACACATATTCATCTATATAAATAATATAAAAACTCTGTCAAATAATGAAAATTATTCTACACAAATAAAGCGTGATAAACAGAGCACCAAAAACATTAATTATAAACAACAATTAGCCAAGCACTTTCAGTACTGTATACCAGTACTGTATACCAGAATCATGGTGACATACTGGAACTGAACAGTTAATATTATAGTGCATGCTCAGTGGAACACTAGTGTTATGCTGATTAATAACATTTTTAGACTTCACAATAAACCAAGTCTCTTTCAACTTCCTTTTTCGATCATTTGACTCATTGCACACAGTAGTAATATTTTGAGGATAAAACTCATGACTACAATTACTTTCATGATTTGAAAAAAAAAATAGAATTAACCTGCAAATCACTTTTTCAGAACAAAAAATCTAAAAGTGATTTGTAGGTTAATTCTGTTTTTTTTTCAAATCATGAAACTAATTGTGGTCACGAGTTTTATCCTCAAAATATTACTACTGTGTGCAATGAGAGAAATGATCAGAAAAGGAAGTTGAAAGAGGCTTGGTTTATTGTGAAGCCTAAAAATATTAATCAGCATAACACTAGTGTTCCACTGAGCATGCACTGGAATATTGACTGTTCAGTTCCATTATGTCACCATGATTCTGGTATACAGTACCGAAAGCTCTTGGCCAATTGTTGTTTATAATTAATGTTTTTGGTGCTCTGTTTATCACACTTTATTCATGTAGAATAATATTCATCTATATGTGTATATGTGCATGTCTGTGCTAAAAGCACATATCAAAATATAGTTCATTACTATCTACAAAAACATGATAATAAAAAATGGGAAGGCTTATAATACTATTCATCATTCCAATCATAACAAGTTCAACCATATATAAATATAAATTATAATTTTTTGGGCTGTATCATGTATTATTTTCCATTAAATACCGATATTTCGATGGACTAGCATCCACCATTATCAAGGTTAAGTTAACCTTGATAATGGTGGATGCTAGTCTGTCGAAATATTGATATTTAATTGAAAATATTAACCTTGATAATGGCAATTTTAGTCCATCAAAATATTGGTATTTAATGGAAAATAATACACGGTATGGCCCAAACAGTTATAATTTATCTACATCATACAACCATGAAAATATTAAATATTATATATATATATATATATATATATATATATATATATATATATATAAAAATATATATATATATATATATATATATATATATATATATATATATGTTCACTAGATGGAGCTTACCACTAACTCTAAACAAGCTTTAATTATAAGTGCCAACAGAGAAAGAATTTAAAATCTCTATCGAAAAATTCTCATCTCCAGACCAATTGGTTTTGAGCTTAATAGATCACCTCAATGAAGAGTTAGAATTTTAGAAACTATATCTAAAACTCCAACTCAGAGTCTTAATCTCAAAGTAATATATATATTAATGTTGTTCACTCTTAAATAACTATCATATTATTCAGACATACAAGTTTGTATCTCGAGATAATTTATTTTTGCAAACACATAGGGTATATTCTTTGGAAAAATATATAAATAGTTTTTAATATGTAAACTTTCTAATAGTTATACACTACAGCTATATGAGTATGTGTGTATAGAAATATATATGGCAGGTTATAACTGTTGGAGAAAGTTGTGTGACAGCCTAATGGATAATACCTTTTCTGGTTAAAAAAATATTAGATATCATTTATATATTAGATATCATTTATATATTTTCCAATATTTACAGTCATATATTTGAAACAGACATAGTAAATATATATATATCCCCTCCTCCTCTCATTCTTTCACTCTCTGTTTCTCACTCTTTATATATATAAATATATTTTATAAAGCATGTTTTCAAGAGTAGCTGTGTCTAATAGAATAAAATAAATTTATTACTAACGTTTTGATAACACTTATTATCCTCTACTGGGTGAAAAATTATATAGTAATAAGTACTATAGTATATAGAATTGTTTCAAATGGTTATTATATTACATGGTTGTTGAAAAATCTGATTTACATTTAGCAATATTTTTTTACACTTTTTCAAATAATTGGCAATTTTGTTATTTTGTTATATTTATTAATGCAGTTTTTGTTTTTAAAATTTCTACAGCTTCTCTAAATACTCTTTGATGTTGATTATTTCATATGGATATGATTTGGGTATTTGGAAAGCCTATGTAATGGCCAGTATCTAAAACATAGAGCCAGTGCTGAAGATGTTAAGAATTGTTTTATTGCATTAATGTGTTCATCTCTCCTAGCATTTATATATTGATTGCTTCTCCCTAAGTATGTTGTTAGACACATGACACATATGATTTCATACACTCCTTGGATTTCTAGGGAATTACATCTTTAGGCTTGATTAAAATGTTATTAATCTTTTGCTCAGTAGAGATTGTTGATTTTATATCACAGGATTTTAGTGCCTTTCCAATTTTATCTGTGATTCCTTTTATATAAAAAATGTATATTCTATTATAATTATTTATTTCATTTTCTGTCTCTTTTTTTTTGTGGGTTTTTTTGCTTTCGTATCCTTCAACTGTGAAAACATTTATTTTAACACACACACACACACACACACACACACATATATATATATATATATATATAAGATGTCATGACTTTCAAGAAACTATGTATTTTAGTAATAGTGTCTTGACTAATCATTACAGAATCTTTAAATTATTTTATAATTTCCTCTCTAATTTTTTTTTATATATAATATCTTTCTTTGTTTAATATTCTTCTACGATATGAGCTGATCATTTGCTGTATTTTTTGTATAGATATAGAGTAAAGGGTATTCATTCAACCTATTTTTCTAAAAAACAGATTGATTTTATCTATGGAAGAATTATGTAAGCATTTACATAGAATTTGATAAATGATGTGTTTTTTTTTTAATTTTTTTTATAAATAACATTTTTGGAATTATTAATTAATATAGAATTTGGTGATACAAAATGAATTATACATATTATCAAGTTTTCTTTTTTAAAATAGGACCCAAATTACAATTATTTTTATGAATGCTATAAGATTTATTATTAAATTTATTTAATATGTATAGAATTTGCCTTCTGTAATATCCTATGTTTATGAGTTCTTGAGAAATTTATTCAAAAAAAATATTAGCAAATTAGATAATAAAGATATTATGATTCTAGTCTACATATGTTGATGAGTTGTTTATTGGTCTTGAAAGTATTATATATAAATTAAACAATTTAAACATTGAATTTTTAACAAAAACAAAATAAAATTATTAAATTTGTAAATTTACAAGTGTCTAGATACAATGACTTCTTGAAGTTTAAATTACTTATCAAATCTATCCAAAAAAAAAAGAATATAACCTTTAAATCACATACATTGATTAAATATAAACTAATTAACTTTATTAATATGACGGATTTATGAAAAGTTGGCCATTTATATTCAAACATTAATGTAATGTGATTTAGTGAGATTTTGATTTTTAAATTTTGTATGGGCATTCTATTTAAGGTGGCAGACATGCCATAAGGTAATTACAATATATATATATATATATATATATATATATATATATATATATATTAAAAATCATTGAGTTAATGCCAGTGTTTAGTTTTATTATATATATATTCATAAATATTCTTCAAAATATGCCAATATCCTGGATTTATACCTTGAAGATTCAATGCATTAATTACTGAAGAAATGCATTAGGATACTAAGAATATTAACATTGAGAAGAGTGTAAGATAGGGTGACTTTATCTCCAAAACTTTTTACAGCAATGATGCAAAAAGTATTTTGTGGATTAAAATGGGAAACTAAATGAATCAAAGTAAATGGAGATTATTTAAATCAATTAGATTTTTCAGAAGATGTAGTTACAAATAATGCTTCAGAGCTTCAGGAAATGTTGCAAGAATTATCAAATAAGTAAAAAAGTAGGATTAAAGGTAAATGTTAAAAAGACTAAAGTAATGTTCAATGGGTTTTCTCAAAAAATGAAAATAGAGATTATGATGAATTAAAAGAAGGTACAACTACAAATATCTTGGTCAGATTATTACTACAGATGAAAACATAATAGATTAAATAAATCATAGTATTAAACTTGGTTGAATTGTTTTTGATAGAAGTAACTTGATATTAAAAGAAAATATGCCTATATGTTTGAAAAGAAAGGTTTTTAATAAATATGTTTTACCAATTCTTACTTAATGATCTGACTGTGACTTGGACACTTAATAGAAAAGCAATACAAAGACTTGAGATCACTCAAAGAAGTATGGAAAGATGCAAGTCAGGAGTGAGAAAAAGAAATCAAAAATGCAATACATGGGTAAGAGAACAAAGAGATGTTACTGACATTGTTGAAAGAATCAAAAGGCTGAAGTGGAGTTGGGCTAAGCATATTGCTGGAAAAGATGGTAATAGATGGACAATTGAAATCTTAAATTAGATTCCAAAAGATTATAAAAGACCCAGAAAGAGACCACATGTGAGGTGGGTAGATGAAATAAGAAAGTGTGTATGGGTGATGTAGAGAAGAGCAGAGTAGAAAAAATTACTTAATATTTCCTACAAAAGACTACCAAAGAGATCTATTTGAAGTGAACTGTTTAAGACCATTTTAATCATCGCTATCATTTTCAACAACTATGAATTCATTTAATCAGTTTATGTGATCATATAGTTTTTTTGTTCTCCATATCACACCAATTAATTTTATCTCATACATCTTTTATTTTTATCATAAGCATTTTATCTAAATTTAATGCTATGATTAATTTCATGCATTATTAATCTGACTTTTTGTTACTTTTTAACTTTTAGAGCGTTATTATTAAACTTTATTTTTTCTTTTTGTGAAAAGTTATCAAATATTGATTTATTCTTTTTAAAATGTATCGTTAGTCCTACATTTTTTCTTTTATCTAATAACTCATAACATTTCCTAAAACAAAAAACAACAACAATTACATCATGTGCAAAATCCAAATACTTGAATAAGATCTATTCATTTTTATGCTTCCATTTTAATACCAAAATATTTCACCTAAATTTGCAATAAAATGTTTTAGGGCCAAAGCCTAGAGACTGACTATCTTACTTATATATTTATTTGTATAAAACATTAATGATAGCTCAGATATTGAAAAAAAATCCTAACCTTATGTCAAATTTTTAGGCAAATGCGAATTAATGATGTGGGTGTAGTATAAAGGCTATTCAATATATAAATGTGTGTGTGCGTGTGACCCATAAAATCTTAATGCAATAAATTAGTAACAAATTGTACGTCAGTTTTTTCTAATAGTTAATTCATTGTTTTTTAATATGTTAATACATTTAAAAAATACTACAAAAAATTATATTTAATTTTCAAACATTAAATATTTAAAATATAAATATTTTGTATAGAAATTATTATGTATATGTTCGTCATTATATATATATATCTTTTTCTATTTTTTTTGTTTTTAATCATTGACAGATGGCAGTAGTAGTAATTATAAAATGCAAATATTCAATTATTAAATAATAATAATAAGAAGAAGAAGAAGAAGAATAACCACAAATATATATATATTTTAAATTAAGTAACATATACAATGTTTCCAGTTTAAAGCAACTATGTTGCCTGCCGGCAAAAACCTTAGAAAACGTGCTTGCAAATAAATTACCATAATAATGTTATTATATATCTAAATCTACACACATCAACACGCACACACGCATATATAGTATTTTTTTTCTTAAATTTTTTAAATTGCTCGAGTAAATTGAAAAAATGCCAAGAAAAAAGATCAACTTTTATGACCCACTGACAAAACCAGATTTATACAGTGAGAATAATTAGTCTGAAGGAGATAGAGAAAAGTACAGTTGTGTGTGTATATATACAAACACCCTAACAAATTCTGGAATTAATTAATTCAATAATGCTATATGCAACTTTGACTATTAGGCTCATTATTAACTGTAGTTTTAAAAATGACGTGAAAATGTAAAAAAGTCTCTCAAATGAATATTAAGAATCTAAAAGAAGAATGATACTTAATGGTATATTGTTAAAAGAAGTTGGTATTTATCTTCCTGAGGCTATATTTTGTTATTTCTAATGTTTACACTGCAATCATCACTTTCTCAAAAGCTGTTAATATCAATGTGTAGGCTCTTTATCATATAGAAAGATCAAGTTGGACAAGTGATAATAAAGATGAACTTCAAATTATAGTCTTTTTCAATATGACCATACACCATTATAAATTGACCATACACCATTATAAATTGACAATCTTTAATTAAATATAAAATAATTAATTAGTACAACAATTAGTACAACATTTTATACTCTATGAAAATACTAGAACAATTATGTTTACATTTGATGAACAGTTTAATAAAAAGTCTGATGCATTAATATCAACAATGTTTTTAAAAAATTATTATTCCAGAGTCTACATATAATCTAAACTGCTGTATTAATCATTTATTTCATATTATTAATTCATAATAGTTTTTAAATGAATAGAAATTATCTCTACTGTGTAGTTTAATGCTTGGTTATTTTAAAAAACACTTTTGTTTACATCTATTTGATTTAAAGTTTAGTTATAATTATATCACTGTTTAGACTTTTCATCTATATAAGATTCAAGACAGCATATATCAATGATCTCCTTATATTTGCTAGACAGTTTGATAAAACACTGGCACATACTTATTAATATCAGTAGGATATAGTCATTGCAGTGTTTATTATACATATAGTAAAGCCATGATATATAGTATATTTTGTTCCAAGCCCTCCACATGCATTATACATAGTATATAATAGCTTCAATTTATTAATAATATTTTTGTTAGAATAGAATACTTATTGTTAATTGAACTGCAAGTGTATAATATTTTCCAGCATATATATATATATATATATATATATATATATATATATATATATATATATATATATATATATATATAAAACCTAGATGCTTTTTATATGTATAATGTGCATATATAAATTAAAATTATAAGTATAAACAAAATTTTTAAATAATTAATAATAATAATAAATTAAGAATATACATTTACATATATTTTTTATTCATTGAAAAAAATAAGAATGAAAAGAAAAAAAAATCTCCTGTATCATAGCATTATTTTTAAAATAAAGTAAATAGCAAAATATCTGACTCTCATCACAATTAAATGAGCTCTAATGAATTTGACTAGTCTCATTATCAAAAAACTATGAACTCTGCAATTGTTTTGGTGTTTTTAAGTAGGTTCTAAAATTTTGTAAAACTTTTAGCATTTCACTTAGACAATATTTTATGTAAAATATTATACATTAAATTTATAAAGAATAATAAAGAAAGAATAAAATGAATAAAATGTATGTGCTTTTAACATAAACTGAACTTTTTTTTTATTAATAAACATGATTGTTTATCATGATCTGAAATGGAAAAATGGCTGCTGTTATAATTTAAAAATTTATTTACAAATTTTAATTTTTGTTTTAATGTGATCAATTTTGGCATTCAAATGAAAAATGCCTGCCTAAGTATCATAGAATGTATTAAATTTGTGAATAACATTTTTGTTTATTTGTTTACATTTTGGGGGGATAATGTATCATTAAAGTTATGTATTTTGATATAGCATAATTTATGGCTTTATTATATATAGGATTGCTATATCGATTAGTTATTTTATATATACATATTATATAAAATTTATTTCAAAGATGCACAAAATTGATTGCTTTCAATAGAGAATATGACTGAGAATGAAATAAATTTAAAATTATAGTGTAAAAAGTTTTTCAGAAAAAAATATTTTGTTATAGAAATTAAAAGACAGCAGTGCAAGATGTCAAATAGGACTATAAAAGACCAGCTTGAGGTATATATGGAATTATTTGCAAATGAAGAATTCGTTTTTCTTCTGTAGTTAGAATGATTATACATGATTACGGTGCATTTGTTGAAACATTACAATAATTGGCTAAATTTAAGATGTGCATGAAAATAAATGGCTGACTATTGTTTGTCTTCTTATATTTTTTATTATCAAAAAACAATCACTTTTAGCTCAAACAATATTTTAGTCTTATTTTTTTTGACTGATAATATTTTTTAAAAAAAATTATATGTATATGTTAGTGCAAATTGCTTATCCAAGACAACCCCCCATTCAAGAGCATGTCAGATTTAGATCTATTTTAAGACTGTCTTTATAAATTAAAATACAGTACTTGTGTTATATTTTGTTATTACCTTATTTAAGTAGCAAAATCCACATAGACATATATATTTAGCCTTGAACATTAATTACATTTATGATTTAAGTAATACTTTGGGTACAATTTAAAAAGTATAATTGTAATTTGTAGTGTTATAATTGACTATTTAGTAATTTGTATTCAGGGCAGGTTATATTTACCTGTTTAAGGAGATTTATTTAAACTTCTTTACATCAATAATTTCCATCTTTGTGGTCAAGTTGCAATCTTTAGCATCTATATGAATATATTGAAGTATAAATAAAGGTGGGTTACACCTTTGTTGTTAAAAGGTTGCCTTGACATCAGGTTGAGATTGCTGATTGTTATATATATTGGATTTGTCTAATTGTTTACTTAATTTAATGATATATATATATATATATATATATATATATATATAAATATATATATATATATATATATATATTAATGTTTCACTCTATCACAGATTCTTGAAAACTAAATAAATAAAGACATCTGTTTTGTCAGATATGTTTATATGTATATTTAAAAAATATAATAAAAACATTATAAAACCAAAAAAAAAGAGATGAACTGGAGTTATTATATGTGTTTATATGTAATTTTTTTTAAAAAAAAACAGATATATTAATCTTTATCAGAAGTTTAAAGCGTCTGTACTTGAACAAATGATTAATATTAATATTAAATATATCTAATCTGAAATGAATATTGGCAAATTAGGAGTACAAAGAGTTTATGCTTGTAATAAATATTAAACAAATTATAAAAAATATATATATTGCCATTTTCAGACGTCTTCATTCATATGTTTTAAGAATATGTGGTGAAGTGGATGTTTTAAAATATCTAACAAAGTAATTACACATATAAAAAAGATAAAATTGAATTATTCTATGCATTTATGTTTAATTAAAAAATAGATATATTAATTTCCAACTGAAATTTATATGGGATAGTCATAATCTTTAACTTAGTAAGTGATTATTAATAAACAAATATATTTATCTGAAGTGGTTGTTTCCAAAAAAATGCAGTAAGTTTGACACCTGAAAATCAAGTATAACACACACACACATATATATATAATTCAAAACTGCCTCAACACTATACTAGTAATAAGTAAAATATAAAACAATACAATACTAGATAAAAATCCAAAGTTTATCAAAATCCTTACACAATCTTCTCAAGTTTAGTAGATGAAATCATGGACATGTAAGGATTTTGGTTTGATGGTTTTCTATATATATATATATATATATATATATATATATATATATATATATATATATATATATATATATATATATATATATATATATATATAATTATATGTTCAATGACATGTAACAAATATTGAAAAAATAGCAATATATAATATAAAGTTAAATAAAAAACACAATTATTTATTTTAGACAGTATTACTGCTATATAGAGATGCAGGTAAATATATATATATATATATTAACATTTAAGAACAACAATGGTCAGACTGCTATATAGAGATGCAGGTAAATATATATATATATATATTAACATTTAAGAACAACAATGGTCAGAGAACAATCATAAATCAGCTTATTCATTTTATATAAATTGATTTTTGAAATGACTGACATTATTTTTACAGAGTAGAGATATTTTATTTATTTTAAAACTCTCTAACAAACAGACATATATATATATAAAGATAAGTAACATTTTTTACATTGGATATATGAAAAATCAGATGATAATTACCAATTACATTTATTTAATAATTGAATTGTCTTTATTTCAAATTCATAATATATTATAAAAAATAATAAACAACTATGAGTAAAAAAAATACATATGCAATAATTTTACAAAAGATAAACTTCAATTTTGCATATTATTCAGCATTTTTTTTTGGTCCCATTAGTTTCATATAAGTAACATTTTTTCTTATTTTAATTTCTCAAACTGTCATTTTACCACATTAATCACTGAAAAATCACAGTCCAGATGCAATATTTTCCATCTAAATAGTTTTACTTTTCCAAAATTTTGAAATGATACAGAGCAATAATACATAGTTCATGAGTCAAGATTTTCCTGAGGTCACTAAATTTTTTTTTTTAGATTATGGAATTCTCTGAGAAATTTATGTGCAACAATAAAAAGTTTTTTTTTTTTTTTCATTAAAAGTAAAAATAGATTATACAATAATGGATTTTAATATTATATTAACCTGAATGTAGTTGAAAAATATTATCCATAATAAATCAGATGATATATTTGTTTTAAAATAAAACAAAATTAATATTATTTGGATTAGTTTAATCCAGAAGCAGTTGCAGTGAGTGAAATTTATTCAATGGAAAATAAATAATGTAATATTATTTTTTAAATTATGGTTTTCATTACATTTCCTAATTAATTAAAATCTTTCAGAGCATTGCAAAAAAATTCTGATTAAGAAATAAGTACATATCAATGATAATGAATATTTTTTAGCCTTCCTTCCTGTTCTTTTAGTTTAAGTGAAGACTTAAAAATCATTTTTTAAAAAAACTGATTCATCAAAAATAGTTGTTAAGTACTCACTTTTGAGTTTTAATTTATTGCAAATACTTCTAGGCATACTCAAATACACTACAAATTATTAATAACTTTAAAGACCCTATACCAAATGAATTGGTACATCAAGTGGTCTATAGAATTAAATGCGGCCAATCAGCTTGCAATGTTGCATATTATGGGAAGTCAAGGGCCAATTTATCCACAAGAATTGCCCAACAAAGAACATGCTTCAATATTTACAGACCACAAAACAGATAATTGGTCATAGATTCCAGCTAACAAAAACAGAGATAGTGTATACAGAGAGAAAAGATAAAAAGCAGGAGATTAAAGAAGCATAACTGGTGACTATTTTTCTATTAAAAAAACAAGTGGATCCATTTCAAAGAAATTAGTTATTTAAATATTCAAATTTAAAATTTTAAATTAAAATGGGGTGAATGATTAATCAAACATTGATATAAAGAACCATTTAATCACACCACTATATACCATGAATATAATACAATAAAAATATATTGAAAGCATGATATGCAGTAAAAAGCTAAATATTGTTTAAAAAAAACTACTTTTTCTGTGTATATTTTTTATTTTACCAGATATTATGTTGACTCAGAAAAAAAAAAATTTAGTAACAATTGAATTACCTGATTTATTATATTTACTACTGTTATTGTTATAACAGAGTATTTATTTTATTAAATTAAAAAAAGTGAATTTTTGCTAACACTAATATGTGCTCATAAAATAAAAGCTATTGCTGTATTAATTCATATGTGCACATAATACAATAGTCATTATAGTTTAAATTTAGGCATAAATTAACATTAAAGAAAATTAAAGGTTACGAATATATACATATTTATTTATTTATATTTAATTTACATTAAATCTTGAATCATAGTTTTAATTTGCTTTTTGTAACTTTAAGATAATGCAATTTTATTTGCATTTATATGTTGGACTATTTCAAAAACATAATCTAATTTTAATTATTAAATGTTTTTTAGAAAAAAAACACCTTTACTTACAGTTTTCAAACATATTCAACCAACTTTTAAATAAAAACACATAGATTGGTATATAACATCAAGTTTTGAGAGATTTTATTCTTTTCAGTTTTTTTAGGTGTTACTGGATTGCTTATTAGCATGGAAATTGAACTGAGGATCTTTAGATTTATGAATGCTGTGAATTCAAGAAGATGCTCTAACCAACCAGTCTTTGACAGAATAGTTAGTTGATTAGTCATTGCTTCAATTTCCATGCGAATATTGTCATTGGTTGACAAGCTACACCTGAAAAAGAGTAAAATAATATCACTCAAAACTTTGAGTTATATACCGAAAGTTAACGTTTTCTACAAATATTTAACAATTAAAAATATACCATAAAGTAATCCATTATATAAATTACAAATCTTTCGTTTATATTTTGTTATTTTTAAAGTTAAAATGAAGATTATTAGGAATAAAAATAAAAATATCTAATCGACCTGCTTTTTTAAAAAAAATAAAAACAAAACAGAAAATATAAGTAATCGTTGTATCAATAAAATTAAAAATATGAATAGAATGTTTTATATTATAAAGTCTGTCATATATAATTTTTTTAAACAGATCCATCACTAATTGAAATGTTAAACTTTATGATTTTAAATACATTCAGTGTCTATAATAACAGACACTAATCTAAGTTATTATTATTCAAAAGAATATAAATAAAATTTATATTTCTAAATAAACCCTTATTAATTCAAATAGATGGAAATAGTCGGAATATATAACTGCAAAAAAAAAAAAAAGGACTTTACCACAAATCTTTAGATAATTTTTGGGTTATACTTAATTTATAATAATCATTAAAGTGTTTTTACATATAATTTTAATGCTATTTTGATACCTATCATTTTCCCAAATACCTTATTTTGTTTTTTATCTTATTCAAAAACAATGGATTGAGATCATATAAGTACTATATTTCTAAACCATAAATACTTGATGAAATTTGCATAAGTTTTACATTGTCAATAATTCCTTCACAAAAAATAAAACTGTCATTTATATATTTTTTAATTTTAATTCTCAAATGATAAATTATTTAAAAAATATATTTGTTTGTATGCCTTACTTCTTGTTAAAAAAGATTGAGAAATGTATGCTTTATAACATGGATATTTATTTTAAAAACTCTTTTTATTGACTGTTAAACTTTAAATTTATTATTTGATTATTAATTGAGAGCTAATGGTAGAAACTTATGTTTATAAAGGCATTTCATGATAATGGATAATATAAAAATAAAATTAAATATGAAGTATAATGAATAAATAAATATCCAATTTTAAATATGATATAAAATAGAAAGGTAAATTTGAATAACGTATAATATTAATAGGGAAAATATGCGAATTTTTTATTTTTACATGTCTATGATTTGAAATTCTATACATTTCATTAACTGTTTGTATGTTTGTATACAAAACTAAAGAAAATGTATGATTAATGCAATATTAAGATAGAATCCTTGCCTCTGTAAAACAACTTCAATTGCTAAAAAATAAAAATTGCATTTATGAAATATTAAATGTGGAAGGACATATCTCAATAAAATCAGCTGATCATATTTGAAATGATTATTAAAAAGTACAAAATAATAATTACAGAAGACAAATAAATGCATTTAAAGATTCACACCATGTATGTACTAATGAATATTTAAGGAGAGATTAATATTGGTCAAAGACAAAAAAGAAGGAAAAGTAAACTTAACAAAGCTACTCACTTGACAATGACAAATAACTCTACAAATTAACCATAGATCATAACCCTGCCCTTAAGAGAAAATAAAGATATAAGAAAGATTTTCATAGGCAAGTATATAAAATTTCTATTCAGTGTTGCCTTTGACAGAATAAGATATTGGTTAGAAAATTACTTTAAATTTAGTATTCATAAATCTAAAGGGACCATGGTTTGATTCCATACTAATACTTTCACTGGTCAGACTAGTGACATCTAAAAAAAAGTAATACTACTTGAAACAAGCTTTTAGAGGAACACACATATTTCTTTAGTTCTCATCATTAGTAATTTATCAAAATTAAAGATTTTGAACAGTCTTTTATATTGTTTTAAATCTTATCATTTTACATATAAATATATTAGATGAAGCTATTAAGCAAGATAGTTTAAATGAGGAAAGACCTAGTATTCTTCATTCTCATTCTTTATCATCTACTTTTTCTTGTTATAATATATTAAATTTTTAATAGCAAATACCAATTATAGAACAAACAAATAATGGCTAACTTATAAGACATAACATATTAAAAACAATATACATTTTAAGGGAAGATCTCATAGATTAAACACAAAAGAATGGATTTTAGAAATTATTATTACTATATAAATGAAGAAGTTTATTTGTTTTTTATTTAATAACTTAACAAATATTTTATCAATCTTGATGAATCTCACACAATTTATTTTTTGTGGAGAATTACATAGGCCATATATTTTTGCTTTACAGTATTTAATTGTTTGAAAAACTGGTAATTTGCAATATAAAAATACATCAAAATTGCAAACATTTTTGAATGACTTCATAAAATGCAAAAAGAATAATATTGATGAAAGTTTTTTAAATGGGTGCAAAACATATTGTGGCCTGCATATTGAGTTACATATTACAGAAATAAAAAATGTACTTTCTGGTAAAATGAGGTAAAATTTGATTTTGCAAATACATTTTAAATTAATTAAATTCATTTTTACCATATATTTAATTTCTTGCTAGTGGAATATGAACAAACTATTGTGGTGTTAAAATTTCATAGCTATTTTTAGAAATTAGTTTATCATGTGAAGTATAATTTAAACTAAAATTCTAAAAGCTTATCAAATTCAGTAGTGGAAATAATAAAAAAGTTATATATTTTTTATGTTGTTATTGATAACTCATGTATTGTTATTTCATGTAAATAATACTTAAATATATAAATGCAGGAAAATTTACATATATTATATTCTCTTATTCTATTAATATAAGCAAAGCAATGGATATTTATTTTATTTTACTAATGTGAGTAAAGCCATGGTTACAGCTAATTATTTATAAATATAAGTTTAAACAATTGTGTTTAAATAGTTATTAATATTGTTATGATATGGTTGCAATGGATACAATAATTGGTAGTTTACTAATGAGTAATAAAAGATAGACAAAAAACTATGGTAATTTTATTATTATTTTCATTAAAAAATGAAAGAAAACTTTTAATAAATTAAAATGAAGAAATGGATAAATTTTGAGAGGAAGATATTTAAAAGATTAGCAATTGTGAAAAGGAAACTTTAGAAAAAAATAGAAAGATAATAAATTTAGTTAAGCAAATAAAAATAATAATAATTATTATTATTATAGTTTTGCATTGTTTTCTGCATAGTAAAAATATACTTTGTAATAATGATACCATAAAATTATTTAATATAACTTCTAATTTCTCAGACCATTTAAACTTGTAGGATATGTTAAAATAGTTTGAGTATTAAGACTGATATGATTGCCAACATAGTAAATATTTGTGATTTAGATACCATGTGGAGCCAACTAAGCTGCACTAAATATATTAATCGATGAATTAAACATTTTCAAAATAAAAAATGTTTTATATAAATTAATTTATGAAATTTGCTAATTTTTTCTTTTGAAAAAAAAAATGAAGAAAAGAATGTCAGTGTAAAATTTTATGTCTACTTTTATAATAATAATAATAATAATAATAAAATACAAATTGTAAACAGTTGCATAATTTGATAACAAAAAAAAAAAAATAGAATACAAAGTTGCATTTTAATAATATTATTAAAACAATAAAAATTAGCAATCAAGACAAGAATCCTTTTTTTCTAACACACACATGCACAAAGAAATTCAAACATTTTAAGAATTATACCTTGCATGAATGTCTTTTAGAAACACTAAAAAAGGGTCTGATATGCTGCTGTTCTGCTATGACATTTTCCAGCATATACCCAAATAAAACTAAACAATTTCTTGAGGAGTATCTTTAATCTTTTTTAAAATTTTGTATTTGACTTTAACTGAAAAATATTCAATAGCCATCAAGTGAACTACCATCATCGGATTGATATCATTCAAAAAATCATGCTGGTGCAAAAATGCCAATGCAGTGTCTTCACTAACAATTACTTGATCATAGAAGTCTTTCAGAAGTATGGTTATATGAAAATATGAGTCAAAGTATAAATCAAAAACTTACTACACATAGAAATGACAAGTGATACAAGCAAACACTTGCTCATTTGATAAGGGCTTTTTAGAAGCAATGACATACATGCAGTGTTCGATCAGCAATATTTCTGAAAATATTTAACCAATCAAATTACTTCACTTATTCATTAATTGCAGAATAAAACCATTTTCAATTATTATGTATGTATTCTATTATTATTAAAAAAATCAAACAATATTCAATATTTGTGTGTCTTAAAATACTTATCCACATGAATTGTTTCTCCCCTTTTTTTTAATAAGAAATTTTAAGCTCATTAGAATTGAGAAAATGTGAACAGTGATAAAATTATTTTCTCTTTCATTTTCAATTTTCACTTTGAGAACAGGATGTCTATTTTTAAATATAATTGACACCTTTCTTATTTTTTATCATTAAACAATTATAATAAGATTTCTTTAAGGATGATATTGTGATAAATAAAAAGAATAAATTAGACTAGTAATACAAATTACTGCTTGGTACACCTATAACTGTTTTTATTCTTCTAATCACTACAAAGAAATGTAGAATATTGACAGAAATAAATTTAGAAAGGTAGCAGAATTGCATTAGGCACCAATCCCCATAGTAATAACGATATATATGTCTAATTTAAAAATACAGGAAGATTTATAATAATAAAAATTTACAAGTAAAAAAAGTGAATATAATAGCTCATCATGAAACTCATAATTTGATAAACCATTCACTTAAAGTATTAAAATAGTCATGAAAAGGAAGGGAGGGAGGAGGAACGGATCAGGAGCCAGACATTTTAACATAAAATAAAGATTTACATAACTTATTTTACATCTAACTTTGATAATATCTTTTTATATACATATTAATTGCTTATCAGTGAGATGATTAGATATAGTATTTTTACAATAAAGTGATAAACACAATAGCAGGTAATAAAGAACCATAATTGAGTTGTTTTATAAAAAAATTGAGCAATACTCTGATAAAAAAAGAAGTGTAGAATGAAATATAACAAAAGGAAATAGCATAATTCTAGATTTCAAATCAGATATAACAAAAGGAAATAGCATGTTTATATAAATTACAGCCAAATAAATGTATTATGAATAAAAATCATAAGAAAAAAATCTTTAATGTTAGAAACTGAGTCATATACTGTATTGTAAAAGAAATAGGGAAGCGAAGCAATATATGTATAAGTTTTATAGACATTTATTATTTTTATTACCATTGTTTAGTACATTATTTTACATTCAAATCATCTATATTGGATAAATGATAATTTTGACAATATTAATACAAAA
Organism: Epiperipatus broadwayi; assembly: GCA_028023455.1. Taxonomy (NCBI): domain Eukaryota; kingdom Metazoa; phylum Onychophora; class Udeonychophora; order Euonychophora; family Peripatidae; genus Epiperipatus; species Epiperipatus broadwayi. The sequence continues at coordinate 957,184 of JAQFVV010000200.1, read as the reverse complement.
AAAATCATATAACATCTAACTTTTTTTACTTGTATTTTATTTAATTTACATAAAGTTATTCAATAATATTATCAAGATTGAATTGTCTCTTCACCCTTGAAGAGGAGTGTGCTTTTCTTTGTTTTGTGGACAGATTTAAAAAGTATTACTATAATAGTTTTATACTAAAAGATAAACAAAAGTGAATTATTTAATTTGAGAATAGATATCTTGTTTACAAAAATTGAAAATTGAAAATGAAGGAGAAAATAACTTTATCACTACTAAATCCAATTTGCTCAAACTTGTTAGGGAAATTTACCATGAATACATACATATCCATTATTCTATTGATTAGAGTTAAATTCCAATTTTATATTATATGGTTGAATATATATGAATATATTTTAAAGGAAAATAAAATATAGCATAAAAGTCAATACAAAAATTTATTTTAAAAAAATCCATATGAAAATACCCTTGCCATAACATAAATAAGAAAACTAATGCTTTTTTTTTTATAAAATAAATTTATTGTTCATTAAAAGCTCTGCTTAACTAAATTTACTGTCTTCTTGCCTTATGACATAATTGAATTTCAATATGCTTAAAAACTTCATATGAAAGAAAATTTATCTTTACAGATTTTTTAATCCTTTCGATTGAAAAACTATTTAAAAGTTTATCCACAATATATACTGCCTCAAAATCTGTAGTTTGAAAAATATTAAGTATATAATTAAAAAATTAAAAATGCATAATTTCATACAGTTATATAACATATATATGTACACCAGTATTCATTTTTCTTTTTGTCAGAGGCAGTCTCACAAATTTGTAACAATGTTGCAATCACAGTATAAAAGTCTGCACTCATGACAAAGCATTATTATTATAAATTCAAAAATAAAAAAAAATATTTAGAATGATTTTAAAGTTAAATTAACTTTTCCTTCAATTACAAATCAGTTCACCTACTTCATTTTCAGTTATCTATAGTATTCATTTTATATATTTGCATTTATTTGTCAGAAAACTAAATGTGTTTTGATTAATATGTTTTAATTTTAAAAAAAATCTATATGTCACTATCTCCCAGAGACAAGTCAAATTCAGGAATACCAAGATTTTACCTTTTGGAGAAGATTTTCAGTATGAGCACAATTCCAGCTTTTAAAAAATTGACATTGGCTTTTGAGAAATTAAAAAATTCAACTTTTCATATAATTTAATTGCTTATTTAATTTTTATTTTTGTAAATATTGAAAATATTTGTTTTTAGCAGAAATTAATCAACTGAAAATTTACTAAAACAAACACAAATTACCTATTGTTAAATAAGAACTTACTATTTTAAATGTCAGGTATCCAATTTCAAAAAAAAAAAAATTATAATTATAAATGGAATTTCACATTTTTAAAAATAATTCTATTGGCTGTGCATATTTTTTTTATGAAAATTCATTTTATTGATAGAGATTTATATTAAAATATATTTATTAGCCAAAGGTTAACAAATAAAGTTTTTTGTTTCATTACTTATTTTGATTTATTACTCTTTTACTTTATTTGCAAAGTTGATGTATTATTTTTAAGATTTACTTTTCATTTTTAACTTTATGCTTTTATTTATTTTATTTTAATATAAATATATAATGAAAAATAAGCATTCAATTATAAAATCAAAGAAAAATAATGGTTTATTGCAATGGCAAAAATAATTGTTTAAAAGTGAATGAGTGATAGAAATTTTGTGATGTCTAAAAGCATAAAAAATATTGCATGCTGAAGTTAATTGGATAGTCAGTAAAAAACAAATCTGATTGCAAGATTCTTTAAACAGAAAAACAATTTGTGTTAAAATTAATTATACTCATGACACAACTGCAGTTACAATTATAATTTCTGATAAATATTTAGTGAATATTTCATAAACCATTAAATTGGAAAATATGAACAAACAAATATTTATTATGAAAGATAATTGTACAGATTTATAAATCAAAATGAATTTAAAATGAAATGCTTCACAGCTTCTTTTAGGGTTAGCAAAAGTGTGACCATCATTATAGACATAATATATGCTACCCCAGAATGGCATTTCTGATTAAATTAATCATATATGATTTACCTCAGACAGCATTTTAATGTTTTTTATGTCAACACTTTTATTAGAATTTTGCAGTAAATCTTTCCAAATAATCAATAAAGATCATCTTTTTTTATTAACATATGGGAGGAGCTAGCAATTGAGTTATATAGATTCATTGTTAAATTGCAGAACTTTGCTAAAAATGATGACATTATTTTTTAAACAGAAACAATTGTAGTGGTTTTTTTTTTCAGACTAGTTTAATAATTTTAAAGATTTTACTTAGTACGTATAAGATGTGCAAATTTTTATAATTATATGATATTTATAGAAAGATTTGAATTTACACGATGTCAAAAAAAAATTACATTATTCTCACTAATGTAAAAAGTAATCTGAGTTTACTTTCTTAAATAAATTTGTAACTTTCATACTCTGTTATTCTTTAGTTATGTTAAAAATTAATTTTAATAATAAATTGTCCAAAAAATAGTTGCAATAAGATAAAAACAGTTTTTAAATTGAAGATTCCATATATGAAAGTTAAATTTTATAATTTAGGTTCAATTTTTGGTTAGTAAAATATTATAAAATTTTGATTTTAGAATTTACAATATAAATACTGATGCTGCAGTCATAAAAAACAAAGACAGCTGTTATTTGTCTAAGAAAATACATATGAAATTTACAAATTCAGCATTACAAAAGAGGCATTGCAACTTTTGTGTTTTATTTATTATTATCATGAGAAAAATGATGAAGAAAAGCATATACTGCTTTTTTAAGTTTATCTAAAACAATAGTCTTTTAACAATTCCATTGTTCTGCTTTTTAGTTAATGATATGTGCTGATATCTTAATGAGTATATTTTTCTATTAAATTGTAAACAAATATGTGATAACATGTTAATAATATCTTTTCTAAATATGTATATATTTAAAAATGCAGATGATATAGCATTTATTATTACTCAAGATTTTGAGTATTTTTACAAAGAAAAAAATGACATATATACAAAGATAGATTACAATTTCTTTTAAATGTTTGGTTACTTTAAACATTTTCAGATATATAATTGTAAATAATTGAAATATTTATGAAGAGCTTTATGTTTTCCAAGATAGATTATATGTGTTATGAGATTCAACTACCAACATTTAGTTTGTAAAATATTATTTAGAATCTATTCAATATGGATTGTGTACTTACAAATGAATTCTAGGGTAGTCAGTAATGCATAAAAAAGTTTGAAAATGGATGTGAAGTAAAATAGATACATAAAAACCAATTTGTAAAAATTGATGTACATAATTAATAATTAAATTTTTGAAGAAATAAAATAATAAATGGATTGAATAATGAATGTTTGAAAACTATAAATAGATATATGATAAAGTACTTAAACTAAACTGGATGCTTTTTCGGGAATAATTAACTGAAATTATTTTATGTTAGTCAATAAATCAGAGAGCAAGAGTATACATATACATATCTTACTAATTTTAATAGCATGTAAATAACTTTTACTACTGCTTAAATATGAAACACACACACACATATATATATATGTATATATATAATTACAAAGGAATCGAGTCATATTTTATGTGACCTAATTTAACAAGCTTGTATTACAAATGTTATATAATGAGTTCGCAAAGCTTTTCAAAATATCCCCAACCTCAGACTGGCTTCTGCTACTGGCTTCCTCAATGAGGTGCTAGGATATTCAAACATTTGATTTAAAATACCAGACCAAGCCCAGCACTTTATCTAATGGATAACTATTTTCAGCTCTCTAACTTAAATAGTCATATGGGACTGAACTAAGTTCAGACACAGCATATGTTAAACTAATAGCTTTAGCAATATATATATATATATATATATATATATATATATATATATATATATATATATAATGTTATCTAATGAGCTTGCCAATAGCTCTTAACAAGCTTTTCAGAATATCCCCAAGCATTATATTTAAAATACTGGGCAAGCCCAGCACTTTATCTAATGGTTAAAATTAGATCATGAGTATGATGTGCAACTCTGCATCTGATTCATTAAAGTTAAAAGGTTATAAAGGGCCATAACTGTTATTGTGTATATAGAAATTAATTATTATGTCATAAATCACACAACAGTATTACAATTACAATTTATAGTAATGTTATTGGGTTAATGTTGTCAATTTTAGTTCATGTTTGATTCTTTGTATTAAAAGGGGTGTTTAATTTGAATAGGTTGTAGTTACAACTTTGTAATCAATTCATTCAAGTAGTACAGAGCATGGACGTTATTTATAAGAGACCACAAAGATAAAAATAATTAAATGTGAATACTTTATGTTAATATTTAAAAAGTGGATTTATAAAATTTGTCATTTAAGTTGCATACTTTGAACATTTTTATATGTGCAAATTTGTAAACAACATTAGTATTATATTCTTTTTTATATATTATAATTACTATTTGTTTATCTGAAGATTTGTGGTGATGGATTTTATTTGTAATTATATGTTGGGCTCTTCACATTATTTAATTTTAATTATAAAGTGACTTTTATTTAGGCAATTTCAAATACATGTTAGTAAATAACCCAACATTTTTAATAGATATTATTTTCCTCTTTTTTTCAGATATTGCTGGCCCAAAGAGTGACAAAACACCATTTAAGATTCAGTATGCATGAATCAAAAGGTCATTGGTTCAGTTACTATGCTAGTATTACAATTGGTTAGATCAGATGATATCTGAAGAAGAGAAAATAATAATACCACTTCAAACATTGTATCCTACACTATCCTGGGTGTTATAACTAAAAAGTGAATATTTAAAAATTTTAAATAAATTTGAATTTTTTAAGAAACATTTAAAATTAGATTACAGAAACAGTCCAATATACAATTACAAATTATTACTATTTGTGTAAAATAAAAAATAAAAGGAAAAATAACTTATTCTAAAAAAATTCTGTTTTATATAATGATTACTCTTACTTTACTATCATTAAACCACAGTAATATATGTGTTTCCTTAAATTTAAATTAATAATTGCATTTCAAAGTAACAAAATTCTTTAGAAAGAATTAACTTTAGTGTTATTACTTTAATATCTATATTTATATTTTTTTTACAATTTTATTAATAAATATAGCTTATTAGCCATAAGAATTTGTCATGTCAAAATTTTTGTTAATTTTAAACACTTAAAATTATAAAATTGCTTGATTTATCTAATAAGCAATAGTAATTAAACAAAAAAGTTCCGGCATCCTTTATTTTCATCATTCATCCTCATATTCATCTTTTCTTCTTAATATTGATATTATATAGATAGGGAAACATAAAAAGAGAAAGTAATTAACACATTTCTAAATTAGATTTTACTCAGAGTGATACTTCTAGTTAAATTTATTATTCATGATTGATCTCAAATGACATTTGAACATTCTGTAAGCCAGTACTTAAGATAGAATTTTGTAATAAGTAATTTTAAATCATCAAAAAAAATTAGATTTTATATTTAGTTTTTATTAATAGATGACAGCAATTATGAACAAAATACAAATATCTATATTTCAAAGATTAATATGCAGAATTCAATTTGCACAAAATGGTGACATTAGTTTGTTTTATTTGTTAAGTACGAATGACTGTAAATGTTATTTTTTTGTTTTCAGGTTATTTTTAATATAATTTTTTTAATATAAAATATATTTTTATAAATATCAAAATTACCTCAAATTCACAATTTAACCAGACTACCCAAAAAATATAATCTCTAAAATTCTCACATGCAAAGAACTATTTTATAGTTCTTTCACTTGAAAAGTCTACTTGTAGCAGTGAAACTATTGATTGTGTTTTAGGCTTATAATGTTACATTTTTGTGAGTGTGTAATGATTTTAAAAGGATTTAAACTTTACTAACCTAAAAAATAAGTTTTTATTTCCTTAAATAAATTTATAATTTTTATAATTTTTTTTTTCTTGGTTAAAATTAATTTTAATAACAAATTTGCTAAAAACAATTTAATTTGACAAAAACATTTATATGAAAATACAATTTTGCAAATTTAGTTTTAATTTGATTACATTTGGAGAGTAAAAATTTATTGGTAATAAGTGGGCATATTTATTAATAAAAATGAAAACTAAATTAATACAGAACATTAAAACAACAAAACAGATATCATGGTTTCTTAACAAGTTACTTTGGAATAGAATTATAACTTTATTCATAAATATTATGCATACTGTTATGATACAATTTTAACACACTTCAAATCTAATTCATATTCAAAACACATGGATTATATTAAAATAGATTTTGTGTAAAAGTTAATAATTATTATTTAATATACTAAAATTACAGAAACTTTACTAATTTTTTGACAAACATTTTACTGTAAGAACTTTTTTTCATAAATAGCTAATAGCTAAAGATTTAAACAGAATAAAAGTATTCATAATAGTTATAAAAATAATGAAACTAAAAGTTTTCTTTCAAAGACAACAAATATATTATAACACAGAATATTAATATTTAATATATGATAGTTCAGGTTTCATCTTTTCTTTTTCATATTAATATTTATTATTAAAATTTATTCTATTTCAAATGTTTTTATAGTTAATAGTGAATATTTATCAATTCATTTTACTTCATTATTTCTCTCATACATTTAACACACTGTTATCCTGGAACACTTGTATAAATGAACAATTTTATTTTTTAGCTCCATTTATATTATGAGAAATTTATTTTAAAAGAAATTTTATCAACAAATTTAATACACATAAACACAGTATACAATTAAGACCACCAGAGTGTGAATAGATACATATTTTAAAAACTCATTTGCAAATAACCATTATTTTTGAATGTTCTTATTAAACATTAAGATTAAACAAGTGTAGGTAAGTTTATATTAAAACAATGGCAACAATAAAGAGCAACCATACAGTAAATTTAATTAAGCAATACTTTTTATAAACAATATTTATTTCCTATGAATAATCTATTCTGTTTATTTTTATCGAGTTATGACATGGACATTTTGTATTTTTTTTTTTAAAAAATAATTTTCTTTTCCTTTTCATAATATTTAATAGTGAAGATTTATTTATGGACTTGTTAAATTTTTATTTATTTAATAATTCATATTAAATTAAAATTGAATTTTAATATTACAGTTAATTATGTTTACATCAAAAAACAATTTAGACTTATGTAAAGTGCTTTTTTCATTTATTTACAATTCTCAGTTTCTATAAGCAGGGTGATTGTTCTTAAATTATTTAGAATTTTGAAAATACAGCAAAATGTCAAAAAAATTACTATAAGTAATAAAACAATTCATATTGTTTTGTTTAAAGTAATGATTCAGACAAACAAATATACATTTCTATTTAACTCTTCTATCCCCTTTCACTGTGACAGGCCCATTGAACTTTGTGGTGCCACTTTTTGAAATCTTTCAGCTTTTACTTTTAGTAATAAACCATTATTCTATATAAGAATTAAATAAATTGACTTTGATTTGGTAGAAATATACATTTACAAATGAAATGTATTTTAAAAAAATCATATTTGAACTTTGTAAATATTGAAAAAATAAATTTGTAATGAGTACATAGAATACTTTCATCACTGAAACATCAGCAGGAGCAGAATGACTTCAAAAAATGAACAAAATCATTCATTTGAAATTTGTTTTTAAAATTTAAATAATAAATGCTAATCTCTGATAAAGATCATAACTCAGTGCTGATAATGACATTTAGCAACCAATTTTATAAGGCATTATGATTGTAACACTATAATTTTTTTGTTAACATTCTGCTAGAAATTATCTTCTATTTTTTAAAATAAAACATAAATGCATAAAATAAGTATAACCTTGAATACTTTTTGATTTTTAACAATTATTGTGTAAAAACAATCATAAATCTTAATAAACTTCACCCCAAAAAACAAGTTTTTAATTATTTTAAAAATTTTCTCAAAGCAATCTTACAAATTATCTTGAAACACATTACAAAATATAAAATCCCTCAAGTAATAAAGCAGGACTAAAATACTCTGATCTTGCCACCTGTTCAACTATATTGTCTCTTTAGACTTTTTTTATTAAGAAATTAATATTCAAAAGCACATAGTTATGCCATTTTTTGTAAAATTATTATAATATTTCAATAGATTACTGTACAAGTGTGATTTAAAGAAGCATGGCTATGATGATTTGTGTGATTTTTTTTTTCATGTTGCTTTAAGAAAAAATTAATGTTTTTCTTAACAAGCTCTTTTTTTCCTTCTTTGACAATTCCCAATGGTCTTTTGGATTATATTTGCAACAAATTTCTTTAATAATTAATTCCTTATTTTATATCCCCCCCCCTCTCATAATTTTTAATTTATTTATTACAAATAAAACAATATTTTTAAAAATGCAGTTAAGCAATAAACTATGATGTATCAATATACATGATTTTAATTATATACCATTCCAAAAAATGTAAACAAAAAGACAAAAATGTCAATAAACAAAAAAACATTAAAGTTAATAAATTTAATATATTTTATAACACATGAACAGCTATTTTTCAATCTCTGAACACCATACATAATCACATTTTTTTTAAATGTTGAAATATATAAATAAATTTTACAATATGCCAACAGCTATTTTTCTGTCTTGAAACACAGTACATGATCATATTAAGTTTATGCTGAAAATACATATATTTTATTCTTCCTTTTCATCTTTTCCAAATTTGATATGTAGTATTTTACATAATAAAATGTTATATAGAATTTTCAAATGCATTTGAAATTGATACTGAATTAAAAACATCAAAACTATTAAAAAGGTCTTAGTTTTTAGAACTACTATTATGTTTTTTATAAGAGAAAGAAATTATTAAAAAATAAAAACATTATCTTTCCAAAGATACTTAATTGTAATGAAAGACATTAATTTCATTAGCTATTTTATTTAAAAATTAAAGCAGTAAAGTTTTTTTTTCTTGTTTTTATTTTTTCAATGAATAAATGAGTGAATACATAGTAATATATATATATTAATGCACCTTATATTTATTATTAACTATACTATTGTTACATTTAAAATTTTATATATATATATTAATTAATTTATATATGAGTACTATACATATAAAAATATTAGTGTTATATATATATATATGTGTGTGTGTGTGTATGCATGCATGTGTGTGCCTGTCGAAAAGCACTGTACATTTTCAGTTCAATAAACAACATATATTTATAGTAATCAAAGTTTATCAACAAAATTGATTAATATACACATGGAGGTTTGGAACAAAATATGGTGGATATTGTTTCTCCACTGTAATATTAGAACATTGCAAATATAGAAAGAAATAATAATTTAGAATGCATAATCAGAATAATAATAATTTACCATTTTTTATTGCTGATAAAAAAAGTACTTTTAACTCAATACTTTTCAATTATTTAAATTATATTCATTATAAAATGAATTGTTTTACTTTTGTCTACAAAAGATGAGTTCGCAATGCTAATGATCTAAGTAAATGAGAGTATTTCTGTGTAGTTCCATATTGTTGATGTTATTATTATTGTTGTTGTTGTTGTATCATTATTATAATTTAAAAGGATTACAAATAGTACTTTTGTAACAGGTAACATTTCTGAAAGAATAATCTTCAAATATGCATATTCTAAGAATTCTTTAAAAGTCAGACTTTTTAATAGTCATTTTAATATAATTGCAACCAATATGCCTCATATTGATCTAAAAACTCAATTCAAGATCTTATATGAGTAGCAAATTAACCAACGATCCTTTGTAAGAGTGAAAATGTAGGGAAATCTTTTGAATCAATAAAATAGCATTTTGAAAATTATTATAAATATTTTTATGCAAAAATTACTAATGTTTAAAAAATAAGTTTTCTGGATAAAAAAAGTGGAGTCATAAAGTAGTATATAGACTTGTGAAATTTGAAAATAGATGGAAGAAAAAATAGATTATAATTTCTTTTAAAAGAAAAATCCAAAGAAGAAATTGATCTAAAAATGTGTTCAAACAAAAAGCAGCAGAAAAAAGCTACACATTTTAAAACCATAATATACTTAATAGATTCACCATAGAAAATAATCATTAATTAATGTGATGTAAAACTTAAACTAATGCAAGGCTGGACAGTGAAGACAGCAATAACAATTGACATTTTCATCATTCAAAGTATATGTAAAAAACTTGAGTTTACAAAAGGCTTCAAAATATAAATGTTTGAAGATGCCTCACATATGAATGAGATTAATAAGGATTCAGCACTAAAATAAATAGAATGTTAAGTAGTTATTGAAAAGGATAAGTAGATTGACTTTACTGAAGATACCTGATTTGGACAAATTATATATTAGAAACTATTTATATATTTTTTTCTAGTTTTTATAGTCAAGTAATAGTAATAATTTCTAAGACAAATATTATGTGCATGAGTAAACTTTCATTGAAGTTTATATTAGTTAATGGATATATATTTAACCTTTAAAATTTAATATCTACATCTGAATTTAAAATAAATAGTAATATTATTTTAACCTATTAAAAATGATTTAAATTTAACTATATATTTATGTGATGTTTTAAAATAAGCTTTGTTTATGTGACTGGCATAAATAAATGCACAACTTAGTTGTCAAGAAGAAAGATGACTGGCTTGACTTTGCTGAAAGACCTGGTTTTATTGAAATATATATTAGAAGCCATTTATATATTTATTAAAGTATTTACAACTGTAAAATAGCCATAACAACAATAATGTTTAATGATACATCTACTTTATAATGATATTGAAAATGCAAGTAAGTGGAATTTATTATTATATGCAAAATCTAAAGCATCAGAATTGTGAAGACTGATTTTATGTCAAGCAGAATTGGTTGTTTAATTTATTGAAGAATACAAAATGTAAAAATGAGAGATTTAAGATTCAACTTGTGTTTATAAAAAAACATATAAAACTTTTATATACATCTATAAAAGTATTTGAATGGTCCAAACATTTTAAAATTGCCATCAAGAATTTTAAAGCAAGAATTGAAAAATTATTGAAAAATGAAAGTATCATGAATACATTTTGATATAAAGATTGAAATGAAATGTAAAATTTAGAATTTGTAGAGATAAAAATTTATATACTTTTTTTTTTGTTTCAAAGAAAATCTAAAAAGAAAATAGACATGAAAGCATCAAATAAAGACACAATGTAGTTTAATTATATTTTGATGAACAGAAAGGTTAACTGCTTGATTCAACATAGAGAATCCTTTCTGATTATATATATATATAAACTATATGCAATTATAACAATGTTTCTTACAGAGAAAAATATTAATAACATTAAAAATAATCTTAAGAACATTAAATATATCTTTAACGTCTCTGAAAATAGATTAAGATTATATTTAATATTTTTAATATTTTCAGTGAGAAGGGTTCTGAGAATAAAGAATATAATGGAGAGCAAAGGTCAAGAAGTTATAAAGAATTAAGACAATATGCAAACTATCAAATAAACAAAATCAAAGATTAATATATGCTATATGTGGACATATTTATAATTCATGGATTGGTTTGAATGACAATAAAAATCAAACGTAACTTTTAATTCTATATATTTTTTTTTTTATATTCATTTATTTTTTCTTCTTGAGTTAGAATGGCAGGCATTTATTCTTCTGTAAAAGAGACTATTAATGACATGAGTAACATAACTCCTTAATGCTTAATAGTGTTTCAGTGAATTTAAGCAAAAATTTACAAATCCTTTTAAATATTAAATAATTTAAAGATGGCTCAGACTCAAATAAAATCTATAAAAAGATATTTAAAATGATTTTTTTAGTTTAAATTTACAAGAATTAAAAAAAGATGTCTGATAATATTATTACTGTCTTTACTTAATTTTAATTTCTTTGTTTAGAACAAAAAATTGTCACAATATATGTTTGAAATTTTTTCTTAAATAATAGAATATAAAACTATAAAATATGTAAAAAAAGAAGATAAGATCAGTAAAAGTGACACTAAATATTTCTTGTAGGTTATTAATATAAGTAAATGATTGATTTGAGTTTTTTATTTATTTATGTAAAATAAATATTTTTAGATTTAAAAAACTTTTAGAATAAAGTTGTCTGTTATTTGCTTTTATTTTTTTAAAAATATGATTATTATTTATTTTTTTGGCTGTATTTTTTTTATAATGCATTTTATTAGTAGTAGTAGAAATTTTTTACGCTTCTATGACTTCTATCAAGAAAAATCTATATTATTTACTTGTTTATTATTTAAAAATAGATAAATAATATATATATTCTAATGCACATTTATTCATTCAATATAGCATTAATAATTTTTTCTTAACATCAAAAAATAACGGGTTTGTGTTCAAATCCATTGGACCCATTGTATATTGGATATCAAATTAAAAGCTAAAGAATAGAAAACGAATATATATCTGAATATATAAGTAATATATATATATAGATATGTGAGTATATATTAAAATATTAAGTAATCACTATATATATATATATATAATAGAAATTTATATAACATTACAATACTAGCCAAAAACAATAAAATTTTACTAAAATTCTTCCACAACCATGATTTCATGTATTAATAAATAGATATTTCCAAGTAAAATTCAACAAAAAAACACACAACATATACATATTCATTTATTTACAAAATTGTTTATCTAATTAAAATTGGAAAAACAAATGCAAATGATTATTTATGTTTATAAAGTAAATCTGACAAGAGGTAATACATTGATATGAATAGCATTAGAAAAGATTACTGTTTCCATGTTAAAATATATTTATACATTCATATTTCCTTTCTTCCTCTGTAACCTTATTATATAATAAACTTTAAGACTAAAATCAAAATATTGTACGTGGAAGTATATAAATCTCATTGCTTTAATAAAAGCGAAGACTCTCACCACACACACACACACACACACACACACATATATATATATATATATATATATATATATACAGTCAATTTATGATTTTTATAAACACATTTATTTAGTAAAAGATCCTGGTAACTTGACGAAAAGGAATTTAATAATATATATATATGTTAGTTTTTAATAAGATGAAATATTTAAAATGTTATCCTAATGATTTCATTTCAGGATGCATGTTTTCAAATAAATTTTTTAATTTTACTGGTAGTATTGTTACTGGGTTTTCTATAAATAGATTGCTAATAATGTTTTTTTTATATAAGTTTGTCAATTTTGGTAACTACATTATTTTATCATCGGTGAGATGGAATTAATAAACTTAAGATGGAAGATAAAGTATATAATAGTTATGATATAGATAATATGTATTAATTTATTAGTAGATTAAGCAAAAGTGATGCTTTTATTTCTATTTATCGAACAATAAAACTTCGTCTTTGATTTGTTTTGTTTATATTAATTATTTTGGGGAAAATATTGATTACAAATGTATATACTTAATTTTTTTTGTTATAATAAATTCATGACTGTTTGTTTGTAGTAGAGAAGAACAAATTGGAAGAATTGTTACATAAATTAAATGGTTTTGTTCTTCAATAAAATATATTTTGGAAGGGCAAGAATTAAATTTTATTCAATTGAACAATTTGGTCTTATTAGTGATAACAAATTATTTGGTAATAATCATTATATTAAGAGTAAAAACTTGGAAAACTATCAGTCTATCACTCAGAAGATGGTACTATAAAAAGTTTTGTTATAAAATTAAAAAATTAAACATATCTAAAAGAATAGGCTTGTTTCAAAAAAATATAAAGATTACATTAGTAATCATAGTATTTTTGGCAATAATAAAATAGCAAAGAGAAAGTGTGTATTTGTAAATAATTTATTCAGTAATATAAAAAAGACAATTGATAGAAATGTTATTTATATAGTTATTTATTATATATATATATATATATATATATATATATATATATATATATATATATATATATATATATATATATATATATATATATATATATATATAAGACACTTAAACTCAGACTTCCAAGCACTCTACAGCTATGACCACATACATGTGAAAAAGATAAATGATCTCCAATATACATATTTTATGCTAAATCAATATCTATCAGTTGGTCCAGATCACCATCTCTCACATATATATACATTCAGTATTCAGTTTGTATTAAGATAGCAAATCTTCAAACTTTAATGGATAAACTTCAATCTTTTTCAACCTCCAACTCTTCAGCCATCCATATCATTGAAATTCTGAGGATGGAATCAATAGGAGCTTTGAGTATTCCATTTTAGAATTTTCAATAATATGGATGGCTGAAGAGTTGGAGTGTGAAAAATATTGAAGCTTGTCCATTAAAGTTTGAAGATTTGCTATCTTAATATAAACTGAGCACTGTGATCTGGACCAACTGATGAGTGCTGGTTTAACATTAAATATGTATATCGGAGATCATTTATTCTTTTTGCATGTATGTCGACATGTGTGTCAGTTATATAAGATGGAGTCAATAACTGTAAGTTCTTGAAAATATGAGTTCCAGTCTCTTTCTACTTACATTGTTTACTATAGAGAATATATATATATATATATATATATATATATATATATATATATATATATAGTGAAAAAGTGGATATTCTTAATCATAGAATAAAGAATAAATATTTTAGTTCTGCATTATATATTTATGAAAAAAATACAGCCTATAAGATTATGTTTGGTAGGCCAATGTGGTCTTCTATGAGAAAAATAAAAAAGAGAACAATTAAAGCATCTCTATTATTGTAATAAAGATTTATGATTCTGAAGCTATTAATTTAAAGGTTTTTTTAATATTAAAAATAATTGAAAAGTGTGTTGGGATAGTTTTGTTCTTGAGAAAGCAATACTATTTTTTTAAATTTGATTTTAACTAGTAAATTAATTTTGAATTGATATATTATGTTATATATAAATATATACATATACACCCAATCAAAGACTGCCAAAATACAAGTTGAATAAACAAATTTATACAAAAAATGGAAGCTTGAATACATTATATTAAAATTAATTATTAAAAAAATTATTAAAGTTGTCATTTGCTTTAATTGTGCATACCTCTAGATACAGGCTTTATAATCTTTATTATTTTATTGAAATGAAAAATATTTAGTTTTTAAAATTATTTGTAGTAAATATATGGTTTGATTGACAGTTTTATTTTTAACTTAAATAATCATTACTAATATTTTTAATTAAATTAAGCATCATTATTAAACCAGTGAGTTCTATTAATCTTGAATTATGATATAGGTAATTAGATTATAGTAATATGTGTAATTTAGCTTTAAAATGGCAAATCCAGTTAAAAATTCTGATATTTGTTATCTCAAATTTTGATCATTATTAAGTTTTGATTATTTTGTTAATAAATATTTATTTAAATGCCAATTTTTGAATATAATCTAATTATTGATTTTTTTAAAAAATTCTTTAATTTTTTATTAGCCTTTTGATTATTGTTTTTATGGTAAGCAGAGTGACCCTGCCTGGTTCATTCTGTTACCTTTTGGCTTTCTCCTGGATTGTAGTCACTCTGAATTATTTCTGGTTAACAATTTATTTATATAAATAATGAATGTATATTTTAATTTCTAAATTTTTGTAAACAGATGTCAGGTCTAAGCAGGAAGTATGCAATGCTATGAATTAATTATTTTTTTGCATTTTATCAATAAGGCTGTTTCAAACTGTGTTTGGCAAAATGAAAGGTATGTTGCAAATGTATTTCCATTTATTTTAATATGTTTATTAATAAAAATAAAATCATATATAAAAGAAAAAAAACATTAATTGAGAGATCAGACATCTTTTTCTTTTCCTTTTTTTTGCATAAATTAGATGTGGGAAAAAAATTTTTTTAATTTTTTTTAAGTCATTGCATAATTCTTTTAATAACTTAATTATTATTAAGAATATTTTAAATTTAATATAATTAATGTCTTTTCAAACTAAAGGTTATTGATATAAAAATTAAAAATAATATTTTAAGAGTTTTTTTTTCCATTTAAGCTTAATTAATCTCTTTTAAGTATTTCTCCCTTAGTTATAGTTTATAATGAAAAAATCCACTTATTTTCTATTTTACATTTTTTACCAATTTTGTGAAATGCATAAATTTAAAAAATAAAATTAATCTAAAGAATAAAATATCAACTTTGCATAATAAATAAATAAATGAACAGAAATATATGAGAAGTGATCAAAGCAAAATATTTTTATAAGCTTTCAGACTAAAGTTGAATTTAATAAAAAAAATATATTCTTTGAAAAATTTATATATTTAAAACAAATTTTGTTCAAACAATTTTTTTCTTCAAAATATTAAAATTCAAGTTTCACTTACAAAAGAAAAATAAAATTTTTGCTAATGGGTTTCCTGTTTGATTTCAGTAAATTTTTGTGTGCTTTTTTTTTTTTTAAAAAAAAGCTAATATATTCAAATACAATCTAAATGTAAATGTCATGTACTTGTTTTTACAATAAATAAATAATAAACATGGAAATACATTAAATCTAAGCTTATTTCTCTATTTTTATGATTCTATAGAAATCAGTAGGTTGATTACACTTTACTGTTTTTTTAATCATTAATAGCTAATAACGTTTAGGTATTTTAGTTACAATTAAAATGTTACTCTCTGTAGTGTTAAAATTACTCAAAATCTTTTTTTATTATAATTTATATTGTCTATTGATTGAAATAACTTTCTGCTATTGAAATAAATTGTGATTACTTACAACATCAATAATTAAAGTTTTACATGAAGATTAATTAAGAAATTAAATCTTTTATCATTGCATCTTTAATTATTTGAGTAATTAAATAAGCTTAAATACACAGGCCTTATTGAAAAAAAATAGAGTAGATTTTTTTTTTAAATTTCCCTTCTCTCTATTGAGTGATATCAGAATCTTATTTTTTCGGCTGTAATTTATATAAGACCTGTGTTTGTCTAATTCAGATTTAGTTAAACAAATATTTAGCACTACTAAAGTTGTTTTTTTTGCTTCAAAATTATTTTTGTAAGTAAGATTAATTAATGAAAAGAGATACTTTTTATCAATTTCAAATTAAATGCAAAATGCAGTAGAATAATAGAATTCCCATTAAGAGAAGTATTTTACCAACTTAAAATTATTTTAATATCTCATTTTTAAAAGTAAATCATAAATTTTAGTAAGATTTTTGATGTTGGTAGCTAGTCTAAACATTAATAAAAGTATTACAATTATGCTTATTCAGCTAAATTATCTCATATCTTCATGCCCATCTGTATTATTTTATTCTTAAAATTATTATTCTTTCTTTAGTTTTCTGAAAGATTGAAATATAAAATATTATAATGAAGATTATACTTTTTTAAGCTAAAACTGTTACAAATGCTTTAATAAATTTATAAATTTTACAGAAATGAACAATGTAATTTAAAACATGTCTATAATCATAATAGTCAAGTAGAAAACTTTTTAAAATCAAACATGATATATTAGCTATATTGCATATGTAACTCATTAACATTATTTAAAAAAGTAATGTAATGATTAAATGTAAACTTATTTTTTATATTTACTTGAATATGAAAAAACTTGAGGCTTTTATAATGAAAAAATCTAATACATGGTGCTGTGTAATGTTGTGATTATTGCCTTTTAAAAGTTTATTTAATGAAAATTTATTTAATTCATTGTCTATTTAAATTTTCCATTTGATGTAATAGTAATAATAGTGTCATAATATGAGACAAATAAAAAATGTTAAAAAGCATTCCTATAATAAACTTATTTATTACTATAATGAATATTGCTTTAAAAATTAGTTTAATGAAAAAAAGAATAATTTACTACCTATTTCATATGTAATTAGTTATAAAAAAATTTGCATTTCTAAATGAAACAAATACAATATGTTAATAAAGATGCTGTTCATAAAAGATCACCATGAAAAAACATTTACATCACATGATCACCATTTCTTATGCTTGCTCATAGCTGTTATTAAAAGAGAAAAACTCTCCATACAATAGTGCTGGAGTAATCAATGGATGCTAGAAAGTTTATGCATAAAATTTCTATCTAGTGCTTACTCATCCAATATTCCCAGACTACTTTGTAGCTTCTGGATATTGGATGAGTAGGCACTAGATAGGAATTTTATGCACAAGCCTTCTGGAATTCATTGATTACTCTGGCTTGCACTGAATGGCACTACTGTATGAAGAGTTTTGCATGTTTTAAAAAAAACATTTAAATAGTATTTCAATAATATGTTTAGTGGTTAATATATTTAATGAAAAAAAATCATTATACTTTTAAATATAAGTTCACCCATTGTTAAAAATGTTTAAAAAGTATTTCTATAATACACTTTAATTTACTTTATTATTGCAATGATTATTGCTTTTAAAAATATAATTTAATAAAAAAAAATTCATTATCAGCTTCATGAAAAAAAAACATTTGTATGGGGCAGAAAATTTATAACTGAAGTTGTCTTTTTTGCATGCTGCTTTAGAAACTGTGATTAGATATACAAATTACTGAGCTTTATTTTTTTGTTGACATTTGGAAAATAAATGTCTGGCATAGAATTGCAAATTTTTTGTTTTTGGATATTATATAAAGTTGTGAAATTCACACATCTTATAAATAAATAACTTCTTTAAAAAAATATATTATAAAAATTAAACTCTCATATTCTTTCATTTGTTTCAGATAACATATGGATTTATAATTTTTTTTACAATTTAAGATTAAATTTAAGTTATAAAATGTGTTGTGAATATCAGACTCTGACCATTCACTTTTTCTTTTAGTCTTAACATTAAAAGATGCTGGCAACTTTTTACTGTTTCACTTATATCAAAAACCTTTAGCTAAAATTATAATTTTTTTTGCTTCTGGATATTGTATATAATGCTGTGTTCTTGACATGCAACTGCTTTGCACTTGCAGGCAGTTGCCCAGGTTGCGGGTTCACATCCCAGCTGATGCTATGACACTTAAAAAAAACACCATCAAATGGCTGCATTATCCCAAGTATACAACCATCTGACATTGTATAAGAATAATTGTAATTTTTATATAAAATATACAATGGATAGTAAAGTAATCATGGACATTTTCTTTTATTCTAACCTATGCAAAAGCATAGAAAATTCCCATTATATTGTAGTTGTTTGTATTTCTGGTGGTAGTCTACTTTTAGCATAAATTTTTATACTGGATATCACAAGTAGTTGGACATTTCAAGCAGCTTATTTTTTTTTACATGATTTTTACAAAAATGTGCAGATAGAATTGCTATTAGGCTCAAAATACCTTTAGTAGCAAGAATCTCTAGTGATCGTTTGGTAGTGAAAACTGAAATTTAATGTTTCAAGTGATTATAATAGCTAAAAATTATTTGAATAGATTAAGATTTTTATTCTAACTATAGGTCTTAAGTACCAGCAACTATTAATTGTTAAAGAAAAAAGTAAAGCACTATAAAGAGTTTTTATTAAAAGACAGAAACACTTTCATGCTTATTCAATATAAGCTTATATTTACATTATGATAATAAAAAAATAAATGCATATTCAATTTGTATTTATGTACAATTATTATTATTATTAAATACTTTTTTTTAATAAGTACATGATATTTATGACTAGTTTTTATTAAAATATATTTTCTTTTTATCAGAATCTTTAATCTGCTGAAAATTTACTGATATTAAAAACAAAAGCTGAACAGCAAGTAATTTTATTATTTATTTTTTTGTAATTAAAATTTGATTTTTAATATTTTAAAACTTATTTACATTATATAAATTCATCAATTTAAATTATATTGCGTGATGGCTGTAATCACTTTTATTACATTTGTTAATGATAAAAACTGAATTTGAAAAGCTCTTTAGCATATTTTAGTAATTTACAAAAAATTTAGATTTTATTTTTATTATATTATATTACTATCTATAATAAATAATTTAAGATGTATATAAACTTTCAAAATAAGAGTCATAGATCACATTACCCTATTTTCTTAAGCTTATAAGTTATAAATAATGAGGATTGCCAATTCCTCAACAAGCTTTGTGATAAATGCTTAGTGTCTAAACCTACCCTCTCTGAGGAATGCAAAAGTATGAAACCATGGTTAAGAATTTGGGGGGATGGTTCCTGACAGAAATATTTTAAATGCTGGCTCTGGCTAAGCATTTATCACAAAGCTTGTTGAGAAATTGGCAATCCTTATTGTTTGTATATAAACTTAACTTGATAACTTTCAGATTCATTAGAAAACATGCTGTTTTAACTTATTGTAAGTGATATTAGTGAAGGGCTTTTTTAAAAAAAATCAATTTCCATGGGCTGTCCTTATTGATTTTTTAATTTTTAAAAAATCTGATTAGTATATAATAAACAGTCAGCATAGATCTAACACATTCCTCTATTGTTTATGGCAGAAAAAAATGCCCAGAAATTATTTATTTTCTTCTGATCTAATTTTCATGCAAAGTTTTTGGAATAAAAAATATGTATTTTTTGCTATATTTTTGATAATTAATTTATTATTTAAAACAAAAATACACATACACACTTTCAAATTTATTTATCTTTTATTTTTTAGAAGTTAATAAAATTGACCATAATATAAAAAAAGAAAACCACAGCATGTTTGATATCATTATGTATCCAAATTGATAGTGTTAAAATCTTTTTAAATATTGTAATTATTGTAAAGCAATTATTAGATTTTAAAGCAGAAAATGATAGATTTATCATAAATCCTTATATTCATTATTCACATTTAAATAATAAAACTTAAAAAATATATAATTTGTTCATTTTCTGAAAAAATGTTTACACTAACTTAATTGATTATGTTTATGGTATATTGTTCTGATTTAAAAACATCAAATGTGATTTTTTAGAATATTATTTAATAAATAAAATGAAAAAGAAATCCAATTCCAAATGTTTTAGTAAAAAATAAAGATTTTATTCATTAGTGAAAGATCGAGCACTTTCAAAAACTCTCACCAGGTGGAATAAAAAAATGACAGATTTGATAAGAATTAAAGATTTTAGTTTTAATTATATTCCCCAGATATCACTATCTATAATAAATAATTGAAAATATATTTACAAATTAAATTTATTTGCAATTTAAGTTGATTTTTTTTGTAAAATTATTAATATTTGTTTTTCTGTAAGTATTTACTGTTTGCATTAAGCTATAATTTTAATGTAATTGTTTTTTAATAAAACATAACTAAGTTTATGTGACATCAAATCAAAATTACAACCACCACTTTTTTGTTATATGGATGTATGTTCTATATAAATGTGTAATAAAAATATAGATGTAATGAAAAACTTTTTATTTTATTAAAAATATTTTTTTGCCTGCAGGCAAACTGGAAGTGTTTTTATTTTATTGTTTATTTCTGCTCATTACCTTTTTTTATTTTCAAAATTGATATTTTAAATTTTGGATTACTTTTTTTCAAATTTATGTTTCTATTACAATTTTTTAAAAATATAAATATATAATAAAAATATTTTTGTAGTTTACTACAAATAAAAAAAAAAATCTACTCCTGCAGTGAAAATATGATAATAAAAAGATTAATGAAAAATTTTTTAGCAGACAAATTTGTAGACAATATTTTTTTTGTTAAATATTTTTTTAGTCTGAAAGCCAAAATAAATTCTTATGATTATTTTTCTGTATATAGCTAAGACTATTTTTAAAACTATTTTAATTTTTTGAACTTATGCGTTTAACAAAATTTGTTAAAAATGTAAAGATTTATTAGAGAAAATGTTTTGTTAATTATTATTAAAAAAACAATCAATAACATGAAAAACAGATAACCCTATGAAGATATTTAAAAAATAAGCAATATAAGTGTTAAAAATAAGTTTAATATTTCTTTAAAAATGAATTATAGATATTGTGCTTTTGATTTTAGACTTGTCATTAAGAGATAACACTTACATTTATTGTTTCCATTTATGTAGGAAATGACTTTTTAAGCATATAATTGTAGGATATGTTTTTTTTATTTTTTATAAAACTATGTACTCATTAAGTACCAACTACATGCTTTGCTTTTTTAGTATTAATATTAAAAGCTACTGCTAATTTTACTGTTTCAATTTATATTGAACATAAATACATAAACAAACTATTTTATTGAATAGTTCAATTTTAATCTTCGTGTATATTTTTGCAATGTGATAATGATCATCTTAAATTGCTCAAAAACAGATTTCAAATTCATGCAGTTCAGAGTAATAATAATTTATTACACTATCTGTATGTTATGTTATATAATACAGAATGTGTATAAAAATCATTAGAAATGCTTAAATATTTTAGTATTAAATTATATTATTATGCTTCCCTAATGTTTTCAGTTTATTAAACTTTATCAAATTAAACTTAAGATTCAAAGAAAAAATAATAATGCCATGATAATGATAAAGTGTTATTGCTAGGTCATAATATCCTGTTTAAATTAACTAACCTACCTTTAGAATGATGGCTTTATTATAAATATATATTAGAAAGATGGACAGTGAACGTGCTACCTTCTAAAAATGATTATGAATAATTAAAAAGTTTGTTAACTTATCAAATCAGTGCTCTTTTATATAGTAGTAAAATATTGTTTAATATTTTTATTCAGACTTTTTATAAATTATGATAATCTTCACATAACATATAGAATGAATAATGCATTTTTGTTCTAAAATAGAGACTGTAACAAAGCTTGTTTAATATGATATTTAGTTTCTGAAAAAAATAATCGCGCTTTTTAAGTTGGTAATTTGCTTTTGTCTGCCTATATTTTTGAGTCGCTACCGTTGATTCTTTAGCCATTTATACACTATATATATAATAATAATAATCAAATATAATTATATTGTCTATACCACTGGTCTAAGGAAGCTTGAAAACCTGTATTCAAGTACTTTATATATATATTAAATACTGTCTAACGCTATACTAGTAATAACAAATAAATTAAAAATTTATATGACATTGCAATATTAGTCCCAAAAATCTAAACTTTACTAAAATTCTTCCACAACCATGATTTCATCACCTATTTGCTAATAGATAAAACCAAGGTTATGGAAGAATTTTAATAAAGTTTAAGTTTTTTTGGCTATATTGTAATATTATATGAATTTTTATTATATATATATTCCAGTTTTATTTTTTAAAGGAGGTTGCCTTGACAACAGTTTGAAATTGTTGATTGTTATTGATACTGGGATTGTCTAAGTGTTGACTGGCTTTTAATGATATCTACATATATATTGAGAATATGTAGATGGCAAATAAAATATAGAAAGAAAAAGACTGAATTTAAAAAGCTTGTAAAAGCAATAGAAAAACAGAAAAAAAAAAGCATCGTGCAATTTCAATAAAAAGTTTTTCATTAAAAATATGACATTGGTATAGGATAATTATTGATATTGTATAATTAACATGATATTAGTTTTCAAATACTTTTTAGGAAAACATATTATTCATTCGTTCAACATGATCAATCCAATGAAGATGTGTTTTATAGGAACACATCCACCAAGTTGAAAAATATATTAGTTTTATGATAGTACTCTTTTAAAATTTTATGAGTAGTCTTAAATGATTTTTTTTCAAATATTGTTTCTATGTATAACTAATTTTGTTGGAATGATTTATTAGCAGCAACAGCTGATTTTTTTTGAATATGTATGTGTTTTTAAATAGAACCATTTGTAGTTTTGTTTTTTTATCCAATTTAATAAAGGCAATTGCACTCAAATATTAGCATCTTTATATATTTTCTTTATATAGCAGATGATTTTCAAATAGATTATGAATTTTTCAGATAGTTAGACCATAGTACTTAACTATCTCATTACTAATTAGTAAATTGGTTTCTAATTATTTTAGATAATAAACAAAATAACTAATAAAAATTATAAAAATCCTATCAACAATTGAATCCATCTTGTAATTACATTCTCACTTTTAGGGGTATTGGGAAGATCTAAACGTGCTTTAACTTCTAAATATGTATTTAAAGTTTGCTAAAACTGATTTGATACTAATGTTGAATGATAGAGAGTGCTGGAATGAAGGTTTAAATTTATTACTTCTGGAAATGTTGAATCACCCATCCTTAAGATGTGCATAAAATATATTATTTAGGTTCAATAAATGCCAACAAATATAGTTAATGCATAAAACTTTTATTTTCAGCTATTTTCTATTGTGGCATTTTTTATTCTTAATTTTTGTATGTCATTAAGAATAATTCACCTTCATTACTGTCACAATACCCCTCTTGTAGAATGAATCACTGTTTATTTTCTGCCAGTTTACTCGTTTTGTATTTATTATGGACTTACAAGCTTGTATTTATTAGGTTGCATTATTTTAATCCTTTCTGAATATTTGCATATACTGATGCTGCATTCTATGCATATGATTTGTTTGTGTTGCTCTTTATATCATGAATATAAAGATGTAACTTTGTATTTGCTTGAAAAATCTTGCTAGCATACTTATATATTAGAAGAATATTGATTTTGTTTTTTTTTTGTTTGGCAAGTGATTGTATAATTCTTTAAAAAACTTCAAGGGTGATTTTCTCCATTATTACAAAAACAACCTTGATTTCTGCATCAATGTCTCTAACTATTGGTAATCTTCTGGCCAAGCAATGCTAGTAATTACTCTTCAATAATTTTTACATTGCAGAATTGTGAATCAATACTACAACACTAATCATACCCTTTTTGAAAAGCTCACAGTTTTACAGAAGTAGACTGACATTTCCATTTCTTTATATAGGTAGAAATTATCCAATTGGTAAGCTAAGTCCAGATATTCTCTACTGAAGCATTAACTTTAAAAGTATGTGCAACCTTATTTTTTAATCATTTGAGATTCTTATAGAGTAATATGACCAGTTTCCTCATATTATTCTCCAATCTTCAGTGGATAATTACTTCAGAGAACATCCACTTATATTAAACAATATTTATTTCTCCAAAGATAAATAATTTAATGGTTATTGCTTTATTATTTTGAGAGTTAATAGGAGAGTTCTGAAGATAGAACTGGGCAGCTCCATGGATCTTAAGTACCAGAATCTATCAATGTACTCCAAGACTAAAACGTATGGAGAATCTTCCAGCCTTTGCGATAAAAAAAAAAAAAATTGTTTCTCAATTTCACTTGAAAAGGATTTTAGATTGCATTTTCCCTTAGTATCCTTTCTTAGGAAAGCATTCTTTCTTTGCCGTTTGATAAAAAACTTATAAAGGATTGAAGCAAAATCCATCATATGTATTCTATTTTTAAAACCATCATTATCTTTATTCATAATAATACACGCATTTTCATTTTTTTTTTAAAAATCTACTTGAAATGCCTTTATGTGAGCAATATTTAAATAAAACCAGCTGCAAATAATTTTTATTAATAATATATTACGAATTATTTGAAATAGATAAAAATTAAATATTTTTCCGAGGGGCATGTTTTCAAATATTTTCACCAAGCTTTTAATTTTTTTGATTATTAAATAAACATTATTAAAAATTTGATGTAAAAAAATAATTTAATTATAAGCGATCTGGGTAGTATTACAGCAATATGAAGAATCTCTTAGAATATAATAATTATAATAATCAGTACTTATCTGAGTGATTATGAGTCATCTATATATAAAATGATCAATTTTTCAAATAAAATGTCAGATAATTAAAAAAAAAAAAATCAGTTAGAAATATTTTGTGTTATGATTGTGATTTAGATAATTACAATGTAAATTCTAAATAGTTTTCAAAAGATCTCTGTATAAGTTCTTGCAATTATACAAAGTATGAAAGAAACATCTCTTTCTAAACAAAAAAATAGCAATTTGATTATTAGAGATGCAATATTTTTGATTAACTCAAATCTTATCACATGCACACATATAAAATTAATAGCTCGCTACAATAACAAAAAAGTTTTAATATCCCTTTATCCAAGTTGCAAAATTGTCAAAGAGCATTATTTAACCTCATGCCATAAGTCTGAAAATATTGGACAAGAATTCGATCTCTCTCATTACTAGGTTTTTGTTAATTTAAAAAAAAATAAGACTTTTTTTTCTCTAATTAAGAAATAAAAAGAAAGACAAAAAAATAATTAAAGAAGCTATATGATTTGGGAAAAAAACATTATTTTTTGTAATAAAATTTAAATACTTTTAAGATTTTTAAATATTTTCGTTTTTGTTTATTTAAAATAATGATGCAAAAGTTTTAAATATATTTCGAGAAAGTGGCAAACCACAAAATATTAAGAACCCCCCAAATAACTAGCATTACTAACAATAATATAATTGTATGGATAGAGTGCTTGGGGAATTCATGCTATGTTAGAAATAGAAAATTGCCTTCTAATCAACAGATACATGTTTTTTTATTATTTTAAATCAACAAAGAAACTTTCCTGGAATTTATACGTTCGAGTCTGACATATTGCAATAGAAATTATTACTAATAATTAGAAAAATTTTTATTTCAAAACTTATTGCCTTGCAATTTTAAGTTGTGTGTGTATGAGAGAGAGAGAGAGATGTTCATCACCTCATCACCTGTCTCTATTTGACAGATCTAGTCTCTACGACATTTTGAAATATGAATCTTGTTTGTATTTTTAAGCCTGTTTAATTGAATATAGTACATAACTAGAATTTGAACTTCTTTAAAATTTTCTTTTCCCTGAATATGTAGAATATATACACATATGCTGCAAAGTCCGATCTTAAAGCTTCTCAGTAAACTTCTGCAACCTAATCACGTGCTAATTTTGATTTAGCAGCTAACAGCAACAAAGGCACTTTAAATTTTATTTTCTATAAAAAAAAAAAAAACTATTACAAACTTACTTTAAAAATATTAACATTTTTATCAGTTAGCAGTTAGAAATAATTACGATTACGGGCAGCAGCAAAGGCGTATTACTGTTTCAACTTCAAAAAATAAAATAAAAATGTAGCAAAAAATATACTACAGATAAATTTTGACTGAATATTAAAACCATTCCATGAAACAGCAAACACGTCCATTTACATATAATACATGATAGTCTATTTTTCTCAGTTTATTAGATATTTTGTGATGTTAGCTTTTAACTTCTGCAGTAATATTTTTTTCTTTCAGAAAGGCATCTACATTATGTCTAATTGTAGTCCTTCATTCCATTCTATATCCAGCTATCTCTTTCTCAATGAAAACAATGTTGCACTTTTTTGAAATGTCTTTCAGAATAATCTTTATAATATAAGGTCTTTTTCTTCTTCAAAACAATGTTCAAATTTACAATAAAGTCTAAGATTGTTCCTTTGCAGTTATAATGGAGTTGATTAATTAATTCATCAGTTTTTATGACGGCTGCCTGTAGTTCATAAGACAGGATTAAAGCTAGGTGAAGTTCTACCAATGAACTTTCCATTCTTTCAATTCTTAACTGGCATAATATTATCTCTTGTAAGTATTTAAATTGCTCTATATGGTTTACCTTAGTAGTAAAGTATTCCTGGAATGACATACATTTTTTCCAATTTGATACTCTAACATCCCATGCTATTGAGTTATTAATCTTTAAATTATTTATTTAATGAAATAAAATATTTTAAAAATCAGTGATTTTAAAATCATTCTGTACTACAGAACCTAATACTGTATTATGTTTACACTTTTTTTTTCTTTGATACTAAACAACGATGATTATGTATAAAAAAAATTATTGCATTTCCTTTGATACTTATTTTGATTAATGATAAATCCGTGTCTGATAATTTGTGTAAAATTTTACTTGAAGATTAACAAACAAGTAGTTTTACGAAGAAAAAAAATCTGTGAATGGATATATTCATACAAATATATACAGACATACAGTCTACCGCTGACGATACGATCCATATGATGTAGTGATTTGTGCCTTAATACTCAACTTCAATAGAATAGTGAACTTAAAATACAATATAGGATCTTTTTTAAAAAAACCAATAACAACCAAACAAAGGAATTAGATAATTAACTTAAATTATAGAGCTGCACCATCATATATACATGTAAATATTTAATATATCAAAAGGAAAATAACTAATTATGGTTTAAGAAAGATAAAATTAGAAATGTAAAATAAAGCAAACAAAGTGAAAAATATAAATTTAAAAAAATTCAGTTAGAATTTTGATAATTTTGTTATTTAAATAATGTGAGGAAAAGTATAACAAGATTCATGTAAAAAATATGATAACAGCCAACAACAACTCCCCAGCACTCCTCTTTGGGGACCAACGTCTCCTATGATCACTTTACAAACAAGTATCTTCACTTGCTCAACAGACACTTTATTAATGGCAGGGGCTTCTTTCCTCATAATGCCTATTCTTACTACACCAAAAGGTATCATACATTAATAGATCTGATGTTCTACACCTCTGAACTCCATCATTGTCTGGAAGCTACTCTTCAACCTGTTCCCTTCTCTGACCATCATGCTATTATCACCACACTGCAACTAACCAAATACTCCTCATCCTTTCTCAACCGGTCAATCAGAATGTTAACTAAAGCTTCCATGACTGAAGCCATTGTATCTGAAGCATACATCCTCTTCCACAAAATCAACATACTAAAAAGGCCCCCAGAAGAGGCGTGGTTCGCCTTCATTGGGATAATCCATTCCTTGATTGCTCACTATACTAGAAACAACAAAGGGCCATCTACGCTTATGAATGAGCTTGACCAAATCAATAATAAAATAAAGACATGCTCAACTGAACCAGATCATATCAAACACCTTCTATCACTACACCTTCTATCACTAAAACATCAGTATAAGGAAAAACAGATGGCTATTGCGGAGTATATTTCTATTAAAAGATCACAAAACTTTCTTACTACCCAACACTGCTGGACTCGGGGATATTTGCGATGGGCATTGGGAGCTAGGAAAAAACTTAACACTCCAACCCTTATTGTCAATGGAAACTATAATCACTGGTCATCACATGATTGAACACATTGGTCTTCACTTCAAAAACTGACTTCAAAATAATTTTCCAAAGACTATCAGTAAATGGCTGGATCACCCATCTGCTATAAACCATGGCATAACAGCAGCTGATCTTATAAACCATCTATCAGCACTTTCTGACAGTGTTCATCCCGGGATGCATGCTATACCAAGATTTCTAATTTCCCACCTTGATAACTTTGCTATCCCAATCATGATGAACATGATCAATCATCTATCCACTAAAAGAAGGGAAATAAATAATCTCTACCCAATTGCCTTAGTGCCATTCATCAAGAAGAACAAAGATCCAATCAACATCCATAACATAAGGCCTATCTCCATGACACCAATTTTAATCAAAGTTATCGAAGGTGTAATTAAAGAGAAAATCCAGCAAAAATTTTTAGACAATATTGTTCAGTCACAATATGCAAGAAAAGGATCTTCAGCCCTGACAGCAATGGGTGAAGTCAAGATTCTCCTTGATCATATTAGATCTAATCGCTTATCAAAACCCATTGCAGTCCAGCTAGACATAACAGAGGCTTTTGACTCGATTAATATTCACACACTTCTTACTCTTCTAAAAGACTTCAACATTCCTTCTCATATCATACAGATTCTGGAGAATCTTCTCTACAATAGGCTAATTCACATCTCCTTAGATGGATTCTACACAGATGGGTTCTCCCCTGACCTGTCTATTCCTCAAGGATCTCCATTGAGTGCTATCCTTTTTATATACTATCTCAACCCCCTGTTGAGAGATATAGAAATCTCATTCACTGGAGTATTCATTCCTCGCATCAAAAAATCCTTCAAGTTGTTTGCATATATGGATGATGTCCTCGTAATACTACCATCTCAAAAACCTCTCCCAACACTCTACAAGATTTTGGATAAATTTGCCCATGATTCACAACTTAAATTTAACTCCAACAAATCTTCATCTTGGAAAATTCTATCGGGAAAGAAAGTCTCATCTAGATTTTTAGCTGAGCCCCATGACTTTCTTGCCTTCCCTATCTCCATGTCTCAAACAGCCATGTCAAAAAAACTACAGAACTCCTTAATCAATTCCACATCCCAGATTATTCAATCCCTTTCCAGGGTGTATCTCTCCATACAGGGAAAAGTAGCGCTACTGAACATGAAAGTCATGTCCAAGATTGCATACTATCTCCCCATCATGACAGCAACAAAAGCCTTTACCAAAAAAATCAATAGTCTATGTGCTAAACTCTTTTGGAAAAACAGTACAACGTCTATAAGCATGACAAGGATGCAATACCTTTGCAAATCTAACGGGATGTCCTTTCACTCCATCCCCTCAATTATCTTTCAAAAATCTCACACATTAATTCATAACCTCTTACAAAAACATGATTCCTTCAATATTTCAGAGGCTGTTCAACCGACGGACAGACCTCCTCCTCAAAAATGCTGGCTAGACCAGCTTCTCCAGCTTCTCAATCAATTTACATCTACTTTACAAAATCCATATAATACAAAAATCACCATCTGGGAAGCCCACCATAAAATCAACCCTGAAATCAACTCAATGTTGCCAATGCTTGGCATCACTAATCATAGAATTACTTCAATATTCAAGTTCTTAGCTTTAGAGCCTAAATTTTTAAACTACCTAGTAAAAGTAAATCTGGGAGCCATGCATACCAACTGGTTCCTCCACCACAAGAGATTTCTTAACAACATTGACCCTATCTGCCCAATCTGCAAGAGGCATGATGAGCCATTTGACCACATAATTCACTCATGTACCGGACTTGGTAGTATCAAACTTTTAATTTTCCAAAACAGTAAAACTGATATTTACAGAATCCTCTCGCTAAAAGAATCTCTACAAAGTAAACAATTTCCAATTATAAGAATGTCAGTATTTCTCACCCACTCTATCTGGAATGTGAGATGCAAATTAGTATTCACAAATCCTCCACCAGACCCAAACAGTCTATTCATTTCTCTCTTAAACAAAATCAAAAATAAAGACATGACCCTTTCCTCCAAATTTTTATTTGAAGAAACCTGGAATCTATTCCAAATTCCAGAGCCCAATACATTTCCAGATAGCTTATGACAACAATCTATAAACCACAGGATTTATTCCATACCCTGGATTAATATTTCCATAAATCATCCACTACTAACCCAGTAGTGACATTATAGACTCTTATTTAGTCAATGTACTATAAAAAGTTAATGTATTAAAAAACCAATATTCTCCCTAAATAAAATTCTTTTAAAACTAAAAAACACGAGATTTAAAAAAAAAAAATGGATACAGATTTTTTTTAAAAAAAATGGTGGAAATGATAAAAATAATAAGAGAGAGAGAGAGAAAGGAAAATTAGAAATGATAAAATATATTGCATAAATTAATAGTTAATATAATTTTTTTACAAGTGTCATTCTTAAGGCAATTATGATTATCAAATGTTATTGCTTAATTACTAGGACTGAGAATTATACCTTGAACTTACAATGAGTTGAAAAATAAAATATAAAAATGATATTGTATCTTTTTGATAGATTCTGTAACTTAATGTCTGTGGACCCTAACTTTTGCTCTGTCATTTCCAATGCCCAAACTATTTATAAACTTTCAGCAATAAACCATTTGATTATTTTTTTTATAGTCACATAGGGAAATTGGTTTAATTTGATACAAAACACAATTAGAGGATATACAAATAAAAGCCCTTCTAGAAATATCTTGGTATTTTGTAGAAGACAATATACATGAGTTATATATTACATAAAGTATTAAAATTGAATTGAATTTGCTAGTTTGAATATTTTAAATCTGACAAACAAGATGGCAAGGAAAAAATTAAAAGATCAAATACTATGTGTGTTATAAATAGTATCCCACATGTTTACAAAATCAGCAATAAACTTACAGTATTTGAAAAATGCTAAAAATATATTGATTGAATAGATTAAAGTCATATAAAAATAAGTCAAATACAAAATAAAATCAGAAAACTGACAGATTGGATAAACATAATGTCAATACTAATATAGATAAAATGTAAAGAAGTAATTAAACAACAATATAAAAAAAAAACATAAAAAATAAAAAATACTAGTGTCATTTTGTTGGTATGTTAACATTTACCACCATCTATTGAAACAAAAAGGGGACTAAAATAAGATATTTGGAAACATTAAAGAATATAAGCAAACAACAACAACAATAACATAAATGAGTATAGTAAAGTTTGTGATGAAAATATTAAAAAGAATTAAATTCTAAATTTAAGACAATTTCACACTTTTAAGGAATCTGAACTAAAAGAAAATAGTCATATTCACTTTGCCTGATTTCACAACTGTCTTCAAGTCATTTGTTTAAGTTTTTCTAACTCCTGCTTAGATTTTAAGATGTTTAAGTTTAATCTAGTTTCTTCAATACATAACCACACTTCTTCACGTCATACAAACAAATTTCTTTATTCCATTATCTCACAGATAGCCTTTTCTAGCTTTTTATCAAATGATTTAAGATTCCAAATTGTCCATTTATTTTAACTTTTTCTAACATCCAGTCATCTTGATTTCAGTTTCTAAATTTTTTTAATAATATTTCTTTTCTTCTCTATCTCTTCTTGTTTTTCTCAGCTTATATTTCTTCATATTTTGTTGAATGATCTGAAATTTCTGTATTAAACTTCTATTAAGTGGACATTTCTTACGTAAGGTATTTTTTTCTAATTACATATGCAATCAGCACCATTTCGGTCTGAATTTTTTTAAAGGCATCAAAGATGGCTGTTTGTTCTTATCCATGTATTTTCCTCAGATTTGTCTCTCCCATATATATATATATATATATATATATATATATATATATATATATATATATATATATATATATATATATATATATATATATATATATATCCATTGAATGATCTGAAGACTTTATATTGAATTTCTATTAAATATCCAAGTTTTAGATAAGATATACTTTACAAATTCATTCATATATAATTAATACTACTATTGTACTGGCTATTTTAGCTGAATCATCAGAGCCATCATAAATAAGATTTTCTTTAAAACTTTGTAATAGAGATTCTGCAAGCAACACCGCAAGTAACAAATTAAAACTCTAATCTAGAAAAAGAAATAACCAAATAAGCAATATCTCATTAGCTAATGTTTATAATAAAGGAATCACAAATAAAGATTTAATTGAGGTCAGTAAAGGAACTACAGGCAGAATTGGATATGTTCTAAAATGTTATAATGCATTATTCTGCTCAGGTCTAAGAATTCGATCCTTAGAGTTTATGAAATCCTATAAATAGTTTATGAAGTTCTTATCTGAATCTTAGTAATTGTCACATCAATACTTGGAAAGATGAACATGCTAATGTAGTAAAGCAGTACTCATCATCAGCATTCTTTCTTCATATTTATAGATAGGGCATAATATATATTTTACAAATACCATGATTTTATCCAGATGTGACAATCAATCCCAAAGAATAATTGAAGAAGTCATCAAGATCCATAGGAAATTATACTGCATCAATAAATGTGATGACACATGTAGAACATTTGGGGAAAAAATTAATGCTGTTAGTCTGAATATCTGTTGATTTTATATCATTTTCTCAACTATGAATATATCTCATCTCCATATTTTAAGAATTTATATTTTTGTTTTTATTGAATGAACTTTGAATCTTGTTAAACCTGTTCTTGCTTGCAGATGCCTCCAGTAATGTTTTTTTAAAAATAAAATTGGCTAATAAATTGTTGTAGGTATGGCCTAGCCAAAAAACTAGTACACTACTGTTTTTAAGTACATAAGATGAGCCTAGAAAAATCTCTGTTCACACCAGCTAGTTGAATAAAGTAGAAAAAATATACATCTTAGAAAATTATAAAATAATTTTAATATTCCATTGCCTGACAAATGGCATTCTAAAACTCTCTAAAGGAAAAGATATTGTCCATCAAAATAGCCAACATTTTGATTGTTGACTCTCTAGTGAAGAATATCTAGATCTACTTCTTTGATCAATAATTGAATGACAAGGTGCTTCTAACCTGAAAAGATTTCTAAGTTTTATCAGTCCAGTTATCAGTATCAGTACCTCTGGTAACAGGAATGGTTGATCAAGTACATTAAGCCTTGCACCACAACATCATAATTGCTTGTAATCTATCATAACAGCACAGTAATTTTGATGTCAGGTAGCTTAGAAATAGAGATACTAGTCATACAATATCTTTTTTTTCTTTGAAAGCTTTTTATAAAAATAATAAAGTGTATCTGACTTAAATAAAATGACACCTGTAAAAAACTATCAGGTCTAATAGAGTTTTAAAAGGTGTCAAACCAACTCAAAAATTTATTGGCTGAAATAAGTTTCCAAAAATGATGAACTATTATTTAACATTTCAAGGTTGATAAGCTAACTGTTGATCACTACATTGTGTAAATGAGAAAGAACAATTAGTCATAACAATGCACTGATGAGGACAACTCAGTTTTGGAATTTTAAGTACATGGCAGTGTTGATATTTAAAACTCATCAGTTTGCATATCAATTTGTTGGTTAATTTTATCCCATATTTTTTCTCCCAACCACTGGAAACATTTATCAGGTGATCATTAAAAAAATATCAACTAAAATGCATGCTCTCAAATGTAAAAGAAAGCAGTGAAAGTATCATAATTAATATAAACATATCACAATATTTTCTTGATTTTATTATATTTTCTGTATGGATACATCAGAACTGATGATTTAATGCAAATAAAAAATAGAAAATAACAGAGCATATGATAGCTATATATTAAAAATTAAATACTTATTCCCCCAAAAATTGAAAGGAAAAACAAGTATACATGATGCTACTATATTGGTTAGCAACTGCTGCATGTGACCTGGCATTAAATCATGCTAAGAATTTATCAATCATATAATATGAACATAGTCAATCTACTTGAATTAATGATATTTCAATAGATAAATATCTAGATATTCTTAATTAAAAAACAAAACAAGAAAAAAGTTTATCAGCATATATATATACAAGCAAATGTTATGAAGACAATAAGTAAAAAATGCAATTTGTTTAAAAACTAAGTAAGAAAAAAGGTGAAATAGTGACTAGTATCATTACTAGTACTGCAGAAAAAGAGTTTGCTATTAACTGAAAGAACACCCTTTGATTCCTTTTGGAGGCCTTAATGGAACCGAGCTGGGGAAATTTCTAATGTCCACTCCATACGTTCTTATCATTGCAGCTATTATTACTATGTGATTATTCATATAGTATATGAACATGGAAGGGATGTTCACCAACAGGCATTAGCCAGCATTATGAGTTTATTGGCTTTTTATTTCTGAGTTTAAGATCAAAAAATATGATGGTCTTTCTTCTCAATTGCCTAATATGGCAGAATGAATGGTTTGTGTAAATGATAAATATTTTTCCAATACATATATACAATTATGTCAGACAAAAATAAATCATGGCCCGTATTCCCAAGAGGCTGTAAAGTCACCAACCAAGGCAGGAGTTGGTGTCCAAAGGCAGAGGGTGCTAAGAATCCTATGATTATGAACCCAGGCTGCTATTTGATGATGACTTTTTATTTAGGTACTTACAACTGCAGATCACTTTCAAGTGAAGGAAGATCACAAAAATTAGAAGAAGAACTGTCTTATATTAAATGGGACATTATTGGACTTTGTGAAGTTAGAAGAAAAGGTGAAGAGACAATTGATGTAAAAAGTGGACATGTATACCATTATAAAGACACAAGTATTGGAAACACAAGTGGAGTAGGATTTATTATAAATAAAAAGGGAAGAGCAACATTGTGGAGATTGATGGTGTATTGGACAGAGTAGCAAGATTAGTTATACAACTTAACAGTAGATACCAAATGCAGATCATTCAGGTTTATGCTCCAACAAGTTATCATAGTGATGAAGTAATAGATTTTTATATAGATGTACAAAGGCTTTTGATCAGAGTAAACAACATTTTAAATTGTTATGTGAGACTTTAATGCTAGAATTGGTAAACACATGAAAGATGAAAGTGATGTATGTAATTTTGGTTATGGTAATAGAAATGAGAAAGGATATAGACTTGTGGAGTTTGCAGAAAAAGAAAAACTTTATATTATAAATTATTTTTTTGAAAAAATGTTAAAAGGAAATGGACATGGGAGCATTCAAATGAAAATACAGCAGAACTTATATTTTGACAAACAGAAAATAAATATTCCAAGATTGTAATATTCTTAATAAATTTAACAGAGGAAGTGATCATAGATTAGTAAGATGTAAGATACGTGTTAATGCAAAACTAGAGAGACAAAAATTATTAAGTAAAACAATATTTACAGTTGATATTACTAATTTTCAAAAACATTCTAATAAATTGAAATTAGAACTTACAAATCAGTTTCAAGTATTAGTAGATTTTGAACATGATTCAGATTTGAATGAAATTAATATGAAAATAACTGATACACTTTTAAAAACTGCAATTAAAGATAGCTAGTAGAAAAAAGCAGCAATTGACCAATAAAATTTCTACCACGACCAGAGAATTTATGAAGAAAAAAAGGAATATGAAGATATACAAAAATGATGCATTAAAAAGGATTGAATATCTCGAATTTTGTATAATGGTGCAGAAAAGAGCTGAAAATGATATAAGAAAGTATAACTGTGAACTAGCAAGGAAATCTTTAGAAGAGAATAAAAGTCTCAAGAGTGTAAAACAACACTTTGGTATTGGTATGGGATTTATATCTGCAATAAAAAAAAGATGGAATTATTACTAAAAAGAGAGATGACATCATGAAATAGGTAGAAGATTTCTATCAAGAATTATATAGTAATAAAAAACAAGTACCTCCTATATCTACTGTATCTTCTGAATTGGCCAGAAGTTTAAATGAAGAAGTGACCCATGCAATTAAATTTATGAAGAAAGGAAAGGCTCCAGGTAATTATGGAATTATAACTGATATATTAAAAAAAGCAGACAAAGAAATATATATATATATATATTTTAGCAAAGTTATATACCAAATATCTAAATGATAAAGATGTACCAGGTGATTGGAAGAATGCAGTATTAATATTAATATTTAAAAAAGGTAATAAAGAAGATAGAAATTACAGACCTATCAACCTTTTTTCAGTTTTATACAAAATTTTTACCAATATAATTACAACTCATCTTCAGAGAACATTGGATTTCCACCAACCAAGAGAACAATCTGGATTTAAAAGTGGTTTTAGTACAGTAGATCATATCCAGGTATTGAGAGAAGTTATAGAAAGGGCAAATGAATATGAGTTGCCATTATGTTTTGGATTTGTAGATTATAAAAAGGCATTTGATTTTATAAACATTTCTTCAGTGATTAAAGCATTGGATCATCAAGATATAGATCCAGGATATTGTCATATTTTCATGAATATTTATAAAAATGCAACAGTAACAATTATATTACATAATGATATGGGGGAAGTCAACATTGAGAAGGGTGTAAAATAGGGTAGCTCCATATCTCCAAAAGCTTTTACAGCAGTGCTGCAAGAGGTAGTTTGTGGATTAAAATAGTAAACAAAAGGAATGAAAGTAAATGGAGATTATTTAAGTCATTTAGATTTTGCAGATGATGTAATTGCTTTTGCAAATAATGCTTTAGAGCTGCAGGAAATGTTGCATGAGTTATCGTAGAAAAGTAGGACTAAAGATAAATGTTAAAAAGATTAAACTAATGTTTAATGAATTTTCTCAAAATATGAACATGAAGATTGATTATGATGAGTTAGAAAAAGTTAACAGTTACAAATACCTTGGTTGGATTATTAATGCAGATTGAAACATAATGGATACAATTAATCATAGAATTAAACTTGGTTGGAGTGCTTTTGGTAGAAATAATTTGATACTAAAAGGAAATGTGCCTATGTGTTTGAAAAGGAAGATTTTTAATAAATGTGTTTTACCAGTCTTACTTCTGGATCTGAGACTTGGACACTGAATAGAAGAGCAATACAGAGACTTCAGACCACTCAAAAAAGTATGGAGAGATGCATGTTGGAAGTAACAAGGAGATCGAAAATGCAATATATGAGTAAGAAAACAAACAAGTATTACTGACCTCATTAAAAAAATTAAAAGATTAAAGTGGAGTTAGGCTGGACATATTGCTAGAAGAGATGATAATAGATGGGCAGTTAAAATCTTAAACTGGATTCTAAGAGATTGTAAAAGACTCATAAAGAAACCACATGTGAGATGGATGGATGAAATGAGAAAGTGTGCAGGGTGATGTGGAGAAGAGAAGCTAAAGATTGGAAAAGATGGATTAAACTTGGAGATACCATATCTTGCAATGATTGATAATCATTGATGATGATGATGATCATTACTGGAAAGTTTTTAAATTGTTATATTCATCTTGAAAAGTATCAAACATTTGGAGATCATTAATAGAATCTTGTCAAATATATTATTCTGCTCAATAAAACATAAAATATTTTGATTTGTTTATTCAAATTAAAACTTAATGTCCTGCCAAATTTATCCTTTTTAAAATATGGACAATTCAAATTCTTTTTACAAAATGATTCCATATATTAGATGTGCCTCAGAGAAGAAATGATAGACCACATACTAAGATAGTATCTCATTTTATTGATTTCTTGTGATTGGAATACTTGGTATCTTTCATCTAATTAAGCAACAATCTCATTATTAATTGCTAACTTTCCTCAGGATATTTTCTCTGTTATTTATTTTACTATTGTTTTGTTTGTCTTCTTTTATATGATCAATATCTATAAAGTATCTAAAATAATCATTAACAAGATTAGCTTCATGATCAAAATTGAATCATTGAATTATATATATATATATATATATATATATATATATATATATATATATATATATATTCAATTTATGTTCTTATGTTAGTGCATCTTTCATTTTATGTCAATACACATCGTGAGTGTCCACCAACGCTGAAGTCAAATCGACCTCTCACATTATGAAATATATATTTTTAAAGTAAGACATTTTGCACGTTATAATTTTAACTTCATGTATACATGATTTTTTAGAGGTACTTAATTTTCTTATATATATTCAAATAGATTTCAACTTCTATTCCATCATACATTACTGACACATATGATCAAATATTTGAGAAAGAGGACGCTCTGAGGAAGGTACTTGATATTGTACTGAAACGTCAGCATTTAGCTTTTTCACTACACGGAATATCCCGCAAATAGTAATAATAATATGACATCTTTTATCCGTGAAAACATTAGAATTAATATATATATATAATCAGACATGGATTAGGATAAGATTATAACTGGTCACCTCAGATATTGGACAAAGCTTAGTTTATATTACCTACACCCTCCCCTTCCAAATATTTTTCTATTTTATCAAATTATCATTATATTCATTGAATGTATGAAAAAGTTATTTTGTTACATGTTTTCTGCTAACTATATATAAACCCCTATAAAGTTTCATAAAATTACTGTTAAAAAAAAAATTAAATTAAAATTAACTTAAAAATAAAGAAAATATTTGGTTTATAATATAAATACTTTACATCACGTGACCACCACTTTATCAGAACTTGGTTTTTTTTTATTAATTTGAATAGGTCTAAATGAATTTGGTTTGAAAATAACAATAGGAAATAAATAATTTTAAATGTGAATATATTCTTAGTGAATAAAAAAAACCTCATGATTCATAAGATGATAAAAAACAAACAAACTATAGAATGTTTCAAAAAATGGCTATCAGAAATAAAATAAACTGTTCTAGCTATTATATTGCATAGTATAACAACAAAAATGATTAAAGCTAATAGTGAAATAATATCTTTGTTTACAAGAAGCTATGGAAAATAGCAGTCACAAAATCTAAAATAATGCACATTTGTTAGAATATAGAATATAAAAAAATAGAGATGACATATATATATATAGTTTACTACATATTTTCTCCAAACTTATATCTACAAAAAAAAAAGATACATTGTATTTTACTCAACCAAAAAGAACATGCAACACCTATGAGATATAAATAATCAGTGAATTCAGCCTACATAATTATGAAAAAACTTGTGATTAATCAGATAGAAAAAGTATATATTAAAATGATTAAAAAAGATATATGCAAAAATGCCACTTCACCAGCAAATTTGCCTGAAAATACTGAAAAATTTAAAATAAAAAGAAATGTATGACAGATTCAATTATTCACAACTACTTTCAATAAATTAGATGGTTTTTAAAATATTTAGAGTGGAATATATATAAAGTCTCAAGATAACTATAATTAATGCAGCAACTTAGTTTTATAAATGAAAACCAATTCCAGTTGAATTATATAGTTGGGAATTTCCATTTAACTAAATTGAAAAAAAAAAAAAAAAATGGTTGAAAATAAATGTGAGCAAAAACAATGTTAAATAAATTTATATTTCCTGAATATTAAAATTAATTTTTAAAAAAACTGAAAGTGTAAATATTAAAGCTGATAAAATATAATAAATAAATAAAATTAAAATGATCATCAATGTATCTAGTAATCAATATAAATGCATTTAATCAGTCTGTATATCTGTTTTTATATTATGGTGGTGAAACAACTGAATTTTAAAATGAAACAAAAGGTATATTAAAACATACTGAAAATAACTAAGAAGAAAGGACAGGAAACAAAATGAATACAATTCGATAAGACTGATAATATTGATAATTTTTTAACCAGCTGAACACACATCACACAAAAAGATATGACTATAGACTAGAGTATTTCATTAATGGATATTTAGAAATAAAAAGTATCCTTAGAAAAAACATACTGCAAGATGAGAAGATAAGGAAGATATTGGTTTACTATAAACATGATTAGTAATAGAGATGTGGTAATTGGAGCAAATAAGAAGAAAGAACTGCACAGGCTTTTGTTCTAAAATAGGCTTTCAAATAGCTGAACTATAGTCCAGTATAATAATTTACCAAACCAGATTATTTTTTACCATATATCTTTTTCAAGAAAACAATTTCCATTTGTCAGGCAAACAACACTTAAAATGCCTGAACAAGTACATAAAAGCTATATTTCAAATCCTATTTATGTAGCTTGAATGTGAACTGATTAAAATTAAAACTTTAATATATAGTACAAATGTGATGTTTAAATTAATGCATCATCACTCCTATTTCACAATGGGTGAAATAATTTATATACACATTATAACACTTAATAGAAAATAAATACCATACTGTTATATATATATATATATATATATATATATATATATATATATATATATATAATTATAGAAAATTTGAACACAGACTTTCAAGCATTCTTCAGCTATGGACTCTATCACATATAGTGAAGTTTTTTTAGATTTACATTGCTCTGAATCATGTGATCAAACCACAATCTAACAATCTAGCTTAAACAATTCTCAGAGATAGGGAAATTTTTATTTTCAAATGTTCATGTGATTTGATAACAAGCTATCTAAGCATAGCTCTAAATCTAAAAAAAAATAACTGGTTACAAATATATCTAAGGTTAAAAAAGATGACTTTCACTAGTCAATATTATGCAAAGTTAAAATCACCTTATACCTTGCTGAAGCTTCTTTTGAGAATTTGACTACATTACCAAAAATGCAGTACATGCAATATTATCTTACTAAAATTCTGATCAATGAAGTTTGTAAATATTCAATTTGCAGTGTTCTACTTATCAATCTAACAGTTTAGACAATTATTCAAATTAGGATTTACACAAATTTGTTATCAAAAATTAAGATTATAAAATCTTTAAAAAATGCCTTAATGTAGAAACTGTTGATCAATACTAAAGCAAATCACTGCATGATAAATTAGTCAAACTATTCTTTCTTGATTTTACTTCAGTTATCTAGCTAGAGATTTGAAGGTTTGCATTCAATATCTTTAAGATCTTTTAATGTTTACTTAAAATAGTTATAAATAAAAAACCTTGATTACTTAAAGTAGTTATAAATAAAAAACCTTGACAACCATAAAAAATAATTGATTCTAAACCACTAGGGTAAATATACGTGAGATAAATTGCTAATCTGATTTTCAGAAGTGGAAGCTTTTCTGGCTACATAAATTTTTGTGGTTAATATTTATATATATATGCAGATGTATTATGACTTACATCATAGCAATGAGCTCTTTATTTCATAATAATCTTTATACTGTTCTCAAAATACTTTATGGTAACAGTTAATTAAAAAAACAATGACAAACCACTTTCAAAACAATCTCATCTTTTATTGTTTAATTAGACTTCTTTTAAAAAGATTTACAGATGCTAAAGTCTTTGTAATCATCATTGTTAATAATAATTTTTCAATGTTTTTTTTATATAATGTTCAAAATAAATTATAAAGGAATTAATCCCTCAATTTTATAAGATGCCTGAACATAATTTTCCATCTTTATGTATTTAACAGCTGGTTATTGTTATTACATCATTTATATTTTTAATTAAATCTTAACTTCCATTATCTGGATAATATAAATGGTACAAAGGATGTTTCTAGAAACACTGATAACTTTAGCAACAACTGCAAATTATGCTTACTACCCAAACAAAGGCAAGTAAGACTAACTGAAAATATATACCCAAAACATGGCAAACTCAAATATTATGTAGATACATATTTATCCAATGCATTTTTTAATTTAACATACAAAATAGTGCAAAACTGCTTCACATAACTTCTTTTGTTTTGTTTTTTAAATGTTATTGGATATGAAAGATATTACTTTTGAAGTTTGGTGCAAATATCCATTAGTTAGGAAAACAATGAATCCTTTTAGATAGCTCTTTCCTATCAAAGTAGCACAAATTTTTTTTGATACATTGTTCTTTGTATAATTGACAGAATAATAAAACAAAAAAAAAAAAAATTAAATGTTAATTATAAAGATTTTTGCCATTTTAAATGCAGATAACAGTCACTTAAAATAACATCTTTAGTGCCATGTATGTATAATAAACAGAACTACAATTAGCTATATAATTTTCTATATTATTTATATATAATTATAAATTTTATATGATTAACTTTGTTTACTTTTTTATTATACATGTATTGACACTATCACACCACTTACACACATACACACACACAAATATAAACCAAAATGTAACATTTAAAATTATACCAAATACCAGAAATAATGAAAGTATATTTATTATTCATCAACTTAGAAGATAAATGGGTTTTATATTTTTAATTCCTCAACACAATTATCTGATATGTTTTCATACTATCAAAAAATGAATGGTAATTTATAAAATTTTGAATCAAAATAAAGAAAAAATCATATCATTTACTAAACCTAATTTTAAATGATCATTACCATCTTATTACCTTTTTTTGTCAAAGTGAAATCATTACTTATTTTATGTTTTATTTTTAAATATTTGGAATTTACATTATTATTCTTGTTTTGTTTTCTTTTTGCAACATTTTAATTAGCTTTTAGTGGAAATAAATAATGTCTAACTTTTTTATGATGCAGGGTATTATTAGATTTTTTTCTTTTTAAAAATGTTCCATTGGAATATGATTGTATTTACATTAATTAAGCATTTACATTTAACTAAGTTCTGACTTCTGTCATAAATCTTTCAAAACATATTCTACATCTTTGATAGATATGATAACTAGAAATATAATAGTTGCAACTTATAATCTTCTAGTGCTTACAGAACATTCTCAATTTCTTTAATACATGAAAAATATTTTTAAAAATAACAGAAATGCATTAGCTTATTAGAAAGACAAATGCAATAAAACTTTTGCATAAATACTTAACCATTCATTAAAGTAAGATTCTCTTTAATAAAAGATTTTTGAATGTAACTTATGAATAATTTTTAACAATTAAAAAAGCATCACAATGATTAGGTACCAATGCAACATAAATATAAATAATATATTTTCAACATAATGTTTATACCGAAAACTAAATGGTTGCTTAAATAAACCAATAAGATATCAGCAATCTGTTGTCAAGGCAACAGATTGCTGATTTCATTTCATTTATTTAAGTATTGGCTGTGATAATGTCATATATTTTCATAGTTATATGATCTAAATAAAATAATTTCTTTGGGAAGAAAATGTTTTATAGTTTAAAAG
The DNA here is from genome assembly GCA_028023455.1 of Epiperipatus broadwayi. Lineage (NCBI taxonomy): Eukaryota > Metazoa > Onychophora > Udeonychophora > Euonychophora > Peripatidae > Epiperipatus > Epiperipatus broadwayi. The sequence goes on along the minus strand of JAQFVV010000200.1, from coordinate 912,615 downwards.
CTTTTAAATAAACTGATAATGGTGGATGGTATTTTTCAAAACATTGGGAATTAATCAAAACTATTACACAGTTTAACCCAAAAACTATTTTATATATATACAATATTGTTTAAGCTGTACTAGTAATTATAATCAAAGTAGAATAAACAGTATAGTAGCAAAAATACTAATAAAATAATCAAAGTACAATAAATAGTATAGTAGCAAAAATACTAATAAAATTATACATTTTTTTATAACTTTTTTCACAATCATGAGAAATGAGAACTTATTTTTTAAGTGTGGTCATTTGCTTGTATAATTTAAAAATTAATAGTTTTCAATTGATAAGGTTATTTGTTTAATAGTTAAAACCCTGATTGTGAGAAAAATTTTGTAATTTTACTAGCATCCTTATTGCTATATTTTTTTCTATTTTGATTTGTATGTATATATGAACTATCAAAATGATTAAATTTGGTCACCTGATTATATTTTCCAGACTAAAAAAATAAACGTATGTCTGCTATATTTATAAATTATAAACAATCACTCATTTATTATAGCAATCTTAATTTCAGAAAATGAATAAAAAAATTTAAATGATTTTTTGCAATGGACATACCTAACCTGTCTATGAACCACAAATGAAACAACAAGAAAACCATTTTTTTAATCTCTACCATGTCTGAATAGTTTATTGCTTAGATGTTCATAAAAAGTTCAAACTTAGACAATGACAGGGATGGGCATGTTCTGTGCAATCTGCCCTCTATCATCGCATCAAGCCATGTTTTTGATATATACTAATAAACTAAGATGTTGAGTCTAATTATAGACTTTTATTACCTTCTACCTAATTCATATTCTCCCTAGGAAGCAATTAATATTCTACTTCTTTAGTTTCTTTGATATAATATTTACTATATAAATAACTTGTCCCTTCTACCAAAAAAATCAAATTTTATTCTAAATGCTTTTTTTTTGGAAAGTCTAATATATCTTTTATCTATTTCATTTTTTGAGTCCAATGTAATATGACTTCACAAGTGCAAATTCAATATAATTACAAACAAACAAACAAACTGAAAAAACTTATCATAATTTATGATGTTGTCAACCAATTTTCATAATATTAATCAAAGAACATTATTAAAAAAGCTTTTCTAATGTCATGGTAAGAAGAATATAAGCCATTGCATTATAATATACATATTCCTCTTATCAACTAATTTAGTTGAAATAATAACACTGTATATCACCATTAAAAAAGATATATCATCTTTTAATTTGTTAAATGCAACAATGGCATGCTGAAATTGGTGTTAAGTCTCAATATACAATTTAATCTTTCTATCTTCTCAAGCTTATAACCACCCATCCAATAGTTGCTAAATATTTTATTTTCTTTCTTTTAATAAGGATTAGGTTTTTTTTAACATTTATTACAGAACTGTTATATATATATATAATGTAAGAAAAGAATAGCACAACAATAATTAATAAAATGTATATCTATAAATCCAAAGATAAAATTTCCTTTTTTTAAAAAAGTCGGTTGAAATTAAAAATCTCTACAGAATCTTGATATCAGTTTTATGTAGTGCCTCTATAAATTAATCCAAAGACAACCGTGAATAATAATAATAATTCTAGTACAAATTCAGTTTGACACTAGTTTCTATTTCATAAGTCTAAAACTTTTTCACTACCAATAATAAATCTTTTAGACTGATTGAGTCAAATTACTAGTTCAAATCGACAAAATCAATATATATATATATATGAAGAGATACGATAGGCTAAATTACAATGGAGAGTTATAATTAAGCAGTGGATTAAAGTTTTTTATTAAAAAGTTTGCAGTAAAATAGATTAAAAGATAAAATACAAGAGTATCAAATAAAAAGACTAAATAATCAGAGCATTATATATAAGAATGTATTTGTGTTTTGAAGTATTGATTTGTGTAATCATTATAAATTATTTTAACTTTTAATTGTTTTTCTTATTGGAATTACGATTGTTACGTCAGTTTAAGATGTAATATATATATTGCATCTTATTCAGGTAAAGAATCTCTAAGTTTATTTTTATAAATCTAAATAAGGATAAGCAAGCGGTGGCAAGTAATAACAATAATAACAAACTCACACCGATAATACTCAAGTGTTGTTTGGTGATAACGGTCTACTGCCTAATTACTACATTTCTATGAAAAATATAATATATGATTTTTATATTTCTGACAAGTATATAAAACCTTTTAAAAGATATATTACACAAAATTAAACACAAGTATAATTAGAACAAATAATGATTTATACTTTACATTTATTATATATTTCAGAAATTTATTAGAAAAAAAAAGGAGTGAAATGTTTATAATGAGTCTCATAAAGATTTCACCAAAAGTCAATTATTTATTTAAGAAAATATATATTGAATCAAAATGCAAACACATACTAATATATAAAAATTGTAAACGGATCTTTTTTTAATTGGCATTAACGCCAGTTTTATTCCTTGGATAACAAACGTAGATAAAAATTGTGAAAAAGAAATTTTAGATTTATCTTTGCAGATCTTGTTTTTAATCAAATTAATTAGGAGAAAATATTCAAAATCTGACGATAAATACCTAGATTCACGGATCAAATAGTAAAATAATTCATCTTTGCTAGAAATATTATATTACAATTTTTTTTTTACGCTTTTATTTCATTTGTATATCTTAACCTATCACGCGTTTTCTTTTTCTCTAATTGGATTTTATCATAAAATCTAATTTTGATAAAGTTGGAAGGCATACTTTATATAGTGAGTTTGAATTTCCACTGAAGAATAACTTAATTTGATCTTTTTTTTAAAAAAAAAAAAGACTCCGAATTTATTAGAAATATTTTCTTAAAATATTACATTTATTAATAAGCAATGTAAAAATAAAGAATTAAAACCTATTTTTGAACAAATAATACCTATATCAATGCAAAATTTATTATCGATATGAATTGTTTATCTGTTTGTTTTTCTTGTTTTTTAAAAACACAATACAATATTTCCAAAAAAAAAAAAAAACCTAATTAATAAAGCGATGGAATAGCAAATAACAATTCAGTATTAAGAATCAAGTAAATTTTATTTTAAAAAAAAGACTGGAATTTAACTCAGATCAAAATAATTAATAAATAAACTTTATTAAATAAAATTATATTATCTATAGTTATCTAAATACATATATATATAGTCTATAGATCGTATATATATAAAAAGTAGATTTTCATTTTTTTATTTTTTTATAAAATGTAGATACATTTAAAAAGTTAACAACAGAAACGTTCATACCTACATTTTAAAAAAAATACATGCAGGCATAAATCGTAAAAAAATTATATATATAAAAACATACATTATAAATTGACTTGTATATTTATATATATGTATGCACACACATACCAGTATTTCGATAACATACTTTTTGAAATTTGTAATTTGTGTTAATCAAGAAAAATATTTGTAATAAATAACATAAGAAATGAATACAAAGAAAATAATATATTGATCACGTAAAAAAAGCATGATTTTGACTTAATAATATGGATTCTGAAGTCGTTTATTTTTAAAAATTAATACATCTTCAGTCATGACATTTATCTTTTCTACAGCAAAATTATTGATCGCATTAGAATCAAGTTAAAGAAATCTGAAGTTGGCACTTAAGGTGAGAAATATATTTTGTTGTACCTTGTATTTAAAATTAAATGCAAAAAAAGAATAAATAATTATATATTTTGATTTACTTATTGTGTACATATGAAACATGCTTAAAATAAACATGACATGTTGAGAGAGAAAGAACAAAAATTATTTACTATTAAATTACCTTCAATCACACACAAATTAAACATAAATTTACATTTTAAATATATCTATTAGGTGGGTATTTAATTAACAAAACAATTTATTAAATATAGTAATCGAAGTAGCAATATCGTTTCAAAAACCAAATGTGTCTTAGAAAAAACATTCGTTCTAAATACATAGTACGCTAAACAACATACAATTGTGTGCACACAATTGTAAATATACACATACATGCATCTATATATTAAAATTCTTACTTCTTTTCACGTTTCCCAGCTCCGGTGTCCCGAAATCCCTTTGCAAACGGATTGTTATCAATTTTTAATTGCGTTATCTGAAAATAAGTAAATAATTAACTTGTAAACCTTTATAATAAAGCATGCATTATAGTACATCTATTAATATTACAAAATACACAAACGATTAATTAAAGCATTGTATTAAAATTTTTGATAAAATGAAATTTATTTCAGTGGATAGCTCATTAAGATTTTTAAAAAGTAAATTCTTCAAGTAATTATTATCATTTTTAAACTGAATTTTATTTTTAATTTGTTTAGGGTTTATATAATATAAAAGAAACCAAAGTAAAATCAAATTTATTTTAAAATTAAGAACAAATATCTGAATTACATTTTTTTTATTTGTACAGAATTAGAAGATATATATATTATTAATTTAACATATTTATTAGTATTCTATTTTTGAATTTAAAAAAATGTCTACATCTACACAGATTAAACACACGAAAGTGTGTGCGTATATATACAAATGCTCCAGATATATTCTATAACTTGGCAAATTATGACATATTTTGCCAAGATAAATAATATTTATCAAACTCCTATTAATTAGTAAAGCAGTAAAGAAAAGATCAATAATAAATATTCGATACAGAAGATGTGTATATAATCTAAAATGATTTAAATACCAAACAATATCATATTATTAATTTTATAAACATGCATATTTTGGATATAATTGTTGGTCTTCTATCAAAAAATGTTTTTATAATTTTAAATTTCTGAAATGCTTTATTATTAAAATTAAAAAGTATTTATCTCCAGTCTTTAATAAATAAAAAATCTTTCAAATATAAATTTACTGAAACAAACAGTTCACATAAACTTTAATGTTTATAAAAATATACACGTGTCATATATATATATATATGGGTGTGTGTGTTATGTAGGTGGATGTCTACAAACACAATTCTAACTCCGTGATTTTTTTTTTTTTTGCCGATTATACTTCATATTTTCAACAGCAAATACAATTTAAATTGACTATGAACTTTATTATTTGATAAAACTACATGCACACATACACATGTATATATTTATGGTACATTTGTGAGTAATGTACATAATTTGTGGCTATTTATTTGGTTATAATTTTATGAATTCATATCAAAAAAAATTGCTATATGATCTTTTTATACTATTTGTTATTATTACCTTTTCATTTTGGTAAGCCGTGACTGCAATAAATTCCGTCTCTTTAAATACATAAGTACGAAAAGCACTGTAAGGTAATTTTAGAATATCGTTGGCTCGTACCAAATGAAACCTGGGCTGATATTTATGCATGGAATTCAATATTGTCTAGTAAAAAATAAAAAATAAAATAAAATAAAATTTATTAATTACTAATCATAATTTAAAGTGAAGTTAATTTAATATTAAAGCAATTATTACGCATAACTACAGCGATACAAATTAAAGCACAAAATCATAAGAAATTATTTACTAATCAAAGTGTATATTTATAGATGTTTTTTTTTTTTTTTAATTGCCATAAAAATACTGCAGAACATTAAGTATATTTATCAAATAAAGTATAGTATATGCTTTCTTAGGCTTTTACCTCTCTATAGGCTATCACAAGTGGTGTATGGGCAACGTCTGTGAAATAGGCCTAAAGGTAAAATTATTTTTTTACTTGTAGGCCGATTATTTAAAAAAATATCAATAATAATAATAATAAAAGACAGTAACAACAATAATAATAATATTCAAAAACAAGTATGATTTTATAATTTAGATACTGTTAATTTAAATAATGTAGAATTATTTGGGTATATTATTTTATTCAGTGGTGTATCTATAATTAAAATATAATAGTCTCAGAAATATTAACTTAATCGTACAGTATTTTGTTTATAAAAAAGGTTTTATAAAAATCCTGTATGTGTGTATACAGATATGGCTACCTATCTATATTTATCTATACATCTATCTACCTATATCTATCAACTATCTACCATACGCATAGATAAATAGTGTATTGATTTCATAAACATATATGATAAAATATAATTGTAGATATATAAATAAAGCATAGTTATATGTATATTTACACAATTAGAGTTGTACATACAAATTATGTACCATTTAAATTTTAATATGTACATTTTTTATGAATATGTATTATAAACTTAAGTGTTTTTTTTTAATCATTGTCTTTTCAAAATTTTAATATATTCACACAGACACACATATATATAAATGGTAATGCATGTTATACACAATGTATTTAAACCAAACACAGATTTTCTATTCTGAAAAAAATCAAAGTAACTTTGTTTTCTTTCTATATTGATATTAGAAAAAATTTCAAATATTTAAATATTCATTTATATATAAGTAAATACAAATAGTAATAATAGAAGGGCATTTTTTCTTTTTGATATTAGTCTTTGTTGTACTCGGTCCTAAATATGAAATATGATAAACGTTATATTTTTACTTCAAATGATTGATCTATTTTTACAATATCATTTATATATTATTTTATTTTTATTACACTTAACTAAACAATTTATTTAAAACAAATAAATTTAGATATTAAGCTTTCATTATAATATTACTAGGCATTTCTAAATCTTTATAAGGTTCAATGACTTATCTCAGATGGTAGAACTTAGGCCTCTTACTTACAAATTATTAAGTTTCTATACCATGTTTATTCTGAATTAATATCTCCTCAAACTGAGTAAAATATAAATAATAATAATAAATTTATTACAATGTAATAGAATATATTCAAATTTTGAATCTGACCTAGCAATTTAATATTAAATTGTCAAAAATATTAATGTAAACACACACATATACTCATTCATATAAACGTATATGTTTTTATTTCTATTTCGAAAATTATTTTTTTAAGAAGAAAAAGAGGGAGAAAATAGTGTTCAAGCATTTTTGGCAATAACTATTTTTAAAAAAATTAATAAAAAATAAAATTATTCATTAGTAATTTTAAAACTTAGCTCACTCTTTTATTTACTTTAAACTTATAATAATATAAAACTAGCATATATGGATATGATCGGTTGCTAATTCATGAACATATATACATGTACACATGTATGCATATATATTTCCATACATATACATATATACAATACAATCATAGTTGCTATTATTGTAAAATAATATTCGAGAGCAATAAATAAAAGATTAAAATTTGAAAAATTCAACGATGTTACTGAAAATAATGGTAAACTTAAATCTAAACAAAAATATCTATATATAAACCTCCATAGGAAAATATCTTTTAATTTAATAATAATAAACTTATTAAAGAAAAGATATGAAAGTGAAGAAAGTTTAATTAGACTAAAGTCAGATTGCCATTTTTTCTTCTTCGATATACATCTAAATATTTACATATATAGCATAGTACCTAAATGTTAGAAAGACTTAATATAGATGCTATTATTTTAAAAAAAAATCAAAAATTACCCTAACACTTTCATTTCTAGTATAATTTTAATTTTAGAAACACTTTATATAATATCACTATAGATTGTGAAATAATATTAATCCAGCCATATTTTACAACTAAGAGGACCCGCCATTTTTTTCAGCCTCCCCCAACCCCTCATTTCAACGGTTACTGCAGAAAAGTGAAATGTGTCGCTATCACGCATTATCCCGGTTGATTTTTAAATAAAATTTAACTGTGCTGTTCAAATTATTTTAAAATTAGTCCCAGAAATCACTGAATGACTCGGAGGAATTCAAAATTGTGCTTTAAGTTTATTAACATTGTTTTATTCTGACTAAAACCGGAACTATGATAAATGATTATTGCATATGTTAGTGAAGAAATTATTTTGAGAACGATCACCCAATATTAATTAATGAGATATCATTTCATTGTTTTTCATATTAAATTCTACCAGCTTAAAAGCCTAAATATAAAATCATTTATTAAAAATTAAAATATCTATATATACTATAAACAATTTAAAATGTTTAAAAGTTTCATTATTAAGGTTGTTTATACATAATCCGCCATATACAAATGATTAACTAATGCAATCAACTAGTGCAAAATAACGTAAAAATAAAATACTTACAAATCCATGTTTATCCGAGATGTTATTTGTAAGTTTGAGTTTATGAAAAGAGACCACTTTTTGCATCCATTGTTCGCCTGTACTCGGAGAGTCCGGGTGTATATACATCCGTTTGGGCATCTCTGGATCTGCTTTTCCTGCTACCATCCAGCGACTATTATGGAACTTATACCGACAGTCATCAGCGGCCACAATGTCCATTAATAAAATATATTTAGCCCTTTTATCTAGACCAGAGACTCTAACCTTGAACGAGGGGAACATACGTCTGTAAATGGGAATAAGAAATAAATAATCATACACATTGAAATGGCTTACAAAATCGTACTACAGCTATAATATATTAGGTTTTTATTGTTGGTTTAGAATAACAGACCACCACTACTAGTCTTTATAAAATTGGCGTTATCTCTATATAAAGGCGGAACTGTTGTTTAGTAACGAAACTTAAAACTTTATCAGATACAATTGCTAAACCCAGATGTACAGCGCGAGCTTAAGCTTCAAGTAGGCTAGTGTTACCCACTACTTTATCAGACTAGCTATCTCTAGGCTGTAGGAATCTATCTGGTGGTAGAGCATAGGTGTAAAACAGTTTGTTCTATTTTATAAAAATGCTATTTTATACGTGCGCTATATTAGTCAGCGGGCTATGATGTGAAGAAGAGCCCTTGAGGTGAGTTCTTTTCAAATACTACGACAATTATGACCTTAGTAGAAGCAAACAAAACGACAGGCATGTTTAGTGGGGTGGTAACAATAGGGCTCAGTTTCCTACATACTTGTAATAAAGCTTTCGTGGCTCTCGACGCCCAACTACAGACACTATATTCTACAAAAGACATTGTTTGTTCTTGTAAGAAGTCCTCGAAATATCTAGGATAGAGGAATAAGGTTCATGTCTTTGTCAAAGAGCCATGACCAAACCTACATAAAAAAGCTTTAAAATTGGTCTGAATTGGTAATATTAGGCTACAATTTAATACGTTGTTTAATTTAGAAACAACATTTTGAATAGTATTCAATTTATTAACACATATACATAAATAAACAATATATATATAGGAAATTACTTTTTTTTTTTTTTTGCTATTCTTAATAAGTATTGCTAATAAAACTACATAAAAATTAATTAAAAATAAATCATTTATAAAAATGTTTATAATAGATCCATCATAGATAGATAAAATAAGCTTTATTTACTTAAAATTATTAAAAAATGTAACAAAGAACCAAAATTATTTTGATTACATAAAATAATCTCAAATAAAATTTTATTTTAAAAATTATTTGAACTATTAAGAGATATCCTTATATCGCTCAATCGCTTAAATTCTCTTTGACAAGGCCCGAACGTTGTCACCTTTGAAGACTCCATATATGGACAGTAGCGCTCCTCAACACCTTTAAAAAATAAATTGACCTAAATCTGTTAATTGATTACAGTAAGGTTTAATTTTTTTACATTAGCAAAAAGCTAAGCGTAGATTTCAACGCTTTATTAGTGTAGCAATTAAATATTCTGAACGCAAATAAAAAGGGGGAAAAAATGATACTAGGTTATTATTTTGACCAACTGCGGTAGTTTAATCGTTAATGTGTTTCTCGCCCATCTTGTTAAATTTTTCGGTCTTAAAAAACTATCTAACGTGCTTTTAAAGTTAAAGCTTATATAAGCCATTAAATGAGGATATAAAGTAAAATTTAAAAAATATCAATATGAAAACAACATTAGTAATATTTATGTAATGAAAAAACTCTCTTACCTGCCCGATTTTGTGATCACCATTTCCGTGCCCAAAACGTGAAATTTTTCCCAAAGCTCCTTAGACTCCAATGTAACTTTAGGATCATCTACAACATCATCTTGCGGATCAAGACTCCGAATAGGTCTTAAATTGTGCTGATGAGCAAGTACGTCCTCAGCAGTAATGTGTGACTGGGCTAAACTCTGGGGTAATTTGGGAATCAGAGAAGCCGCTGCAGGAAAACCATGTGGATGTAGAGAAAGCGTTGGAAAATACTGAGGTTGAGATAGTATGGAGTTCATACTAAAGTCATTATGACGGTGCAGTAGAAATGGATGATAAGCCATCTCCTGCTCCCTGTCCGAAGCTTCGAATCTCATGGAGCTGCTCTTAGTGTTCTTCCAATCCAGCCTAGAACAGCTGCGAAGTGTTCTTCGTGTCTATTCAGAACTGTATTACCCGTACTGCCTCGCACCCGACTCTAGTGCTAATGAGCCGTTCTTGTTGATTGGCTATTTCGATGATTCCCACCAATCCGGGCGCTAAATAGGCGGGTTTTTCGCAGGTTTACACGATAGTTACTCGACAAAGGAAAGGTGTCGCAAACCCAAATGTACTTATGACATTGTGCAATCTCGTTGAAAATGTCAACACAGCTTGGCGTAGAAGCGGTGTTACAGCTCCGGCTGGTAGAGCTGGACACAGCGAACTCTATTGTCAAGCTTTCATAAATTGAATTATACAATGATGCAGTAGTGCGAATACTAGAAGCCGTTTGTGGCCCCTCGGACAGCTGAGTTCTAACTAACAGCTCAGTCTGTTTTCAATGTTGTCGAACACAGCTTTATTTTTAAATTTATTGTCGTAGCAAAGTTCGAATTAATTGTGGGTTATTTAATGTAGCCGCCCACTTCTGAATGACAGTTTTAGGCGTCAGGATACTCCAATCTTGACAACACGTAATGCGGTGGCAGCCTTCGTGTTTATTGTTTAGGACTTGCTGTTAGAAAATCACTGCGACTGGTCCTTCATGCGCCTTCCGATTGGATAAAAATATTACAAACAAGCATTAATAAAAATAGATTGCATTCGCGTAGCACGGTTGCGTTCCTTTGGGTCACCGGCAGAGTAGGATTAGTCCAATGGTGAAGTGGCTTGTCGGAGCGCCGAGAGCCGAGTGTTGGTTATTCGAAGGTGGTCCGTAGAAAAGCGTGAAAATGACAAGGCGAACTTTCGAAAATGATTAGGCATTCTCGCATTCCACTTTGACGTAAATGCATAAGTAAGGTTGGCGCCAGGCGTGTGACGTTACACATGCAATGTGTCTGGGTACTGCCTTCATTCAACAAAATTTATAAGGGCCAGAGAATCGGTATACTATACTTTATTATTATTTTTATTATTATAAAAATAGAATTGATTTAATGGATTATATCCTAATAATTTATTGCCATTAAAACACTGCAAAAATGAATATATTTAATTAATATAAATTTTATGTAAAAATATTATAAATTAAAATAAATTTCTAGTGAAGATTTAAAGCACTTGATTTTTGATACTTACATTTTTATTCTTATTCCGGGCCAGTAAAAAAAAAAAAGCACCGCCTTAGAGATCGTAGTGCCAGTACATCTCCGGTTTGCAGCTTAAAATGTAGTCGAGAGTTTATAAATTTAGATGAATTTTGCGCCTTTACTGTGAGAGGGAAACTGCTGCAATTTTTTTTAATATTGCATTAAAATTTGAGCTTTTTTTTTTTTATTGCAAGTATGTGTGTGTTTTTGTACATAAAGAAACACACACATACATAAACTTGCATCCACATATTGTGTTATATATATTTACGTATATTATTGCAGAATAGACTTTTATTGCAGTTTTAATCTGGGAGTGTTTATTTAGAAAACAGCTAATAGCTTTTATATTGTTATGATTGACAGGTCCTCAAAGGTATGCTCCACCTTGTACCAATCACAATTGTTAGTCAGATAATTGTTGTTGACTAGGTGAAGTGTTAACATAATTAATACGTAGCGAGTAAGGCAGCTGAGGTGTGAATCTCTTTTGTAACGGCACCACCGTAACTACACGCCCGCGTTATTGCAAAATATGGCCGGCGCCATTAATATTTTCCTAATAATATTCCAGAAAAAGTCTATTTATTAAAAATATAATCGTAAAAAGTCCTACATCTATGCTTCTAAGTAGAAATAAGAATAAAAAATAATACTTTTCAAAAACATTTAAATATATTATTTCTATATATTTCACAATATAAAACAAAAAAGTCAATAAAAAGTTTTCAAATTTTGATGAAAATACTGTACTGGATAAACTATTAGCGTTGTAACGAAGTCCGAAATAACAATATAAATTGAACTGCTGCTGGAAGCCAGCAAATTTGACTGGCGACAGATGTATGTAGGGGGCGGAGCTCAATGAGCTAAGTGTGATCTGCGGTGTGTTCTCGGTCAAGGCGGCGACTCTAGGATCTAAAGAAAAAGGTGACGGCCTCTAGTATTTAAACATTTCAAGAAAGCAAATGGTTTTTACTAAGCTACTTGTCTTATTCTCAAGTTATTTTCTATCATGTTCTACATTACAGCCTTTTTATTTATTAAATATACATTATATAAAAATAATTATTATTGTCAACGTCATTTATATACCCATTGATTAAAACAAATTTTAAAAACTTAAAAAAAAAAGATGCAATGCACATAAATATTTATAATTTCATTCTAAATATAATATATATATTAATTTAATGGAGAAAGTGTTTGGAAATTGCGATGACATTGCTCTTCTGGTAAGAATATATAATCTTTATTTTAGAAAATTATATGTTTATATAATAAATTCCCGGAAATTCATTGTAATTATAACAGTAGTACTATTGCTGAAAAAAGCCAGTCAATTCTTACTTAAATAGTGAATTTCTGTATATTATATAAAATTTGTGAGCTATATAATTTCGTCGCAGTAAAAGATATGCTTATAACTGCGCTGTTTCTCATACATATTTAATAAAAGCTATCTTAATTAATCAATAAAATTGTCAAATTTACTGATGGATGTTATAATTAAAAAAAGCTAACCACATACTGCCTTATATATTAAATAAATATATTTTTAATTGTTTGTATTAATTAATTAGCAATTTATAAATTCTACATTAACTAAAGGTAATCATTTTCTTTCGCTTCCATCTTTCTTTGCCTTCTTTCAATATATATATTAAAAAAAAACATATGAAACTAGAATACTATTGACATGTAAATATTTCATTAATTATATTTGGTTCTTTTAGTGTTTAATTTTTATCTATGATATGCTAAAGGAAATATCGGAAAAATTATTGAATTGAAATATTTCTTTGTTTTCGAAATAAATATATATCTGCAAATAAAATATTAACTGGAGATGACAATGTAATCTTTTAGAACACATTTTTATTGAAAAAGCAAGAGACTAATTTGCCAATTGCTTTATTTAATTAATAAATATCAGTCCATCTTTTAAATAATATATAGACATAATTTATTTTATCTATTTAACAAATGCTTACTGCTTTAAGTATGTGTTGGTAAGCTCTTCATAATTAATAAACAATATTTTGTAGTAACGAGAACAAGGATATCTGTAAGAGTCTTATCTAAATATTTTATTGTTTTAAGCTCCTTTATCTGAACTTACAATTAAATAGATGCACTAGCACATTTTTTTTCTCTTAAATAGTATGAAGAGAAAGATTCAAAATACAGTTAATGAATGAAAGCTCGTAATTTAATTTTCAAAAGGTATACACATAATTTTCTATATTTATAATAACTAAATATGAAATTAAGTTTTATGAAATAATTATTACAATCTTTTAAATATTTTATGGAAGCCACAAAACTAATTATCTTAATGTAATTAAGACAAATATATATAAATACGGATGTATTTAGTTCAATTTGTGTATGAATTAACTTCATTTAGTGTTGAAAAATCGGTCCATGCATAGATGTGTGTGTTTACAGATACATGAATTTAATAACTTAAAATAAAAAACAACCCGATAGATATAATTAATTTTATTAATTAATAAATTGTCTCTTAAGAGAAATCATTGCAAAATCAACTTCTTTTAACTTCAGATAATATTAAATATATTAGTACATAATATATTTTAGCTATGATAAAACTTACCAAAGTTTATATAGCACGAAATGGGCAACAGACAGTCTATTAATAGACAATAATATTACTCATTTTAATTTCTAATTGCCTTTTCACATCAATCTGCTTTCATGTGAGAATTTTTTATTTAAAAAAATAAAAATCTTACAATCTTTTATCAGGGAGGGGGGAGTTAAGTGACGTTTGAGCATCAAAGCGACAGGATAAGCATTGCAATTTAAATGATCAAACCAATATTATTTTCTTTTCTTTATTTTAATCAGAAAAAAATCTTGAATTTTTGATTTTACCATTGCTCTTTAGCATACCATACACGAAATTATGTTTTCACGGTTCTATAAAATAATTTCTGTTGGTGTTGCACTTATTCTAATTAATTTAAAAAAAATATTATATGTTAATAAACTGTTAAATGAACTCTTTTTTTGTTCTAAATGGAATAATAAATATTTCTGTCATTTATATCTTTCTCAGTCGCGATTGAATTAAAAAATATACTATATGTACAGAAAGATTGGTGCACCGAAATATTTTGTAACTGCTTTATAAAAATAACTTTTACATAATTTTTTCTCAAATGAAAACATGTGTGTATATATATACCAGAGGGTAATATGTATGTTTATATACATATTTACATATATGAATGCAGTTCCTCAACTTTAAATTTTTAGAATGGAGGAGGACTTTCATACATATTATATTATTATAGTTTTAAAAAATTTAATTCTAGTAATGGTTCAAAATTATTCGGGCCTGAAGGCAATTGTTTCTATTTGAGTGTCAGATAGTTACAACGACGCTATGTGTAGGTCTATATTTATAATTATTTATATGTAAGTTTGATTTTTATTTTTTAAAACCTATCTTCTAATTTATTTTTTTAAATTTTTATTTAAAAAGTAGTTACTGAAAAATTTGAAATCTTATTTACGCTGCTGGAAAATTCAAAGAATATGTCCCTGTCATTTCAAAATTTACTAAAACTTAGGTTTTTTGGATTTTTAGACAATATCCTTCTTTAAACATGTACTACTTATTAAAAAATATTTCAATTTTTCAGACCCCAGTTGTTCAGCTGACCTAATTTAATTTAAATTCTTGTTAAGCGATATTTTTAAAAGTCTTTTTTTTTCTTCAAAGAATCGTTTAATTGCAATCAAGCAGTGCAATGCTTGATCATCATCATCACGAGTATTTAGTTATTATTTTCCTCAATTCTTGATAAATTTGATGGAACAATCTTTTCATCTCATCCCTAGTATCTCAAACGTTTAAGATTATATATTAATTTATAATTTAATTTGAAAGATTGAATGGTTTATATTATTGTTATTAGTATTGATTGGATTATTGTGCTTTTTAAAAAAAAAAACTGAATAAAAAAGCTGAAATCTTTCAAAATAAATACATTAAGCCAAAAATGAACAAGGGAAACAATAAATATTATAATTACCATTTATGAATTTTTTGAAATAACTATATTTTTCCCCTACCTTCCTTATTTCTTTTACCTTCATAAATTTGTCTCAATTAGAAAAATATACAGAGTTCATAAACTGTAGCTGAAACAAAGCTTTGTCCTGAGAGAGGAAAAAACTATTTTTTTTTTAAATATTGTAGCAGCAGCTTGCATCTTTCCTCTGACTTTACCAAAGTTGGCATTTAATAGGTAACCCAATAAATAAGACTAATGTCAAAAAGTTAAGTATTTTGGTATTTATTATTTAGATTTTTTTTTTTTAAGTAGTAGTAGAAAATAGGGTCAATTATTGAACGTTGAGTCATTAACATTCTGTCTGATTCATCCATTAATCAAGAAAGGTGGTCTCTCATTGTCTGTGTGTGAGTGTTGGTATATATTTATAGAAAGAGTTGAGCAGTATGTTACGATATTAAAAAAAAATATATGATCTTGATATATAAAATATGTAAGTGAAAAACAAAATATATTAACAAAATATAAAGACAATTAAATGATCAAATACTATTTGATCAAAAATTTTTAATTTCTCATATCTCATTTCCTATGTCAGAGCTATTAAATTTACCTTCTGTGAATATAAAAATTAAAAGAAAAAGATGTTTAACCTACAAGTACATGTATGTATCCGGTATAAGTTTGACAAAAAAAAGAAAGCATATACTCAAAATTGGTAGATATTTTAAAGGAAAATTTTTAAATCATAAATTTACAATTAGATTTTTGGACATATTTGTATGCAGACACTAATGAACACGTACTACAGATATCAAACTATGTAATATTTTTTTTTTAAATAACAATAAAACTCATAAATAAATAATGATTTCAGACATATATTTAATATTCTTTCTAAAATTATTTTTCTTAAAAATTACCGCCAATAATAATATTTCATTCTGGAAAAAAATATTTCATTAGAATGTTTTGTTAAAATTATTTGGCTAAAATTATTATTTAGTTGTTTTTTAAAAAAAAACCCAAACAAGTAATTTATTATTTGGCTATATATATATATACTGTAGTATCTATAAATTAACATACACAGACTATATCCGATATTTTTATCAAAGTTATTATTTTATCTGTTTGTCTACCTTAAATCTCTCGATTATTTTCCTTTTCTTTTTTCTAGTACTCTTTTTTTATTTATATAAATCGGTTTAAAATAACAGATTATGATATATATTGAAACTTAAAATTTTAAGCTTAGGAAAATTCCTAATTTAAATTACCTCTTCTGTTTGTAATTCGAGATTTTATTTTAGGAAATAAGAATTAAAATTATTTTTTACTACATAATTCACGAAGATATTATTTTCAAGATATTAATTATATTTTAACTATAGAAATAATTTGTAATAGGTTAAAAATTTTAAAAAAGAAATGTATAGTCTTAAATGAGAATTTTTAGAATAATTTATGCTAAGAAAGTGTTAAGCCTTGACTAATTCTTATTAAGATGCTATGTGTCATTTGGTCGATCATCGTACCTCTTGCCTTGATTGTTGAATTCTATTTAGATATTACACTCAGATATTACTGGATAATTTCTCTTTGTATATATATAAGCGTAGGCCGGTAGGTTTTTTATTTTTTTATTTTTAGAAGTCCATATTTAAACGAAATTAGGATTCTTTTTCCTCCACTTTTCATTTATTGATTTAATTAAATATTTTTGTTATGTCGTAGTCAAGTTTTTATCATGCACGTTGCGTTTATATAAATGTTAAGAGTATACTTGCGTATTATATATGTACATGTTCGTATGTATACGTTCATACCTGAAAATACACAAAGATAATGATAATTAATGAGGTTTTAATTTGTGTACTTGCAAAGCTTATTTATACTACGCTTTTTTTTGTTTTTACTTTTGGAATAAATACGAAGTTGGGTATATATTTATTGTGTCAAAACAATGTAATTATTTAGAGAGATTTTTTAAAAAAATATTATATTATACTTTTTTTTTTTTAGAATGTGTTTAAATGAAACAATTATTCCGCGATCTACTATTTACACACCCTTAATGATTACTCCGCATTAAGCCAAGTATCGCTTCCAGTATCGAAAAACACAAAGTCGCTTAAAAAATAAGACGTTCTAAAGACGGTTGAGTAAAGGCAATTCTGTAGCCTAAAAAGGCTTTTATTCCCTCTCCCTCTACTTCTAGACCTTTAGTCGGCTAGGAAAAAGAAATTAGTAGATAAGATAGAGTTACCAAACATGTACGTAAATATAGTCAGTTCTGGAATGCAGTTACTTAAGCAACGAGCCGTCCGGCAAAATTAACAAAGCATATAGTATCTATAGATATTGTTACAACAGTGAGACAAGCTGGCGACGTAGCTCGCTCTAAACCAAACTGCGAGACGATCATCCATCGTCAGCCGAATCATCTCTTCCCGCTCTCAAACAAATCTCGCTTTTCTCTTTGGACTCATCTTCTGAACTAGCCTCAGCTAAAAAGAACGTAAGACAAATTGTATTTTTTCTTTCTTTTTTTTTCTTTTTTATATCAAGACTTTTTTTTTTAACAAATTTTCAGCCAAAATAGTTTTTTTTTTTTAAGATAAATCATTAATGAAAAATTATCTTCATCAAGTTTAACTATATAAGTATATAAATTATTATATAAATACGGTTCACTCCATCGTCGGGAATAATTAACGGCAAATCTGTATCAGCTCGCATGCGTCAACTATCCGCAGCGATTTAATCTAGAGAACTAAGGTGGAAAATCGGTTTGTGATAAGAATGTAAAGTTAGTGCTTTAAAATAAAAAATAAAACAAAAAATGAAAAGCAATAAATTCCATCAGCGAGAGTTCATTGCTGATTGATACACACATATATAAACACCTTTTAAAAAAAACATGGTTCCGCAGTTACAATTAATCTTTTTTTTTTTTTTTAGTGTAGAAGAGAGCGTATATTCACTGTAAATTTAGTGTGCTTTTATATTTTCAATTGAGGCCAATTTTTCCGTAATATCACTTTCATGTCCTACATTTTAATTTTTTTTTATCGCATATACACATATATTGACTTAGGTATATTATTATTTTATTATTAAAATGGTCTAGTGAATATCCAGATTGGGCTAAAAAGTAAATATGTACCATTAAAAAAAAAAGAACTTTTAAAAACATATTTAAAATTTTGTTTAATTTTTTAATAATTTGTTTATTTTTATATTTTTTAAATTTATGTAGTTTAAAAATCATTAACATTTTATCTGAACAACAAACAAAATTATTTTAATTAATACAAATAGCTACTGATATTTGCTAATTTTACAATATATTCTCTTTACATAAATTTTAAAGTTGAGTGAAAATCACTAGTAATAGAACAACATCCCATTATGTACCTACACACATATAGTTTACTTTTTTTTTAAATGTATAATTTTGATGCTATATTAATTTTAGTTTCTGGCACTTATATATAAGTATATTATAAAGATATATTTCCCGATGCAACATAGATTTCTTCATTGCAAAGTCAGTTCTCTTTCGATTATAGAATTTAATGACCTAACAATATACTATTCGATTATTTAATAATACTTATTTATGCGATGTATGAATTTTAAGTTTTCTGCCCTAAAGCAAGTTTTAGATATTTAGAAATAGATTACTATAACTAAACAATAATATTTGACCCTCATTTGTAGTGATTTGTTGCTTTGGTAGAAATTAATGTAACTTTTACATCATTAATAAGCTGTATTTTATCCTAGAGATCTAATTTTTTTCATGCTTTGAAATAATATTAAGCTTATTATCATCACTAAAACACTATAAATAGATTTTTTTTTTTAATGAGAAGTTTTTAAAAAATGACCACAAGCGCTCTTTCTCTCTGTGTTTTTCTATATCTGTCTCTCTATCTATTTAACTTTCTCTCTCACACACACAGACTTATTACATAAAATTTTTTTTCTTTTTTTCATTTCTGTTTTTCTTTATATAATTGTGTATAACAAAATATATAATTTAATATTATTTATTAAATCGACTTATTAAAATTTAATTAAACATTTAACCATATAATATAAATAAGATATTATTGTTTATTAAAACAAAATACACTCATCTACACCTAAAGAAAAGACACTTAAAATATATATCTATTCTTTGCACTTTTGCTAATTCAAGCAAAACTCTAATTAAAAAATAGCGTTGTTAGCCGAGATGTTATCGCAACCGCCTTGCAAGCAAGTAGTTGGTTGCAGACGGTTGTCGTTTCGCCTCCCGGTCGATGCTATGACATATGAATAATAATAATAATAATAATAATAATAATAATTTTAAATTTTTTTTAGAAACTCAATCAGTAGCTTTTTTAAAAAAACTTTAGTTCATAAATTGATAAGAGTTGTAGTAAACAACTTTGCTAGGTATAAAAGTATAAACTTTCTTTAAATATTTTAGCTATATATAAATGAAATAGTACTATTTTACTAAAATATTTAGTACTTTGCATTTCATCTAGTATACTTTGAAATCGTAAAATTTAACATAAATACATATATATATAAGTATTGAATTTTCTGTATATATATATATATATATATATATATATATATATATATATATATATATATATATATGCCACTATAGAGCAAGCATCTTTTCAATAGCCCCTCTTAAAGAAACAATGAACCTATCAAAAGCTTAGCAGTAAGACTTTGCATGATTTTTCGTATTTGCTGTACCCTAAAGCTAAGTAAATAGCTAAATATTCATTGGCCAACTAGTATTGGATAATTACTCATTTGGCTAGCGATTATCTTCCCCAAAAAAATCCCCCAAGTTTTTTTGAATTTTTTTTTACTTAGACTATATTTAAACCCCATATTGTGAGCATGGTAAATGTATGTGCTACTTATTTTATCATAACAACCATCTCATCAGGTCTTTACTTTTATGTAAACATGCAATAATAATTTAATCTAATTGTAAGGTGTGTAAACTAAAGCATCCTAAAATGATTTTCCACTAAGCAAAAAAAAATGAAAAATTTTTTTACTTTGATGAATGAACTGTTGTTTCCTCTTTCACTTCTGATACTTGAGCATTTTTTGACATTCCAACTTAAAAAAAAAATAAAATAAAATAAATTATGTTACATTACTAGCTATATGTTAATTTCGTTCTACTTCTAATTAGATAAATAAATACAAGTTGTAAAAATCACTTAATTTTAATTTTAAACAAATAAAAAATATGTTGTGTAATTGCATTTCAAAAAAAAATTTTCAAAATCTGCAATTAAACCTCTTTTTGTTTGTGAGTGAGTATTGGTAATAAATATTTAGAGGCATATTGAATATCAAATATGTATACAGACGTATATTAGCAGCCACTCCAAATAGCTATTGATGTTTTAACTTCAAAACAGTCAAGCATAAATGTATGGTATATAAAGGTTTTATGATATTACCAAAGTCTGTTTATGTGATATTTTCTTAAGCTGTCGTTTAAGTTTTATACAAGCTATTTTTTCTTTCTAAAAGCTTTAAGGTCTTTTTTCAATATAGTCTCTATAATGTTCTATCTTTATCAGTGTTTTCCATAAATAATTAAATATTAGAGATTATTTTTTAGCTAAGATTTTTATTTTGGTTGACTTAATATGATATCAATCAATACCAGAGTATCATATTATTATCTTCTTAGCCGTGGCAATAGGCAATGTTTATTATTATGGATATCCTTTTTTATTTTTAAGAGTATACATTTGTATTGAAACAATAAAAGGAACATTTTATTTCTACTTATTTATATTAAAATAACTAGATCTAATAATAAAATGTATTTGAGCCACAATTTATTATGTTTATACTAGAGCGAAAATGTTTTTATATTATAAGAATATACATTCTGTTTTTCTTTTTTTTTAAAAAGGTGAAAAATTAATGCAAAATCAAATTAGAATAAATGACTATTAGTTGGTACTTCCTATATATTTTTATATTAATCACAACTCAGTAGCTTAATTATATACCTTAACATTTGTGGTAATCTAAATACTAGAATATCTATTACGCCTTCTGACGCCTGCTTATATTTCATTCAATTTGTATGTGGTCGATATGTATATATAGTTTATCATCGAATGGCTGGTTATTCCCACATTTTTCAAAAACAACTAATAAATTTTGTAAGTATTGTTATAATAGATTTTTAATTTTACTGGTTAAAGATATCAATTTAATTTTTTTAAAAACAAAAAATCTATAAGTTAAATTTCTAAGCATGTAAATAAATATGTATAGTATACCATAAATAGATAAACACGTGCCTGTATGTGTAATAAGTTCTCTTCAATAGCAATAAAATAATACAACTAAACAAGAATATTAGATTATTATTTACTCTTTCTTAACATCTTTTTTTTTTTTTTAAATATTCATTCTTGTTTTATGTATAAATAAATCTGTGTATTTGTTTATATTTATGAACAATGTGCGTTTTTCTCTTTTCTTAATCTCTCCCCTGCATTTTCACTTACATATCTATTTATCTATGTCTATGCGTACTTTCATATACATCTATAAAATTTAACACATTACATGTGTAATATTTAAGTACATTTTGGAAAATTAGAATATTACCTCCCTTAACAAAAACTCTACAATAAATATATTTTTCTACAATTTCCAGCTAACCGTCTCCGTTTAAAATAATGATAATAATAAATAGCTACTTTTAAGCTATTCTAATTCCAAAAAAGAACGAAAGAAAGGAGAGAGGGAGAAAAAATCTACTCTAGAAATGAATTTTGCGTTGTCTATACAAGCCAATCTATGAAACACAAGTACGTGCACATATAATAAAAATAAATAATCCATTTGGCATCACAAAATTTAAATTTTGTCCTTTGAAAATAACAATTTGTAGTTTAATGTACAAATATACGTTGATTAATTAAAATATGTTATTATACTAATAATTGTAGAAAATAAAAGGTTTATTTTAAATTATTATTTTGTAAAATAATTGTCTTTGCCAATAGTATTCAAATTTGTTATCGAGATTTAAAATATTTGCATTAAACGTCTCTGTTTACAAATAGCCACGATCGGATTTCATATTCTTTATAAAATAGAATAATTAATATGCATAAGCATAAAAAGTGGATGAAATATTTTTTTTTTACGCCAATTAAAAAAAAAATATTAGTGAAACAAATTGAATAACTTTTTCAATTTATTATATGTAATATAAAAATATGTATTGTTAGCAAATGTTTATCAAAAGAGAATCAGCTCAGATAATGTTATATTATTTACAAACTTATTTTAAAATGCAAAGTAACAATATTTAACTGGACTAGTCAAAACAATTATCAAGAATTAAATGGCCTATAGATTGTTTGTGATTGCTTTTTATTTTTGAAAAAAAGTGTAAAACAAAAATAATCTAAAATAGTTTTAGTTCACTCAAGTTTTAGAGCAGAAAACACAAATAAATGTATATATATATATGTGTGTGTGTGTGTGTGACGGTGATTTCTTGTTGCCCTGATCAGTTAGCTCGTACTTATAATGGTGTATTCAAAAGTAAAAAGTTTTTGATCCAACTTTCCGTTGAAAAAAAAAAAAAAAAAACTAGAAGGGACGGATTAATTGGATACGATTATTTTATCATCAGTCCATACTTAGTTGATCAAATATTACATGTCCTGCCAAGCAACAATCTTTAAAATAAATAATGCATAATGAGAAATAATTTTCCTATTTTTTTTTAATAAATAAAATATTAATTTTTTATAAGTAAATAAGAATCGTTCATGTACAAATTTACGTAAATTAATATATATATAATTAAATTTATAAAAGCAATCTAGTTTTAAATAGAAAACTTGAAGGAGTTAGTTTATTTCAAAATATTTAAAATAGATTTCTAATAAGTTTGTAAGTCAAATATATCTATACATATTACTTAAATGAAGTATTATATATATATAATGTTTTATTTGCAAAAAATACAAGCTGATAAAACTTTAGCAAAAACCTATCAAGCTATTTTTTTTTTCAAAAATAATTTTAGATTACTATTATATTTTTCAAAATTACAATATATGTGTCTGCTTATTTAGTTTTCATTAAATTTGAAGTCGTATTTATATTTAATAATAATAAAAAGATCTCTAATATATATGTATGCAATAAAAGTTGAAGAGAATAAGCAATTTGATAGATTTAAAAAAGGATAGAAAACAGATAAAAGATTTAAAAATACTGATTATGACAAATAATACATTATTATTAGAATTGAGACAATTTTGCAGCCATTTCGCTCAATAGAACATAAATTCTAGTTAAAATCTTTCCAATTACTAAGAAGTAGATATTCTTTCTTTTTTTTTTAAATGATAAAAACATATTTATTGAATGAATACTATTTATCCAATTAACTTTTGCTTTAATTTAATGAAGTAAAAGTATACAATAATGTTTGTGGGATGGAGGGAAAGTGAAATGAGTCTGCATCTCAAATTGTTTGTAGGTTTTAGTTACTTCCAAGTTGAGATATTGATATTATCCTCATTGTAAAAAATGTGAAAAGAATAAGATTAATAGTCTATTAAACTAGCTTTATCTTATAGCAGGTATATTCTTATTCAAAAGATTGTAGAAAAGTAACCTATTTGTTATTAGGTGTGTTTGTTTCTGTTAGAATTAAAATGATTATTCATTAATTTTATATACGACTTTAGTAGTTATTGTTTTGTAGATGATTATGAGATTAGGAAAAATTAGACTAAAAGTATGTTTTTTCGAAAACATTAGCTGCAAAAAAATTGTGATTGACTGTTATTGGAAAAGTTGATTGTTTGTATTTGAAAGTATGAATTTATATTAATTTAGGGTCGGAATTTAAAATTTGGTAACATAAGAAGTCAGTTTGTAGAGATGCTAATAAACATCTTTCAGAATTACATTCTTTTATAATTATAGTTCTAATTTTAATCTGTGTCATTTTTTTCTTCATTTCTCTGAAGAGGACAGTAGAGAGAATTTGGAATGTCTTTTTATCCCATATTGATGCCCTTTTTCAAAAACTGTTGTGAAATGTAAATGTGTTAAGATATTTGTCTGAAAGCAGATTCAATAGTTAGCAAATCATTGGAAGTAATAATGCACTATTCTATACAGTGTATTTTGAATTATGTTAAATAGATGATAAACTACTACTGAGAGTAATCAAATGATATATCTCTTGACCTAATTACCTGTCTGATGTTAGGTGTCTACACATTGTTGACTAAGGATTTGGAAAAAAAGATGGATAATGGATTAAAAATATAAAAAAAATTAATGTCTAGACATAAAGATCACACAAAAAGGTAACAAATGAAATTATAAGAGTAAAAAATATACTGGATAGAAATGGAATATTATGAGGTCAGAATATATCAAAAGTCAATACAAGATGAATATACACACACTAGAGAAGTATTATTACATATGAAGGTGAGATTTTACTATGTAAAGAGTTACAGAAATGCATTACTGGATAAGAACTGCGGAAAAGTCAAGAAAACAGTATATAAAAATAAAAGAATTAGAGAAATAATGAGACACACTATAAAATATGAAGTTAAAACAAGGTAATTTGAATGGTATTAATATGTGCTGAAAATATCTCAAGAAAGATTTCCAAAACAAATATTAAACTAGAAATCACCTGAAAAAAATAAAAATAGATTGTCCCAAAAAAGTTGAAAAAAAAGTGGTACTTAGAGAAATTAGGTGCAGAAAATTGCATGCAGATTTATAACATAACAGAGAAATGAGGCAATTAGAAATCGGAAGACAATAATACTAATCTTGATTAACAAACTATGCATGCTGATACAATGTTATATCTTTAGCATAACAATGAAATTAAGAGCTAGGGAGTGGGCAATGTCTTTTTCTTTTAATTTTATTTTTTATTGTAGTAAGGATATTATACTTCAATGCTGAATAAAAAAGAGATTAATTATTCTGTAAATTACAGGAATTTGACAGTCACTTTTCATATCTCTTTGGGTATGTCATTAAATATGAATATAGTTTAATTTGTTTGTAAAAATCAGAAATTTGCAACTCTTTACTTCAATTGGCTAAGCTCCAATTTAGCAAAATATCTCAAAATTCACACAAAATTTGTATGTTGCTTTTTAAAATGGATAGGAGATACCAAAACAAAATAAATTTATTTCTGAACAAAACATTTATTTCTCATAAGATGGCTAATGATGAGATAACTAGACCTCTTTATGTTGTCTAATATATTTTTTCGATATCTATATATTATCTACTGTTTTGTTTTTTATCAGTGCACCTTTCATCTCAGTTCTATCATACCACAACTATCATTGGTATTAAACATTAGCACTTGAAATTACATAACTTCATATATATATATATATAGTCATATATTTAAAACCACCATTACATCATACATTCTCAAAAATGAAGTATGCTGAACAAAAACATTACTTAAATTAATATATTTGTTTTATTAACTTACTAGTGAAAAATACAAATAATAAATACTGAATATATAAAAAAAAAATATTTAAAAAATCAGAAGTCCATCAAAAAAGTGAATATTTATTTCTAAATATATAAAAAAAAGTCATCTTTATACTGTAAAAGATGGTTCCATAAGGTAAAGTAGCTACTAAGTCTGACTGTAAATATGTTGTTCTAATGACTAATTTGTTTAATCCACCAAGTATAGGCTAGTACAGTGTATGACAATCTTATAATTTTATCATATAGCTAACTCGTCTAGCTCATCAATTATTATTTAGTACTATCTAAAAAAAAAAAAACATATATTCTTATCATCTAGCTTGTGTCAAGTATGTTGTGGATCATCTTCTTCATTATTACTTTGTAGAAAGATGTTTAAAATGCCTTTATCATATCCTTTTTTAATTATATATAGAAAGTTTTAGAAAATGTATTTAATTTTATATATGTACATAATAATGAGTTAGCAAAAGTTAACAACTATAAATACTTTAATTAGATTATTAATATGTGAAACACAATCGAGGAAATTAATCATAGATTTGAATTTGAATAGTTACTTTTGGTAGAAATAACTTAATATTAAAAGAAAATATATGTTTAAAAAGGAACATATTTAATAGATGTGTTAGCAGTTTTGCATATGGGTCTGAGATTTGGATAGTTAACAGAAATGCAAAGATTTTAAGTAGCTCAATCAAAGATGATGAAATGTATGCTAAGAATAACAAGAAGATATCATAAGCAATATAGAGATCAAACAAGTATCAGTGACATCATTAAAAAATTAAAATACTGAAATAAAATGGAAATGGGCCATTGTGATTGCTAATGGATAGTTGAAGTCTTGAATTCAAAGAGGTTGCAAAAAATCTAAAAAGAGATGTATGTTATATGGATAGATGAATTAAGAAAATTTGTTGATGTTGAGAAGATAGAGGCTATGGATTGAAAAAACAATTAAAATTAGATCTGACCTTTATTCTGTTATATATCTATATCTATATCTATATCTATATATATATATATATATATATATATATAGATATATATATATATATATATATATATATATATATAATACAAATAAAATGTCTATTACTTAAAAACTATTGTAATAATAAAAATAATAAATATAATGGAATTAACGATTATATACAATCTTTTTCTCTGCAGAAGTACTTTCAGTTAATTCCTTAATCCTCCTCAACTGCTGTTGAATTTAAAAAAACACACACAAAAGGAAGCAAACCTCATCAAACTCAAATCTGATGAATTCTGAATTATAATATTAGGAGCTTGTCTATTATATATTCACTTTATTTCTACTTATTAAAATTGCCTCCTTAATTATTTTTTTTATTATGGTTTCTCTCTTCATGAAGAATCTTAACATTTTAGTATCAAATTTAAATTTATATTTATGTCCTTTTATGGTCCAAAAAAACTAAAGCCGTCATTAAATCATTTTTATTTTTCATAGGCTTGCATAACAGTTTATGCTCCTTTAATCTTTTTTCAATACTGCATCTCAATTCATCTATATATGATAACATACATACACAAAAAGGAGTTATATACATTGTAAATTAAAAGTATTAATTATACCTAAAATGACAAATTTGGGATCTTTTTTATTTCGGAATGAAAAAATTATATCATTACCAGTATGGTAAATGAAAAATTATTGAGATATTTACCAAGGAATTATTTGAAGTTTGTTATAAAATTGAACAAATTAACAATACTTTATGTCCATTCAAAAGTGTTATAATGATTTAAAGGAGTTGAAGATTGATAATAAAAAATGGATATCTATTCCATGTATTTTAAATGCTCAAGTGAAACTTTTTAAAGATATATATAAGGATGTGTTTATGCTTCATTTTGTGTTACAAATAACATTACTAAGTTAGTAAATAATTCTAAAAAGTGTTACATCTGTCAAGCAGAAAAGTAATGTTGTGTATCAAATTTTTTGTGAATATATGTTATCATATATAGGGAAATTGAGATGCAGTATTGAAAAATCATTAAAGAAGCATAAATTGTTATACAAGCATGTGAAAAGTAAAAATAATCTTTTAATAACTGTTTCAGTTTTCCTGGATCATGAAAAGACATGTAAATATAAATTTAAGTTTGATATTGAAAGTATTAAAGATTTTTCATGAAGAGAGAGAAAGATGCCATACTAAAAAAAAAATTAAAGAGGCAATTTTAATAAATAGAAATAAAATGAATATAATTAATATAGAAGCTGTTAACATTAAAATTCGGAATTCATGGGATTTGGATTGACGATGTTTGCTTCCATTATGTTTTTTTTTTTAATTTAGTGGCAGTTGAGGAGGGTAAAGAAATTAACTAAAAGTACT
Source organism: Epiperipatus broadwayi (assembly GCA_028023455.1). Classification (NCBI taxonomy): domain Eukaryota; kingdom Metazoa; phylum Onychophora; class Udeonychophora; order Euonychophora; family Peripatidae; genus Epiperipatus; species Epiperipatus broadwayi. Next base: position 884,061 of record JAQFVV010000200.1, on the reverse strand, counting down.
TCTGCAATTGAAAGACTCTATATAATAGTTAATTACCATTATATTTATTATTATTATAGTTATGTATATATGTTAAGTATTTGTTTGTAGACAAGGTAAATCAAATAGAATAGCACATTTAAATAATAACAATTATTCATTGCCAGTGAGAATATGTTATTGCTTACCACCCCTCTGTTTAAGCACACTAATAGAATGATACAGTCTAAAATTCAAGATTTATGGATTATGGCTTGAACTCAGTTTACATTTATTTATTTTTTAATAAAATTTATTTAATTAATCATTTCAATATGAAAGAATTAGTTATACATTTTAATAAGATCATTTGCATAATAAGATATTATATGAGATTACTTATTATTCGTCATTTGTTTTGTATGTTAATTCTAGTTCATCAGATGATTTGGTAAAAAAAGTCTTGTAAATCAACCTGCCAATTTTTTTTATATTTTACTATCCTATGCAAATAGCTTTTTATTAAACATCTTTTTTTTATTTTTTTTCAGAACCTTCTAATATATTCTTTATAATTTATCTATCTCAGGATACATGGTCAATTTAATTTTTCTATTTTATAACTTTTTGTACTTTCTTCTATACTTTAAAATTATTAACAAACTTACTATGCCATTCTTCCACTTGTTATTTCGACCCCCCCCCCCCAAGTTCACATTCTGAAAAGATTTTAGTTTTTCTTTTTTTCTTTTTAATCATACAAGTCTCTACATAAATCTATATTCCTAACAAAATATTTAATAAATCACTTTTTATATCTGATTTTAATATAACCTACCTATATTAAAACGCAACTGTTTACCAATGGAATTTATATTTTAGTGTATATATGTCGTTATTTTTATCATCAGATAAACAATTATATAAATATTTAAAAGCAATAATGTCACCATCTTCAACTTTTATAAACATTACTTTATAATTAGATTTATTTATCTTTTTATAAATTAACTCCTCTTAACATTTTACTGTAATTATTTTCAGTATTTATAAGAATTGCAATATATTTATTAGCAAAGCTGATGCAATTAACTTTCCTATCTCCAATGTTAACTTTTTTCTTATCAAACAATTGTTAGTTATTTAATAATTTGTTTTAAAAAACAAGAGGTAGACAACTTTATCTTATACCTAATTATATATATTATTAAGAAAACTATTTTACAAGTATCTTTTGATTCATATAAATTTTTTCTAAAAACCAACTCTTCTTACAATCTCCTCTCTCTCTCTCTCTTTCTATATATATATATCTCTCTTTCTATATATATATATGGAGGTTACCTTGACAACAGATTGAAATTATTGATCGTTATAGATATTGGGATTGTCTAATTTTAATGATTACTTATAAACCCATTTAACCTTGAGCATTATTACACTTATTATTTAAGCAATACTTCGGGTGCAATTTAAAAATTATAATTGCAGTTTATAATGTTATAATTGACTATTTATTAATCTGCATTCAGAACAGGTTAAATTTACCTGTTTAAGGCAAATATAAAGTTCTTTGTATGAATAATTTCAATCTCTATAGTCAAGTTACAATCTTTAGTATTTACATAAATATATTAGACCATAAATAAAAATGGGATTCCAATTTTATTGTTAAAAGAAATTTGCCTTGACAGCAGGTTGAGATTGTTATTGTTATTAGGATTGTTTCATTGTTGACTGATTTTAATGATTATATATCATCATCATCATCATCAACCATTATCAATCCACTGCAGGATGAAGGTCTCTCCAAGATTAATCCATCTTCTCCGATCTTTAGCTTCTCTTTTCCACAACACCTCTGCACATTTTCTTATTTCATCCATCCATCTCACATGTGGTCTCTTTCTAGATCTTTTACAATCTCTTGGAATACAGTTTAAAATTTCAATTGTCCATCTATTATCATCTCTTCTAGCAATATGTCCAGCCCAACTCCATTTCAATCTTTTAATTTTTTCAATAAGGTCGGTAACACCTGTTTGTTGTCTTACCCATACATTGCGTTTTCGATCTCTTCTTGTTACTCCCAACATACATCTATCCATACTCCTTTGAGTGGTCTGAAGTCTCTGTATTGCTCTTCTATTAAGTGTCCAAGTCTCAGATCCATAAGTAAGAACTGGCAAAACACATTTGTTAAAAAACATTCTTTTCAAACACTTAGGCATATTTCCTTTTAGTATCAAGTTATTTCTACCAAAAGCACTCCAACCAAGTTTAATTCTATGATTAATTTCCTCCATTATGTTTCCATCTGTATTAATAATCTGACCTAGGTATTTGTAACTGTTAACTTTTTCTAATTCTTCATAATCAATCTTTATTTTCATATTTTGAGCAAATCGATTAAACATTACTTTAGTCTTTTTAACATTTATCATTAGTCCTACTTTTCTACTTTCATCTGCTAACTCCTGCAACATTTCTTGCAGCTCTGAAGCATTATTTGCAAAAACAACTACATCATCTGCAAAATCTAAATGACTTAAATACTCTCCATTTATTTCATTCCTTTAGTTTCCCATTTTAATCCACAAAATACTTCTTAGAGCACTGCTGTAAAAAGTTTTGGAGATATGGAGTCACCTTGCCTTACACCTTTCTCAATGTTGATTTTTCCAGTATCATTATGTAATATAATTGTTGCTGTTGCATTTTTATAAATATTCTTTAAAATATGACAATATCCTGGATCTATACCTTGATGATCCAATGCTTTAATCACTGAAGAAATGTATATAGAATCGAATGCCTTTTCATAATCTACAAATCCAAAACATAATGACAACTCATATTCATTTGTCCTTTCTATGACATCTCTCAATACCTGGATATGATCTATTGTACTAAAACCACTTTTAAATCCAGCTTGTTCTCTTGGTTGGTGGAAATCCAAAGTTCTCTGTAGACGAGTTGTAATTATCTTGGTAAAAATTTTATATAAAACTGATAAAAGGCTGATAGGTCTGTAATTTCTAATATCTTCTTTATCACCTTTTTTAAATATTAATATTATTACTGCATTCTTCCAATCTTCTGGTACATCTTTATCATTTAGACATTTGGTATATAACTTTGCTAAAATTGTTTCTATTTCTTCACCTCCTTCTTTTAATATATCAATTATAATTCCATCATTTCCTGGAGCCTATCCTTTCTTCATACATTTAATTGCATGTCTCACTTCTTCATTTAAAATTCTGGGCAATCCAGAAGATGTAATAGATATAGGAGGTACTTGTTCTTTATTACTATATAATTCTTGATAAAAATCTTCTACCAATTTCATGATGTCATCTCTCTTTTTAGTAATAATTCCATCTTTTTTTCTTATTGCAGATATAAATTTCCTAGCAATACCAAAATGTTGTTTAACATTCTTGAGACTTTTATTTTCTTCTACAGCTTTCCTTGCTATTTCACAGTTATACTTTCTTATATCATTTTCAACTCTTTTTCGTACCATTTTACAAAATTCGAGATATTCAATTCTTTTTAATACATCATTTTTGTATATCTTCATATTTCTTCTTTTCTTCATAAATTCTCTAGTCTCAGTAGAAATTTTATTAGTCAATTGCTGCTTTTTTTTACCAGCTATCTTTGTTGCAGTTTTTAAAAGTGTATCAGTTATTTTGATATTAATTTCATTCAAATCTGAATTATATTCAAAATCTGCTAACACTTGAAACCTAGTTGTAAGTTGTAATTTAAATTCATTAGAATGTTTCTGAAGATTAGGAATATCAACTGTAAATATTGTTTTTCTCAATAATTTTTGTCTCTCTAGTTTTACATTAACACGTAACTTACACCTTACTAATCGATGATCACTTCCTGTGTTAAATTTATTAAGAACATTACAATCTTGAAATATGTATTTCCTGTTAGTCAAAATATAATTCAATTCTGCTGTACCTTCATTTGGATGCTTCCATGTCCATTTCCTTTTAACATTTTTCTCAAAAAATGAATTCATAATATAAAGGTTTTTTTTTCCTGCAAACTCCACAAGTCTATGTCCTCTCTCATTTCTATTACCATAACCAAAATTACCTACAGCAATTTCATCTTTCATTTGTCTACCAATTCTAGCATTAAAATCTCCCATAACAATTTTAAAATGTTGTTTACTCTGATCAAAAGCCTTTTTGTACATCCATATAAAAATCTTCTACTACTTCATCACTATGAGAACTTGTTGGGGCATAAACCTGAATTATCTGCATTTGGTATCTGCTATTAAGTTGTATAACTAATCTTGCAACTCTGTCCAATACACCATCAATCTCCACAATATTGTTCTTCCACTTTTTATTTATAATGAATCCTACTCCACTTGTATTTCCAATATGTGTGTCTTTATAATAGAGTATATGTCCACTTTTAAAATCAATTGTTTCTTCACTTTTTCTTCTAACTTCACAAAGTCCAATAATGTCCCATTTAATATAAGACAATTCTTCTTCTAATTCTTGCAATCTTTCTTCACTTGAAAGTGATCTGCAGTTGTAAGTACCTAAATAAAAAGTCATCATCAATTGGGACTGGGTCCATAATCAGGGGATACTTAGCACCCTCCACCTTCGGCCACTAACCGCTGCCTTGGTTGGTGACTTTACAGCCTCCTGGGAATAAGGGCCATGCTTTATTTTTGTTTGTTGTAATTGTATATATGTATTGGAAAAATATTTATCATTTACACAAACATTCATTCTGCCTTATCAGGCACTGAGAAGAAAGGCCATGGTGTTTCTTGATCTTAAACTCAGAAGTAAAAAGCCAATAAACTCACCACACTGGCTAATTCATGTTGGTGAGCAGCCCATCCATGTTCGTATACTATATGAATAATCACATAGTAATAACAGCTGCAACAACAAGAACGTATGGATTGGACATTAAGAATTTACCCTGCTCAGTTCCTTTAAGGCCTCCAAGAGGAATCAAAGGGTCTCCTTTCAGTTAATAGCAAACTCCTTTCTGCAGCCGATGATTATATATATGTATAGATAATTTTGTCTTATATCTCTTTAAATATCTACCTCTTTTATTAATATATATATATATATATATATATATATATATATATATATTATATATATCCATATATATATATATATATATATATAATGGATGCAGAAAGGAGTTTGTATTAACTGAAAGGAGATCCTTTGATTCCTCTTGGAGGTCTTAAAGAAACCAAGCAGGGCAAATTCCTAATGTCCACTCCATAGATTCTTGTTGTTGCAGCTGATATTACTATGTGATTATTCATATAATATACAAACATGGATGGGATGCTCACTAACATACATTAGCCAGCATGGGGAGTTTATTGGCTTTTTACTTCTGAGTTTAAGATCAAGAAACACCATGGTCTTTCTTCTCAGTTGCCCAATAAGGCAGAATAAATGTTTGGGTAAATGATAAATACTTTTCTGATATATACAATTATGACAGACAAAAATAAATCATGTCCCTTATTCCCAGGAGGCTGTAAAGTCACCAACCAAGAAAGCAGTTGGTGGTCAAAGGCAGAGGATGCTAAGAATCCTCTGATTGCAAACCCAGGCTGCCATATATGATGATGACTTTTTATTTAGATACTTACAACTGCAGATCACTTTCAAGTGAAGGATGATTGCATAAGTTAAAAGAAGAACTGTCTTATATTAAATGTGACATTATTGGACTTTGTGAAGTTAAAAGAAAAGATGAAGAAACAATTGATTTAAAAAGTGAATTGGAAATAGAAGTGGAATAGGATTCATTATAAATAAATAAAAATGGAAGAACAACATTGTGGAGATTGATGGTATATCAGACAGAGTGGCAAGATTAGTTATATACCTTAATAGAAGATATCAAATACAGATAATTATGGTTTATGCCCCAACAAGTCTCATAGTAATAAAGCAGTAGAAGATTTTTATATGGATGTTCATAAGGCTTTTGATCAGAGTAAACAACACTTTAAAATTGTTATGGGAGACTTTAATGCTAAAATTAGTAAACAAATGAAAGATGAAAGTGCTGTAGGTAATTTTGGTTATGGTAATAGAAATGAGAGAGGACATAGACTTGTGGAGTTTGCAGAAAAAAGAAAAACTTTATATTATGAATTCTTTTTTTGAAAAAAAAAATGTTAAAAGGAAATGGACATGGAAGCATCCAAATGAAGGTACAGCAGAATTGGATTATATTTTGACTAACAGAAAATAAATATTCCAAGATTGTAATATTCTTAATAAATTTAACACAGGAAGTGATCATCGATTAGTAATATGTAAGATATGAGACAAAAATTATTAAGTAAAACAATATTTACAGTTGATATTACTAATCTACAGAAACATTCTAATAAATTTAAATTAGAACTTACAAATCAGTTTCAAGTATTAGTAGATTTTGAACATGATTCAGATTTGAATGAAATTAATATGAAAATAACTGATACACTTTTAAAAACTACAACAGAGATAGCTGGTAGAAAAAAGCAGCAATTGACTAACAAAATTTCTACTGAGACTAGAGAATTTATGAAGAAAAGAAGGAATATGAAGACATACAAAAATGATGCATTAAAAAGAATTGAATATCTTGAATTTTATAAAATGGTGCAGAAAAGAGTTCAATATGATATAAGAAAGCATAACTGTAAACTAGCAAGGAAATCTGTAGAAGAGAATAAAAGTCTCAAGAGTGTAAAACAACATTTTGGTATTGGTAGGAAATTTATATCTGCAATAAGAAAAAAAAAATGGAATTATTACTAAAAAGAGAGATAACATCATGAAATGGGTAGAAGAATTATATAGTAATAAAGAAAAAGTACTTCCTATATCTATTATATTCTCCAAATTGCCCAGAATTTTAAATGAAGAAGTGAGACATGCACTTAAATGTATAAAGAAAGGAAAGGCTCCAGGTAATTATGGAATTATAATTGATATATTAAAAGCAGCAAGTGAAGAAATAGAAATTTTTTAACAAAGTTATATACCAAATGTCTAAATGATAAAGGTGTACCAGATGATTGGAAGAATTCAGTATTAATATTAATATTTAAAAAAGGTGATAAAGAAGATATAAGAAATTACAGACCTATCAGTCTTTTATCAGTTTTATATAAAATTTTTACCAAGATAATTACAAGTCGTCTACAGAGAACATTGGATTTCCACTAACCAAGAGAACAAGCTGGATTTAAAAGTGGTTTTAGTATAGTAGATCATATCCAGGTATTGAGATAAGTTATAGAAAGAACAAATGAATATGAGTTGCCATTATACTTTGGATTTGTAGATTATAAAAAGGCATTTGATTCTATAAACATTTCTTCAGTGATTAAAGCATTGGATCATCAAGTATAAATCCAGGATATTGCCATATTTTAAAGAATAATTATAAAAATGCAACAATAACAATTAGATTACATAATGATACTGGGAAAGTCAACATTGAGAAGGATGTAAGACAAGATGACTCCATATCTCCAAAACTTTTTACAGGAATGCTGCAAGAAGTATTTTGTGGATTAAAATGGGAAGCTAAAGGAGTGAAAGTAAATGGAGATTATTTAAGTCATTTAGATTATTCAGATGATGTAGGTGTTTTTGCAAATAATCCTTTAGAGCTGCAGGAAATGTTGCAAGAGTTATCAGGTGAAAGTAGGAAAGTAGGGTTAAAGACAAATATTAAAAAGTCTAAAGTAATGTTTAATGGATTTTCCCAAAATATGAAAATAAAGATTGATTATGATGAGTTAGAAAAAGCTAACAGTTACAAATACCTTGGTCAGATTATTAATACAGATGGAAACATAATGGAAGATTTTAATCATAGAATTAAACTTGTTTGGAGTGCTTTTGGTAGAAATAACTTGATACTAAAAGGAAATATGCCTATTTTTTTGAAAAGGAAGGTTTTTAATAAATGTGTTTTACCATCTGAGATTTGAACCCTTAATAAAAGAGCAATACAGAGACTTCAGACTACTCAAAGAAGTATGGAGATATGCATGTTGGGAGTAACAAGATGAGACTGAAAATGCCATATATGGGTAAAAGAACAAACAGATGTTACTGACCTCATTGAAAAAAATTAAACGAGTGAAGTGGAGTTGGGCTGGACTCATTGTTAAAAGAGATAATAAAAGATGGACAATTGAAATCTTAAACTGGATTCCAAAAGATTTAAAAGACACAGAAGAAGACAACATGTAAGATGGATGGATGAAATAAAAATGTGTGCAGGGGTGATGTGGAATAGAGAGCTAAAAATCAGAGAAGATCGATTGAACTTGGAGAGACCTTAATCTTGCAGTGGATAGATAATGTTTGATGATGATGATATACATAATAAATAAAAAGTGTGGTAATAGCTCTAAACAAGCTTTTTTTATGATAAATGCTACAAGAGAAAGCACTTGAAATCTTTATCTAGGACTATCCCCATTCCCAGACCGATTCTCAAAACTGGTTTGGAGATGAGAACATTCCTAGATAAAGATTTCAAGTGCTTTCTCTTGTGGAATTTATTATAAAAAAATTATAAGCTTGTTTAGAACTATTAGCACGCTCTTTAATTATTATATATTGGTAGTGCAAACTATATAGGTCATGTGACCTGATTTGTTTTCATTAATATTATAAGTTGACTGTTAAAAGCTTTGACTATATTAAATTGCTAAGCCTACTAATGCATGGAGACACTGATTTTAGTTCAGAAGAGAGCCATAAGTCATGTGATATGGCTTGTTTTCATTAATATATATATATTGTTTTTATAAATATCTTTTGATTGATGTACAAATGTTTTAAAAATCATCTTTTCCTCTCTGTTTATATATATATATATTTTATGTGTGCGTGTTTGCAAATATAGATAACATTGTTAAAGTATTCTAGTAAAAGTTGTAATGATTTATTATATTTGAAATTCAGCTAACAGTATAAAACTATTCATATATTTAAAATATTCAATTCCTCATTCCTATAACATCGTTAGGTTTTCTTCTGTTTTTAAATGTTATTGTTTTTTAAGAAACCTTTTGAAAATATTTTTATTAGTACTCTCAACAATACATTATTTGCATGTGACTTTTATTATTCAAAATGTAATTTCTTGAACTGCATTATGTGGTCAATTTAGTAATCATTACCATGCTTTTTATTTTTAACAAGCAAATCTTTACTCATCATTCAAATTTTTCATTTTTCATAATGTTCATTAAAATTGTAACTTTAAAAAATCAAAGGGATCTTTGCAAACAAACAAAAAAACGTGAAAGAAATAATAAAAACAAAAGATTTCATTTTAGCCTTCTTACTAAAAAAAATATTTTTCAATCAAAAATAATTTTCCATTAAATTTTAATTACTTATGTATGCATATAGTAAAAAAATATATTCAAATAATGAATATAATTTATAAAATTTAAAAATTTAATTTATAATCACAAAAAATGGCAAAATAATAGCTATGATTATTTAATGTTTTATTTCACAAATACAACAAATATAATAAAAACTCATTTAAAAAAAATTAATCTCACAATTAAATAATTGCAAGTTAATTTCTAATCCCTGTTATGTTAAAATCTCATCTTTGTTATAATGACTGCAATCAAGATATAAAACTTAAAAATCATCAAAATTAAATTAAAAATATATAATATTTGTAAATAAATATAATTAAATGATTTATTTTTCTAATGTGCTTAATTTTGAAATTTCTAAATCTGATTTACTTATGTCACTAACATTCTTTAATTATTAGTAAACTCTAAATAATTATAATAAGTTGGCATGTATATTAATAAAAAAATAAAATAAAGATTTAATAAATTATGCAAGTTATAAAAGATATAGCTGAAGTAAAGAATAACAAAGAGAGAATAGTTTGGTGAAAGTTTAGATAAATTTTTAAGTACTTTGGAGAAAAAGCTTTCAGATAGTGTGTTAATGTTTGTAATATAATTTACAAACCAAAGGAGCAAATAATAAAGTTTCTTTTAACAGTTTTAATTTTTTTAAAAAAATTATAACATTAATTTTGAAAATAGGACAATAACTTTACCCTCCTGAATTTGATTGCTGAATTATTTCATTTGGCTTGTTTGGTATCACACTGCATTTGTGACTTTTCTGTAGCATTTGTTTGCTAGTTTAGCAATCATTTAATGATAAAAATTTAAATTAAAATCTATATTGATTAATATTAATTTCAACTAAAATAGCTAGATGTCAGTATCATTCAAAGAAAAATATAACAAAATCAAGATAATAAATTTTCAGAATGAGAGATAGGCTTAACATTTTATTCATAAGTAGTAATTTCTCTTCTGCATTCTCGGCTTTTGTTAAAATCTTGAAATTGAAAATCATAGTTTAGTTAATTTTTTGTACAATAAAATAAAATATTTGTTTTTTAATAAGTATATGATGTTGACAGTTCAAATTTTGTTTAAACATATTTATTTCATTTTTATCAGAAAATAAGTATTCACAAAAATATTATATGAAACAAAAAATGATTAACAATGAAATCAAAAAATTCTTATTAAAATATTTTTAGTGATTTTGCCAAAGTTTCTCAAAATGTGTGATGATACTACTGCTTATTTTGGCTTTTACTCATTCTTTAGTATTTATCTTTAGCACTTGTTTGCTGGTTTTTTATTCATTTAACTTTTGCCTAGAACTGGATGCAAATTTGTGGATGAAGCACCCCCTGTGGCATTAGTACTCAATGCAATATCGCATTTTGAAATTTTCTTTGACAACAGTCAGCAGTTTTGTCCAAAAAATTCCATTTTTTCGATTCTAGCACATGCATATTCTAATCAGATGATAGTTTGTAAAGTTTCACATAGATGGCAGTTATAATTAATGATTTATTCGTTATTCTGTGGATGATAATGTGTAGGCCCCATATTCACTCTTTTACTGACCTATATAGAGAAAAGATGTTATACTTTGATATCGGCAAAATAATTTTCTTTTTTTTTTTAATAATTTGCATTATTCTTTCAATTGGTAAGTTATAATAATTATTTATGATTTATTTTTCTTTTTTAAAAAATATTTCGATGAAAATAAGCTCTGACTATCTATTTAGATATCTAGAATTTGTGATAATTCTTCAACTTTCATATTCTTGCACGCATTTTTTGATATTTATTCTCACAAGTAATATTTTGAAATCAAGTAAATATTACTAACTGAATATGTCTATTTCAAAAAATTATAATTATATTTTCTGCAATAAACAATAAGGTTGTTTTTGTAGATTTTGAAAATATGATGCATCATTTTTATCAATTGAAAATTTTCAATATCACGTGATGTTTTCTTATCTATAAATGTTTGAATATCTATTATATTTTTTTACAAAATATTTTAGGTTTTAGAAAGTATGTGAATCAAAACTTGATTTATATATATTTTTATAATAATCTATTTCAATATATAAAAAATAAACAGCATTTCTTTTTCATATATTTTGAGTCACTTGATAGCATAATATATATATATATATATATATTTTGAGTCACTTGATAGCATATATATATATATATTCATTTTTCACCCCTCATTATATATATCAGGTTTTTTGGACAAAAAATATATAAATATGTGTTATTTTTTTCATATAAAATATAATTTACATTTTACAATGTATATGATCCAAAACTTTTGATTTATATATATTTATTATAATGTTTTCAATAAATAAAATTGGCATTTCTTTTTCATATATTTTGAGTACATGATAGCATATATGCATATATCTGTAATTGTAAAAATGTACAGTTTGGGCCCCATTTTTGAAAAAAAAAAAATACGAAAAAGTTAATAGTAAAATCTGGAACCAAAATAATATTGATTTATTTATTAATCTTGAAAAAATATCAAATGCCAGTATTATACAGAGAAACCTACTACAAATGTACTATCAGGATTGGCAGTTTTTTATTCTTTCTGCATAACAATGTTTGAGTGTATTTATGCTTTTATTTAGAATTCAAAAATGAAACAGCATATTTTCTGTAGTTTACTTTTATATTTATAGTTAATTTTGCAAAACATTTGTGCATTATGTGATTAGATTCAGATTTTTTAAAAAAATATTTACTTTTAAAAGAAGACAGATCAAAGCAAAATAATAATATACTGACAAAACTTTGTAATTTGCTGAAAAAGCATGACCACAGCAGATTTTTTAATTATTATAAATAGAATTTTAAATAGAATTTTATTAGCTATCTGTAATTTAATAAATAATATGTTTGGGTATTAGGAACTTAGTTAAAACAAAGTTAACTTTATTCAATATTTTTAATGGCAATATAATAATTGTCCAATAAGAAAAAAGTTATTGATATGATAATGTATTTCAGTTTATTACTCTCTCTCCCCTATATTTGCAAAGTTGAAATAATACTTTTAGAATTAGTTTTCATTTGTAAACTTATATTTCTAACAAATAATACAAAATATCTTAAATATATAATAGTCAGTAAAGATAAATATGATCAAATAAAAAGTTGAAAGGTAAGTCCAATTAGCTGCTAGATGTAATCAAATAAAATATAAATAGTTTAATCCTTCAATATTGGTGAAAACATTTTTGTTTTCCCTGAGAAAAATTTTTGTAATCATTCAACATTTAATTTTAATACTAAATTAAATTATGAATTAGAATTTAATAAATTGGACTTGATTTGTTAGAAATATATTATAAAAGAAATACAATCTTTTAAAATCACATTTACTTTGAATTTAGAAATAATAATAATAATAATAATAATAATAATAATAATAATAATAATAATAATAATAATAATAATAATAATAATGATGATGATGATGATGATTAGGATGATGATAATGATAATAATAATAATAATAATAATAATAATAATAATAATAATAATAATAACAACAACAACAACATACTGCAGACAATCTTGATATTGCTGGTAAGTACTAAAGTAATTGGGGCTCAAACACCTAAAAGCTTAACAATAACACCACAATATAAAATTAAACCATATATAGTTTCAGAAAATAAAAATAACCTTTTTTGAAACAATAGTTAATGCAAATCAGAAACTAACTAGAGAATATCATCAAAAAAACCCTTATGTTACCAAAAAAATGGAGACAACAGAACTTCATGATCGAGTAGTTGGTGTCAATATGACAGCTACAATGTGTAAAAATTTAGACAGTTAAATCATATGTAGCTGTTGCAAAATCTAACATGCAAGCAACTAGTTTAAAAAGTATTCTGATTACAATAAATAATAAAACAGTCCCGAGATTTGGAAAAACAAATCTGAATGACATAAAACAGCTAGATTTAAGATTCAGGTGAACCACAATCCCCCCTTCCTTGCACACTGAACCAATGGTGCACTAAAAAAATAAAAACACTTTAATAACATGATCCCAAGGGGGCTTTATACATCATTCAAAAGATTTTTTCCCCAAATTTAATAGTCATATCTGCCACAGACACAAATATCTTGCTGTATTGTTTTCCATACTCATTATTATGTCAAGCAATAACTGAAAATGAACTATGGGAAACTATCATAAGAATCACAGGCCACACAAATCCCAGATACCTTGCTATCGAGTTTTTTGATATTAGTCAAAAAACACCAATTTCAAAACCAAATCAAAACATTAGGCGATTACACAATTGTTATTAGTTGATCAAGATCATCAAAATCACATTTCAGGAATAATCAAAAATACATATTTTGGTTACCTGATACAACACTTTCAAAAAATTATGGAACCATTTGGTAAAAAAGTAGTATTTCAACCAATATAGCTTAAATATACACCAATACCAATATATGGCAATAGTTACGATTTTAAGTTAAAATTACACAAAGACATTGATCTAAAATCTATACCAACACAGATTGCAGATCATATGCTGTGCCTAAATGTTGTAAAACCATAATGTTATGCAAGTGGGAAGCATGATCACCTAGCCGCACAGTGCATAGTTAGTCAACTCATACAAGTTCAGACAGCAAATAACACATCCAATGACAACATTAAGAGAACAACAATCTACAGACTACCACTAGCAACTCAAGTAATCAATATGAGAACAATCATGGTACAAATGAAGAATCTGAAAATAGTCATGCAGAAAAAAAACACAAATATACTGATTCTACAATAGATGATTCAAATAAAATAAATGAAAGCACTAATCAAATGGATCAAACACAAATCTTACCTGAAGTATCACAAACTCCATACATATCAATCACTAATATGACAGACTCAAATCCAGTCATATCTAATGACACATATAGCTACACAAAAGCAAGCATGCCACATGTAATTATAAACGAAATGTCTACAGATGTTCTGGAGTCACTAACTCCATGCCTCTCTCCCATAGAAGCAACATCAACAGAAGTCAAAAAACCAAGTTGGCCAAAGAAAAATAAATCTAAAAAAGTCAAAACAGATGGTAACAGAAATGATTGAACATTTGGAAGAGGCATTCTTACCCATGAACCTTGATGATAATCGATTAAGCCATTAATAAATGCTCATCAAGCTCTAGTGAATACACAGAAGCTTCACTCAGATCTCAACACATTGTGAAACCAATTTGCATATAATCACACTAATAAAGTTAAAAATAACAGCATTTAATACCAGAGGACTTAATCATAAAAATACATCAGCTACAACAAAGAATAATGATCACACAATCTCATATACTAGGTCTTCTAGAAACTAAATTCTATAGTGATTCACAAATTGACCCCTCAGTACAACTAAGTAGGAAAGGTTACTGTGCCTGCTTTAAAGACACATCAGCTCCCTCATGTGGTACTGAACTGCTTATAACACCAGAGTGTTTATTTGAGTCATTCAGAATCATATATATATATATATATATATATATATATATATATATATATATATATATATATATATATATATATATATATATATATATATATATATATGTAAATCTACTAATAGTAACTTTTAGTTATCAAATCATCACAATAAACCAAGTTGGCCAAAAAAAATTAAATCTAAAAAAGTAAAACCAGATGGAAACAGTACTGTAACAGAAATGATTGAACACTTGGCAGAGGCCTTCTTACCCATAGACCTTGATGGTAATCAATTAAGCCATTGATAAATGCTCATCAAGCACTAGTGAATACACAAAAACTTTACTCAGACCTCAACACATTGTGAAACCAATTTGCAGCTAATCACACTACTGAAATTAAAAATAACCACATTTAATATCAGAGAACTTAATCACAAAAATACATCAGCTACAACAAAGGATAATGATCACACAATCTCATATACTAGGACTTCTAGAAATTAAAATCTAAAGTGACTCACAAATTGACCCCTCAGTACATCTAAGTAGGGGATGTTACTGTGCCTGCTTTAGAGACACATCATCTCCCTCATGTGGTACTGAACTGCTTATAACACCAGACTGTCCATTTGAGTCATTCAGAATCATATATATATAGATGTAAATCTACTAATAGTAACTTTTAGTCATCAAATCATCACACTAAACATTATATTTGTATATATCCCACCTGACCCTACAATTGTCTCAAACATTATATTAAACTTAAACTCATTACTTCCACTTACGAATGCCAAGGGTTTTTTGTCAAGTGATGCAATCAGTTTTCACAATGGTTGTCATACATCAAAGATTGATCTGTGTTTTTACTCACCTATGTTACACCATAAAATCAGCCTAAGCATCTGGCAGAAATCCAAACAACTGCAGTTGCAATATTACTTCCAACTGTCACCACAGAATTTATTTTTTCAGAAACATATATAGTGCTTCACAAGATCAAAAATATGCAACTTACCCCCATCCAGAGATACCCAGCATTCATAAATATTTTATTATTTAATATAGATCACCTTACATGCAAATTCCCCCCACCCTCAAGACTTCTAGCTGTGGCTGATGAAATACATAGATTGATTACAATGATAAATCCAACACACACAAGTCAACAACATATATGCAAGCTTACACTAGCATACAGTAACATCTGTAATCATATGAAAAACTACCTGCCAATAAAAAGTGTAAAATTTGCCTCAGTCAACAACATATAGGGATAAGGAAATACATTTGCTGAACCTTGGGATACCTATCTACTGTCAGAGTGCTAATGACACTCACAGATCAGGGGCTCACTTATGCTAGAAATAACATGTTAAAACTTATCTATCATCATTTCAAACAAAAGCTACAAACCTAGCCCAGTCAAATTTATTTATGATGTTTTTGGAAAACCAGAAACATACACCCCATTTAGCATCACAAATTTGCTACTAAACTGGTAACAATACCTAATGCATGTCACCCAGAAGCACATGGAATCCCCCAAGTTCATTCTTGCACATCTCAGTCAGATCACTACCCAATATTTGCATGACCTTGCAAATCACCTATCACAAAAGTTACATGACATCCAGGGTTTATACCCAATTGAAATAATTCCCTTCAACAAAAAACAAATTCCCATATCAATACTATCCAACTTTTGACCCATCTCAATGGGGCCACTTACCATTAAAATAATTGAAAAAGTATTTAAAGACAACCTAGAGACATACATTATACCACTAATTTCACACAGCCAGTTTGAAAGAAAGCAATCATAAACTGCACAAGTTGCAATGATATTCAAAATGGTCTCAAACCCAGTTCAAGTCTGGAAAAAGTATTCACTAATTACAGTTCAACTCAATATAGAAGTGGCTTTTGACTCTGTTGACCTTAGTACATTAATTAGCATGCTAGTTGATACCACAATTTCATGAAATCTGTACCTGCTTACAAACCTTCTACTTAGCAGAGAAATCCATATCACACTCAATGGTAAAAAATCTCTATCATTAATCCCCACACAATCCATATCCCAAGCTCCCTACTCAGCTCACTGCTATTACTTTTTACATCAACCCACTCATACTCAAAATCCAGCAGGGTATCAAAGACATCTAGACACTGGGCACATCACAGCATATAACTTGCATTGCATATATGGATGACAGCACAGTCTTCCTTCTATCTAGAAACCAGATACCAATACTACAGGAAATACTCCAAGACTTCCAATCAACACACCATCTAAAATTTAATTAAAACAAGACTGCTGCCTGATCACTATTCACTAGTAAGCCATGCACACAAATTTTCCAAGGCAAACCATCTGCTTTCTTTGGTTTTTCTTTCTACATGAGGACAGATACAATGAAGCAAAAAATCCACAAGTTAAAAAACGAAGCAGAACTGATCATTGTTTCATTATCAAAAGTATACATCTCAATATATGCTAAAGTACAATTGTTTAAACAGCTGGTATTTACCAAGATTATCTACTATTCTCCCATAATTCAATTCTCCAAAGCCTTCACATCAAAAATCTCTTCTTATTGCAATAAATTGCTATGGAATAAAAAGTCAGAGTTAATATCTGCAAAATGCCTTAGTCACCCAGCAATACACAATGGTTTGGGGCTACACAACATAGATATTTTTTAAATACAGAAAACCATAAACCTTATAATAGCCACCCTCAGGCATTTCTCAGAACTTCAATGTCTAATCCAATAATACCTATAGACAAACCTCCACATTCACATTGCTATCTATCATCAGTTATAAATCAGTTTAGAACTACATATATTCAAATATCACTGCAGCAACAACAAAATATTCATATTGGCTGATCTATATAATGGTATATACCTGGGACATATATCAGAAATTTCCACTCAGATGCTCAGAATAAACAATTGATAGCTGCCTGAAAAGTTTAAAAATGATTCATGAAGCCCAATTTCTTTGATTTCCTCCTTAGACTAAATCTACATACCTTGCCAATGTCATACTTCCTAAGATACAGACACTTGTATACAAAAATAGATGTCTTCTGCACATTATGCCACCAAGCAGAAGAAACTCAACAATGCCTGTTTTAAAACTGCTGAGCACTAAACAATATTTGGCATGAAATAAGTAATACATACAGACAACTCAATATCTCCCTGCAGGGTATCATCAGCACATTCTGCAGAACATCCACCCCTACAGTCTGCACAACTTTCATGCTTTATGCATTTTGGTGCATGTAATGCACAATTGCTTTTGGCAATAATATAAGGCAACATATATCAACATTTCACAACAAATTAGCACAATTAAAAAACAGAGACAATAAAATGGCACACTCAGACATTTCCACTGCTACTTTGTCACTCATAAAACAATGCTCAAATCTCTAATAGATCTGCCAATCCTCAAATCACTTAATATACTCAAAAAGAGAATTCAAGAAAATGTACATCACAAAATCTATGAATCAATATATGATAATAAAACATACAAAATATTACCAGCAGAAACATACCCCAGCTTACAAAAACAATATCTAAAAACTAACATATTGTTACAAAGCATAAATGCAATATATATATATATATATATATATATATATATATATATATATATATATATATATATGAATTCTAATATTTTTATGGATAAATGATGATTTCATATTATTATTATTTTTGGGATATTCCATGTGATTTGAGAAAGAGAATGCTTTGAGGAAGATATTTGTTATTGTACTGAAACATCAGCTATTTAGCTATTTTACCACAAGGCCTAGCTAAATAGCTGACATTTTGGTACAATAACAAGTACCTTCCTCAAAGTGTTCTCTTTTTCAAATCATAGGAATGCCTTTGAAAAAAATATTTGTTGTTATACTGAAACATCAGCTATTTAGTTATTTTATCACCCAGCTTACGATTTGAGAAAAAGAACACTTTAAGGAAGGTACTTATTATTGTACCAAAACATCAGCTATTTAGCTATTTTACCACACAGAATATCCCGAAAATAATAATAATATAAAATCGTGTGTGTGTGTACCATATACATGTGTCTTAATTATCAAAATGTAAATAAGATAACTTTGAGAAACAATTTAAAGATAACTAATAACTGAAACACAGGCTTATTATATATACACCTGTGTGTATATATGTAATATATAGGATATATGAGCACAGACTTTCACACAACCCACCACTCTCCAGTCTATCTAATAACACTGATACACTCAAGCACATATAATGGAATTTTAAAAAAACTAACAAGAGGTCATATAAATTTAGGATCATAACTTAGAACAAACAGTCCATCACTCTTCCAGTTTATATCTGCAAAGACTTGTAAAGAGCTTAAATAGACACAATAACATAATCCTCAGAAATATCAATGTAAAACACATTTATATGAAAAGTATTAATGTAACATGTTTTTCTAGTCTGAATAAAGTTCCTTTTTGAATAATAATACTAATGATGATGATGATGTAATAAAAACAGTAAACTCCTTGAATAAACAAAATCTTTGTGAATAAATTGTTTTTTATAAAATGTGAATGAATTAGTATGAAACCATCATAAATCTATCAAATTCTATTCTAATATTGAAAATTGCATTTATAGTTTTCTAAATATTACAAAGAAATGCTGACTATGTTATTAAAAAGTGTTCAAAGATAGATATTAAAAATCTTATTGCTATAGTTTTCTGTTTAAGGTTACAAGTGAATTTGAAAACCTCTTTAAAAAAGAAAATAAAACACTTCATTATATATTATAAAGGGAAGTTGGAGTATTTGAATGCAGATTTTATATCTAATTATAGTTATCTTTCTTTGCTTTTTAAATTAAGTTTTAATGAGTTTACCTCCGCCTCCCCTAAAAGATATCTATTGTTTGAAAAAAAAAAGATGATTTCTCAAGTCATTCCTGTTCGGTTGTAACCATGATGTATTTGATTTTATATTGTACTTTTCACCTTGTATTACATACAAATGTCATCAACAATTTTACTAAATGTTATTATATAAAATAATGTAGAGATTTTTGAGGGGTAATAGATGTAGTCATATAATTCATATTTGTCTGTTAATATTAGCATTATACTAATGTTTCAACCAAAAACTATGAATCATTAGTAGTAGAAATCATTCAAACATGTTGCAGAGACATACTATTTTCTGATTTTTGAACAACTTTGCAATATCCTTGAATAAACTTTACTAATAGGATAACTGTAGAATCAAGTTAAGATATCAGTATAATGCTAATATTAATCATAAGCAAATGTATACATGGATGAATTTTTAAATATATGTTCACACACACATGTATATATTAAATCATAAATGCCAACAGCTAAATATCATATATAAATTAAATCATACAGATAATGCTTAAACAAATAAATAAAATATGAGTGATCTGTTGTCAAGGTAACTCTCAATTAGATAATAATTGAAATCCATTTATTATCTTGATCCCTGCTTTTTAAAGAAATATGAGTAAAACAATGTCTGAAACAAATTAAGAAAAAAATCTGCATAAAATGTAAAATAAATGCTATTCAATAAGCAAAAATAAATTACCCAAGATAGATTAATACAGAATCATTTTTACATTAAACAAATTGCTACTTCATATTTTGAAAATATTAAATTATAAATGCCCTAAGTTAATTGATTATCATATATAAATTACATCACCACAGCAATATTTTGGAAAGACAAAACTCAGATAATAAATAGAATTCCATTTATTATGTAATTGAATATTGCCCTGACAACTAATTGCTGATATTCTATCAGTTTATTTAAGTATTGACTATGATAATGTGGTATATATATATATATATATATATATACCACATACCATAGTCAATACTTAAATAAATATATATATATATATATATATATATATATATATTGTACCATCTATTTTTATATGGTACAAATATATTGGCATTCGGTGATATATTTAAAAGCTAACAAAAAAAAAAAAAAAGAAAAGTCTTTAAAAAAAAAAAAAGACACATTAAATTTTTTTTTTTGGGGGGGGTTAGTGTAATTTATTTTTTTTAAATGTACAATGTGAGTTGATTTTTTGTTTTGAATTGTTGCTTTGATTTAAAAAAAAGTTAAAATTGGGAAGAACAAAAGGAATTCCACACAAAGATTACGATCAAGAAAACATTAGGATATTAATTAAAGATGGCCAAAAAAGTTGTTATAAAAAAGAACTTTGTAACAGAAAAAGAAAATGAATCTATAAGATTATTAACTTACATATCATGATAAGAATAACATGTGCAGAAATTCCAAAACTGGATCAAAGTATAAAAAGAAGACAACTTCTGTCTTGTCTTTTCCTTTACCTTCTGGTTGTGTGACTTAGAGTTGGAGGTTTCCACAAGCATAACCTGTGGCAGTAATATACTTCTGCACAGGTATGCCACTTGCTGTACCAAGTTGTCATGCAAACATGGAAATGGAGCCTTGTGAATAACACTTTGTGCAAGGAAAAGGTCATCACAACAGTGCTTTCTCCAGCTATAGAACAGATCAATAATCGAGGATGCTGGCAGAAGAGACCAATTGAAATTTCTATAAGCTCCAGATCCCATAAATCTAAACAAACTTACCAGTAAGCTTAGCTATTCATACTCAAATAGTGACTAAATTGAGTTTGCAAACAATTAATATAAACATGTGATATAACCCGATAGAAACATTCCCAAATTAGGACATTTTAATCCATGGATTGTTTAAAGATAGAACTAAAAGAAATGGACTTTATCAATTATATAAAATGATTAACTGAACTATTAAGTATGGTCCTTTCTAAATAATGGTAATAATTTATTAAATATTTTAATAACATAATAAAATATTTACCTTTAAGATCACTTTCATTTGTACATTATTGATTTTAGTTATTTATTTTAGTTTGTTAGAATTTGAATGTATAACTTACCCTTTGCCAATATTTATTAATTATGCCCAGGAATAATATCTAAAAAATAATCTTAGTTACAGTAAACTATGACCCAGATTTTTTTTAAATCATTTTCTTTTTTATTTACGATGTGTGATGTGATGGATTTCAGTGGATTCTTACATGAATCCTGGTATCCTTATAAAAAGAAATAAATGGCTGATTCCACCATTAGCATAATTCGAAATAATTGGTAGGCTGGTTAATCAGGAAATATAGCTATGTTTTAGAAATGGTAATCAGATATATTTCATATCCATAGCTTGATTAATTTTCACTAAATTTATGGTGAATAAAAGATGGCCTACCAGAATCTAGTAAAACATTGAAAACGTTACAATATATATTATTAAAAACCAGTCAACAATTAGACAATACCAATATTAATAACAATCAATAATTTCAAATTGTTGTCAAGGCAACCTCCTTTTAACAATAAAGATGGAATATATATATATATATATCATAGATGGTAAATAAACCTCCACACCAGCACCCTTTTAAACAAGATGATGAAACTGTAAGGATGCTCTCACCCCAGCTACAAGATAAAGTCTTTAAGGGTGAGAATATCTTTACAGTTTTACCATCTTGTTTAAAATAGCACTGGTGTGGAGATTGGTTATAATTTAAATACCATGATTGAAAAATTTAGAGTATATCACTGGGTTTGATATATAATATTGTGCTGGATACTCAATCTATTCTGATACAGAGGGCACCACCAGATCACTACGTATCTGGAAAATTTGTTTACTGTGATCAGAATAGATGATTATGATGGTTTGCACCAACTAGACTCAGGGAGAAACAAGATATCTTAAATTGTTTAGACAATTGAGACAAAAGCACAAAGACAAACATCAGCCAAATTAAGTTTAAACAAATTCTAAAATTTTATTAAGATAAAATAAATCATGAAGTATAATTTATTTAGGATGCAATAAATAGGGTTAATTCAGGCGTGTACCAGAAAGACTAAATGCAATGTTCTGGCAGATCTACTGGTTCTCTAATAAACAAATTAAAAAGGAAGGAAGCAAATTTCATTCAGCAGAGGATTCACTCAAACATTGGCCTTCACTTTCAGATATTCAAACAATTGCCCTTGAAACAGATCAAAGAAACCAGTGCGAATGAGCTTTTCGAGATCCAAAATTTGGTCAGACCCCGAATGTTCTTTATGTCGGTATGAGCTGTACCTATTACTATGTTTAAAATAACGGTGATTGATCCACCTCAAGAACAACCAAAAAACATGATTGAAAATAAAGGAAAACAATTAAAACTGGTGAATCCCAGCCAAATGATTGGAAAAAATTACTCTAAAAATAAGAATTAAAGTTCTCAATAGGAGACGAGAAAATAACTAGAAAAACAGTTATGTCTGCCCCAGCAAATAAAGAAAATAAACTTACAAACAAATTCTGAGTACACGCTCTGATAAATTTAAAGCACACGTAATAAATACAAAAATAAATCTATCGGAGAGTGCACATGAGTACGAAAATATTAAAAGTTTAAATACTTTAGCAGTACGAAAGTATCGCTCACCTGTAATTTAAAAAAAGGGATAAATTTTATCTTCCTGCTGACAACTTATAAAATTACAAAGAAGAACAATTCTAATTTCCACTTTTAGAGATATTAGAAATGAAATCTCCATCTGCGGAAAATTAGACAATAAAGTCGCCATCCAAAAGATTTTCGGTGGTTTAGCAATAGGGCAAATACAGAGTTTAGAATTAATTATTGAATAATAACATAATTACAGGTAAGCATTTATAAGGCACAACTTCCAAAACATTTATAAAAGTCTTACATAAAAATAGAAAACTCACTCATCACTCTCCAATAAACAAAAATTGACAGTAACTTGGAATCTTAAAACTAAGATTCCTAGACACACTACAAAATATTAGAAAACACAGCAAATATTAAATATTAAATATGAGGCTATATAAATTACTTAAGCTTATGAATACACATTTTTAATTAGACTGAGTGGAGATTTAATGAGCATTAAGTTACCCTGGGAAGAATAAAAAAGAAAATAGTTACCTTTTGGTAAAACAATGTTCACTTAGAGTGCGCACTATTATTCTAGTTCATTTCAAGTTTGTAGACAGTGGCAAGATAGAGGTTCCGGCTTCTTCTAGATGTTTAAGGCATTACTGGAGCAAATTTGGAAGTTAGGAATCTGCCTTTTGTTGAGTTAGCAAGCCATTCAGGTGGTGATAACACGTATAGTATTTGTCATCTTGTTGTAAACAAAAGGATTTAATAACAGCTAATTTCCTTTAAAAATTTAAATGTCCGAACTGATATAAACTTTCACTTGTGAAACAGCTTGTCTAGTTACGAATAATGAATTAACTAACTGTCCAAATTTTTGGGGCTATTTATACCTTGCTCCATTTCCCATGAAACACTTTCCTTGTTGTCCAATTTCTACACCTTAGGCAGGGCAAATATTAATCTCCCACTCAATCTAATCTAAGAATTATACCCAAGGATTATTGAAATGAAAATAACTACATAAAAATCAAATCTCCGCTTTTAGAATTGTTTACAATAATCAAAATAAAAGCAACAGGAATGAAATTAGCTAGCCAGCTTGTTTTTAAATCAAATTGATTTAAAATAAAAACAAGCGGTATAAAAAAAACTATTTTAAAATAAATCGATAAACATTAAAATGATCCGTTTTACATATAAATGCGTGTCATGTGTATTTTGACACACATACTCTTTTTAAATAATAATGAAAATTTAAACAAAAATTAAGTTTAGTGAAAATTAAAAACCAATTTTTTTTCTTTTAAATAACACCATTGAATAGGATTTCAATCCTGTTCAATATATATAAGCATTAGACACCAGTCAACACTTTGACAATCCTATTATAGATAACAATAAAAAATTTCAAACTGTTTGTCAAGGCAACTTCTCTCTATATATATAAAACTTCCATTCCACCACATTTTATATTAATAAAATACTGAAAAAAGAAAAATGTCATGTGTAAGAAATTGTGATCAAAGATAACTGATGAGTATTGGTTCAATAGAAAGTGCACCTACTTAGGGTCATTTGTCTTTTTCAGATATTTTTATTTATAAGCTTCAAGAATGTGTTTGAAATATATTCTAAAAAGATATTGTTTATAGAAAAAGATATAAAATTGGAGTATTATATATATATTCATGTTTAATTAAAAAGTAAAAATATTAATCTTTAATTAAAGTTTAAAATTATTTAATGAATGATTCCAATAATCATCAACGTATTTATCTTAAGAGGTTAGTGATCAAAGTCGTGATTGTACAAAGTTTTATTCTTGTAAATCAGTTTGTGTGTGTGTGTGTGTATTATCTGAGAATTATTCGCACAACTAAAGTATAATGATGTTTTTCCCTTAACACAAGTGCATATGTTATAAATAGCATACCAATTGCGTTTGAACCAAATGCACATATAAATAGGTATATGATATAACTTTATCTAAGTTTAGACAACCTAGTGGTGCCAAGATAAACCAGAGATGCATAAGTAAAACTGAATAAAAGAGAAATAAGAGTTTGGTTTCCCTTTCCCCAATCTTGATGATATATATATTTATTGATATTTAATTAGTTACAAATAGTGCCAGCGTGCGGTTAAGAATTATTTCTTCATTACCCTGAACAGTGTTTTATATATGTGGAGAAGAGGAAAGGGGATCTTTTCTTATTGAAAGACATCTATTTATTCAGTAGAAAGATAATGTCACCACAATGACCACCAGGATGATTACATTTTTTAAAATTTAGTTACAATGTATTCTTGTTGGAAGTATCTATTTGATATAAAGATAGTTTCAAATATTTTATTTTATTTAGTTACAATGTATACACTCATTAGCACTGTTATATCTAATGTTTCAAAATCCATTCATTCTATAACTTGTTTGGGAAAAAAATATTAAATAAAAATTAGAAATTCATAAATTTCAGTCTTTGAATTAATTATTTTTATGACAACAGCCATTTACTTATGTAGTACATTTACTATCATACATCCTATGATATTGTTTTGATGTAAGTGCCAATTTATGTGCTCATGTGAATATTACATAAAAATTAAATGCATTTAAAATGACCTCACATCTCAAAATTAATGCTGGCTGCAATTCTTCCAAGTCTAAAGGAAGTCATAAAGTCCTTTCTTTACATTTACATAATAAAATTAAAATACAGGGCACTGAAGTTTCATTGTATTGCATTTTAAAAAATTGAAGAAAGTAAACAATAAACACTAAAAAGTAACAGAATTCATAAAAATTGTACATAAAAACAATTCAATGACTATTTACTGAAATATATATAAGGTTAACCCAGATTTTTTAAATCAAAACATTGGCCCATTTATTATTAGAAAAATATATTTAATAATAAAAATGTTTATTGAAGTATAGATATACAGGTGAAGTAGTTTTAAAATGTGTATTTATCTGTCTTTT
Organism: Epiperipatus broadwayi; assembly: GCA_028023455.1. Taxonomy (NCBI): domain Eukaryota; kingdom Metazoa; phylum Onychophora; class Udeonychophora; order Euonychophora; family Peripatidae; genus Epiperipatus; species Epiperipatus broadwayi. Next base: position 857,586 of record JAQFVV010000200.1, on the reverse strand, counting down.
CATTAGATTGCTAACAAGAGAGTGCAAATATTACATTAGAAACGTTTTGACTTAATTTGATTAAATTTTATACAGTACTGTATAAAAATAAAATAAAATTTAAATCAATTATCTTTAAAAAAGAAATATTGACATTTGTTTATTGCAGTTTTTATGCTCAATTAAAACACATTTTTTTCTAATCCTAGAAGACTTAAAATTACTGACATTAGTTTTGTATGTTTTACAAAATGCTTTTACTTCCATCAATGCTTGATAGACTTTTGCAATGTTTAGCTATTTATAAATAACATCTTTCTATTGTTTTTTATTATTTTATGTTCTTAGATACTGCAATTCCTACCCTGTTGCTATGCTACTGATGATAGTCAATTAGGTAAAAACAATGTAAAAATTATCCCTCTTTTATGATTATGAATACTACAATTCCTACACTATTTTAGTTGTTGTCTAGCATTCCATAGTGATGAAGTTCTCAAATTTAACTTTGTCTCTCAAGTAATTCCAATTATGACCTAAATATTATTGTTGATCAATACATCACTGTTGCTTGAAAATTGTCTCTCAGCATACCTAGTTTTTCAAAAACAATTTTCAATTGTCTGCTGAGTTACTTGCTGCAAGATGATTATAATATAGTGCATTGTTTCCAACTCATTTGTTTAAAACTGCTCATAAATACATTAAGTAAACAGTCATTTGAGAAATGCATTTTTGATAAAATTGTTTGTCTTTAAATCAAGGACTTGGAGCATTTTGTACAATTTTTTTAAAACTGAATTATTTTTACACTTCTTAAAATGCTGTAATTTTTTTAGTGTGCTGTGCAGTTATATACAAGAGGAGAATATTCATTTTGTGCTATCTTTCTTGCAGATGATACAGGTGAAAATAATAAAAAATGTTTGTGATTATCCAGTCCATTTAAAACATTGCAATTTTAAAGATTTTCAGTATTGCTGAGACAAAATAAAATATTTGTCTGTCTTTCAGTCTTTTTCACTGTTATGAGAGTATTCTTTGATAATTACAGTTAATTAGGAAACACGCATGTGCATTATAAATTTCAGTAATATAATTTTAAATGCCATTATTCCCACCAAATTTTCAAAATCTTTATTAACTTAATGTGTATTGTATAGTTCCAGTGCTTAAACTTTATCATCCAAATCACTGGATGCAATGAAGATTTTCTATGTTCAAATAAACTGCTGTCACCATTGCTTCTTACAAAAAATAGTTACATTAACTGAATGTAATAGTTTTAACAAGGCATAAGCATGTGTTTTAAAGACCTATAGAGGTCCCTAGTGACGATTTTTTCAGACGCTCATAGCTAAGGTTTACAGCCTCTTTTCTTCATAGCGTAAGCATGTGTTTTAAAGACCTACAGAGGTCCCTAGTGACGATTTTTTCAGACGCTCATAGCTAAGGTTTACAGCCTTGTTAAAACTATTACTGAAATAATAGTGAGCATTTAATAAAATTTATAATTACAACTTTAAATTAACTGAATATATAACAGCAATGTAAATCATTCAAAATTTTTAAAAAGAAAATATATTTATGTAGAAAAGTATTGAATATAATGCTGTGATTTGTTAAGACAGATTCAGATATATATATATAAACAAGTAGTTTTGGGGTTAAACCATGTGTTATTTTTGTTTACTAAATGTTTTGACAAAAGGTAGTAAGCAAAAATAACACACAGTTTAACCCCAAAACTTCTTTGCTTACATTATATAATCATGAAAACATTAAATATAATATATTTTCACATCTGATTTTATGACTATGTAAAGCAGACGATAAATATAAAAAACTTACACATGCTAAAAAAGGTGTAAGATTTCTGTATTAGTGAGTTAATTTTAAAATTAAAAAATATTCTAAAAGCTAATTATTCAATATAGCAATTTGTGAAATAGTAAAAAAACAAAACAAAATGTGTGCTAGGATTACTTGTGCTTCTGACATTGCTCAAATTACATCACACTATTTAATAAGTATGTAGTAAAGATTAAATAAAACAATAAGTTTTTAAATAGAGTATATAAATAAAAAGAATGTTCCAGTAAACAGTAGTATATCACAGCAAAAAGTATGAAATCTTTATGAGGTCTTTAGCAAGTGATCCACTGAGAAGGATTACTACAAGTAAAAGATGATTGTATATATTCAAAATTAGTGTTAAATCTTTATTTTTGGCTTGGCAGAAATATTAATTTTGTACTTCAATATTTTTAAATAAAATTCATCATAAAAATGTGTAGCTGTGATCATCAAAATGACTGTTAATATACATTTTACATTTAATTTATTGTAAAATTTATATATTTGATATCATATGGATATGTTTTCATTTGCATGTCATTATTATCAATTTTTATCACAAAAAATCAAAAAGGATAAATTTAGTTGGGGAAAGGAGTAGAAAGAATGTTGAAGTGAATAAATTAATATTTGAGTACACACTTGAATTTTTTTCTCTCATACAAATTTTATTATTTCTCCACTGACTTTTTTATTATTAAATTATTATTATTTTTTTGCTAATTATTTTTGTTGATGTGTTAATATGTATAATTTTTAAATTAAAATGTATCATAGTCAAATATATATACATGTTAAAACATCTGTACTGCATGTGGGTAAAATATATATTATATAGCATTTGATGCTTTCTGTGATTTTAGCATCTACATAAAGATTTAGAACTGGATGATATACATACCTTAGTTAACTATGTGTGTGTGTATATATATATATATATAATGTTTGATATAAGTTCAATAATTGTTTCTATAGTCATTACATTGTTTATTTTTAGTAATGTTTTTTTTTTTTTTTGATAATCCAAATTTAATTAAATCTATCAGAATTTTTTTATTAGTACAAGAAAATTTTTTAATTTTTTTTTTTTTTTTGACCTGTCAAAAAGAATAAAAAAAACTTATTCTTTTGAAGTGTAGTGCTGTTAAAAACATCTGAGAATTACATAGGAAGATAGATAATCAAACAAGGTCCATTTGATTTATCCAATGTTAAGCATGAATAATCATCCTGAAATTGGCTTATTTTGATTATAACAAGCAAAAAATACTTTTGGGGAAACATTATGAAAATAATTGCTCAAAGTTTGTAAAAAAAATTGATCAGGTTGTTACAAGTCTTTGAAAAAACTCTGATCCATCCAACATAGAAAAATTCAACATAGAAAAATTTATTTTTCATTTACCTTCCACGGAGTTTATGAATCTTTAAGAACTACCCCATTAATTTTTAAAATAACAATGGAAATATGGATGCTGCGATAATCTTTTTATTTAGTGTTTTTTTTCGTTCTCTGTATTTTGATCAATAATAAGAAATGTTGATAAATTTGTAAACTATGCCAGATTGTGTTTTCTATCATTTTTCCAAATCTATGATTTGTTAAAAAGACTGTAACAGTGCATGCACACTAGCCCTTAAAATGTATAATACTCTGAAAAGTTGGTCATGAAATATGAACAATAAAATAGATACTCTTTATTATCACAATACTGAATACATCTTTGAGCAGGCCAGTAAATTAAACAAATAATATGTTACTCTAAAAAATATTATTCACTTCCTCTCTTAGAGTTGAAGTCGATTTAACAAAAATACTTATTAAGATGCATGATGAGAAGCACTCTAACTTTTATCCTTTTTGCCATAAAATAAAATTTGTCTATTTGAGGTTTTTATATTTAATTTTATAATCATTTGAATTATTACTTTTTGTCATTATTAAATAATTTTAAGCGGGATTTTAAATTTTTAAACATAATTTTGTTGCTTCATGTGTTTTTGAAAAAGTATTCAGATTTTAAAAATGGAGTTCAAATAAATTTTATTTTACTAAAAATATATTTTTGAAATATGAATTTTTTTCTACAACACATGCTTTTTCAAACCTGCACTTATATATGTAATATATAAAGAGTTTGAACTCAGACTTTCACATGACCCACAACCATCCATGCTATAGCATACCACTGATATACACTTGATCACACATATGTCAAAACGATAAATAATCACCAATATACATATTTTGTGCTAACCAGCACTCATCAGTTGGTCCAGATTATCATCTCCACACATATTGATTGTATATATATATATATATATATATATATATATATATATATATATATATATATATATATATGTGGAGATGATAATATGGACAAATTGACAAGTGCTGGTTTAGTACAAAATACGTATGTTGGTAATTATTTATCTTTTTGGCATGTGTATGATCAAGTGTTATGAAGTAGCATGGATGGTTGAGGGTCATGTGAAAGTCTGAGTTCAAATTCCCTATAAAAATATATAAAAAAATGTATTTCAGTTTTTATTTTTTATCTATGCTTATAAACCTGAAATATTATTTGAGAATGGTTTGTATTTATAAATTTATATTTCTAAGAAATATATTGAAAATGTGAGAATATAATGCAAAATAAAAGTTATTTCATTAAAATAAAAAATGGAAATTTAAACCAAATGGCTTCTGGGAACTGGCAAAAAATATGATAGCAAAAGAGTTAATAAGAATTTCAAATGGACTTTTACCATGTTGACTCTTCTTGCTATTAAGATATTTTACTTTATAAAAATGATAAAATGCTTACTGACTATAAAAAATTATTTTATTTTAACTCATAACATTGTATTAAAAGTTTTAATACAATTTTCTTTTTTTTTTAAAAAAAATCTTGATTCGTTTGTGTGAAGTTTACAATTTGCTTCTGGAAGTCAAAGTGCTTTCCTTAACGTTCTTAAAGCAAGTAGTGATAACAAGACAACAAAGTTCTATCACTTGTAATTGCATTATTTGCAATGTATGTTATCACAATTATTTTTTGCTACTCAATATTTAAAGCCACACATATGCTATTGAAGGCGATATAGTTCTAAATATAAAACTGATTAAATTGTTTTTTTAACAATATTGTTATACAAGATATAATACTCATTTTAATGTTAAGATTGACAAATTCTGTCAGGTTTTAATGCACTACAGTATTTATTTTCAAGACTGAATATATTTGTAAACTGTTATTTTCTCTAATAACTATTTTATTAATTCTTTTTTTGCTTTGCTAAAGTTTTTATTATTATTACTGTTATTACTATTTTACATATTCAATTCATTTCGTTTGATTATTTTTGACCAATTTTTTTTACTAATATATGGAATGCCATCAGGTGGTTATGGTTATAGTATCTGGCTGTTATTACCAGATCTGGATTTCAATTTTTTTAGAGAGCTACAGATTTTTATCCATACTTATATATTTTTTTGAATAGGTTTATTGTTCATCATCATCATCAACAACCATTATCAATCCACTGCAAGATGAAGGTCTCTCCAAGTTCAATCCATTTTCTCTGATCTTTAGGTTCTTTTATCCACATTACCCCTGCACACATTCTTATTTCATCCATCCATCTCACATGTGGTCTCTTTCTGGGTCTTTTACAATCTCTTGGAACCCGGTTTAAAATTTCAATTGTTCATCTATTATCATCTATTCTAGCAATAAGTCCAGCCCAACTGCATTTCAATCTTAATTTTTTCAATGAGGTCAGTAACATCTGTTTGTTCTCTTACCCATACATTGCATTTTCGATCTCTTTTTGTTACTCCCAACATGCATCTCTCCATACTTCTTTGAGTGGTTTGAAGTCTCTGTATTGCTCTTCTGTTAAGTGTCCAAGTCTCAGATCCATAAGTAAAAACTGGTAAAACACATTTATTAAAAACCTTCCTTTTCAAACACATAGGCATATTTCTTTTTAGTATCAAGTTATTTCTACCAAAAACACTCCAACCAAGTTTAATTCTATGATTAATTTCACCCATTATGTTTCCATCTGTATTAATAATCTGACTAAGGTATTTGTAACTGTTAACTTCTTCTAATTCATCATAATCAATCTTTATTTTTATATTTTGAGCAAATTGATTAAACATTACTTTAGTCTTTTTAACATTTATGTTTAGTCCAACTTTCTTACTTTCACCTGATAACTCCTGCAACCTTTCCTGCAGCTCTGAAGCATTATTTACAAAAAAAAAAAACTATATCATCTTCAAAATTTAAATGACTTAAATAATCTTAATTTACTTACACTTGTTTAGTTTCCCATTTTAATCAACAAAATACTTCTTGCAGCACTGCAGTAAAAAGTTTTGGGAATATTGAGTCACCTTGTCTTACACCTTTTTCAATGTTGACTTTCCCAGTATCATTATGTAATCTAATTGTTGCTGTTGTATTTTTATAAATATTCTTTAAAATATGACAATTTCCTGGATCTATATCTTGATGATCCAATGATTTAATCACTAAAGAAGTGTTTATAGAATCAAATGCCTTTTCATAATCTACAAATCCAAATCATAATGGCAACTCATATTCATTTGTCCTTTCTATGACATCTCTCAATACCTGGATATGATCTACTGTGCTAAAACCACTTTTAAATTCAGCTTGTTCTCTTGGTTTGTGGAAATCCAATGTTCCCTGTAAACGAGTTGTAATTATTTTGGTAAAAATTTTGTATAAAACTGATAAAAGGTTGATAGTTCTGTAATTTCTAATATCTTCTTTATCACCTTTTTTAAATATTAATATTATTACTGAATTCTTCCAATCATCTGGTACATTTTTATCATTTACACATTTGGTATATAACTTTGCTAAAAAAAATTATATTTCCTCAATTGCTTTTTTTTAATATATCACTTATAATTCCATCATTACCTGGAGCCTTTCTGTAAAAGTCTACTACCCATTTCATAATGTCATCTCTCTTTTTAGTAATAATTCCATCTTTTTTTTTATTGCAGATATAAATTTCCTATCAATACCAAAATGTTGTTTTACATTCTTGAGACTATTATTATTAAAAAAATAAAGCAAATAAACATTGATCTACAAATGGTTAATTCATAATTGGTGTTACAGACTATTTTACATTTTATTATAATTAATGAAGTTAAGTTGAAATCTCTAGATAATTAATAGTACAATTGAGAAGAGGAATCTGTCTTACTCTTTCAGTGATTTCTGGTAGGCAGTGATGACTTAATAGCTTTTATCTAAGAGAAGTCTACAAAGATATTTATTACCTTTTCTAGCTATTACCTTTTTTAATACTCATAATTTTATTACCAATGCATTAAAATGACAAGATTAACAATATTTTTTTCACTTAGATCATAATTTTCAGTGAATTTTTAAAAGTATTTTTTATTGCATCTCAGATATTATTTGTAAGTTTTTTGCTTTTTCTAATTCAATTTATACTGTTTTTAACATCTCTATTATATATATGCATATAATTGCCAGAGACTCATGTGTAAAAATGCACTGTATGGTTTAATGCAAAGGCAAAATATAAAAATTTGAAATTCAAGGTCCATGGATCATAACTCAGCTCCCTCACTTCCTGCTTTAACTTTTTAAAAACATTAAAGCAATAAAACATTAAATTATTGTTATAGATGAGTTTATCTCTACTGTTTTAACATTAATGTCAACTGATAAAGTGTTATTTCTAATTTTGTAAATTTTGAAATAATTTCAAATATATAAAATAAAATGCATCCATCTATTAATTTATTAATCTATATATTTATTCATTCATCTATATATTCTTTAATCTATTCATTTAATATTTCTTCAAGAAAGGCTATTGTAAAATTCTTTATCCTAAGATGTGCTACTTTAAGAATATATTACCGTTTGTGTTTTTACTTATTTATTTATCTATATTTTATTTTTATGGCTAATTACCTATAACTTATCTATCCATTCATTTAACAATATAACAACGTTAGTTAATATAATGAAAGTAACCAGTTTTATGACAGAGAGAATCAATTCTAATAAAATTGCAGGTTATATATATATATATATATATATATAACCTATATATATATATATATATATATATATATATATATATATATATATATATATATATATATATATATAATAGGTTACAAATATAGGAATAAAGACAGGAGCATAATTATTTTTTTCACAAACAAGTCGATCATCTCAACTGAAAATTCCAATCCAAAACGTACACTTAAATACATATGTGTATTATAATTTAAAATTTTATATATACATATTAAGCAATTTTCTAATAATAAGAAAAACTAAAAATTACACCTATGTACGTTTTATTTATTTGTGTAACTATGAATATTTTTTAGACAGCTATATATTAACAAAAATTATAAAGGAATCTTGAGAGATTTTAATCAATGCTATGCCTTTCTCTTTTCAAGATATATATGTGTGTTCTTACTCTAATGCCTAATTTTAAAATTATATTTTTAAGCGAGTGTTAAATAGTTGTATGAAGTTCTGCAATTATATATTTAGATCGAATTGACTATATAAATAACGATCATAAGTGCTTCAGAATTTATTGATATGTAAGTTTACAAAGATCAAACCCAGTTAGCTTTATTATAGGAGTTTTAAAAAAAATGTTTAGAATTTTTGAAGAAGCTATTGTTTATACGACAGTTGTTTAATCATTTAAAAAAGTTTTTCCTTTAACATCTCAAAAGAAAGTTTTTATTTGATGTGTGTGTAGCTTGTGAAATTTTATCTTTAATTAATAGTGAATAATATTTTTTTTTAAATAATATTTAAATGACTTTCAGAAAAACTAAGTTATTTAGTCAAATATTCAAGTAATACAATGCAATTAGATGTAACAAAGAAATGCCTTTTTTTTTCAAAAATTAAAACTTTATTTACACATTAGAGTGGATACAAAGGAAATCACGATATGATAAAATTATGTCAATAAGAAGGTTTCAATGTATACATATAAATGGGGTATCCAAGCCATGTATATAGAAAAATCAAAAGTTGTATTAGATCAATAACATAGTCTCATGAGCAGCATAAGAAAATCATAATAGTTAATTAATGCAAGTATGAAAGAAACATAAATAAAATCAAAGATTACCCTAATGCCTTAAGGCAGTGCATCATATGCTTAATTAGCTAGGAATATAAAGTAAGTCAAACCTATGTCTAAGATTTGGAAATTCCATTGATTAATTATTATCCTGGCCCAAAGAGTAATGAGGACTATAACAATATTTACAAGTTGATATAGGTAAATTAATTGTACAGTATGTAACTGATGCAAAGTTTGGGTATTAAATATATATAGGATGTATGAAAGATCTACATAGTTAAAGTTTAGATTATTCTTAAGTGAAAGATGGGATATATTATTTAATCAGCTGATAGGAGAAAGTTCAAGTTTCAGGCCTAAGAAATACATGAATTAGGACTCTAGCCTCATCTGGCTCCAGGTTTGGTCAATTAGCCAAGGCTAACAAGTTCGCTTATCCTCCTCATCTTTTATCTTGGTAGAAGAATTTGAAAAATCGATTAACCATTGAATCATCACAGCCATGATCAAATATCATACTACATCTGGCAGTCCAAATTGAGAAGTTAATGACAGTGACCAGTCATTGTTCCAAATTGACCCTTTTTAATTGCTGCATTAAGAGAAAAAATGTTAGCTGGGTCATTGCCATTTATCCGGTCTAACGCTATATTACGGAGATAAGACCATGAATCACATTGATCCAGAATGTGGCCAAATGACTCCTCCTGTTTGATACATAAGGAACAAAGGGGGTAGTTGTTGTAACCCCTTTGGTAGTGAAGAAAGGTCCCAGTAGTGAGTGTTCCAAGGATGATTTTTATTAAAAAAATCAACAAATTTTGGACTCAGTTTGATGAATTCTATTAATATGGATTGAGTGATTCCTATTGGAAGAATATTAATGGATTTAGTTTTTCTGGGAAACATTAATCAATAAACTTCCCAATATGATTATTTCCCTGAGGTTGATCAGTAGGCTCTATCTTTTCCTTGGGGAAGGGGCACTCCATATCAGGATTATCTTTAAAAATCTTGAATAATATATTATGAGTTCATTGGAGGTAAAAAATATTCAGTGAGTGAAGGCTAAGGCCATTAAGAAGTTTGGATTTTGTAATACGTTGAGGCTGGTGGCAGAAGTCTTGCCTCCCCAGCAAAGTTTTCTGCATAAGGTTTCAATTTTTTGGATAAACATTATCGGGGGGAGGGGATCCTGCTAGTCAATACATTATTTTGGGCAAAACTATAGCATTAAGTAGTGGTATCTTCCCCAACAAGAACAGATAGACCTTAGATAGTGATGTTACTGTAGAATTGACCTTAGCTAATAAGGAAGCTTGGATTTCTCATAATGTTTGGGGAGAGGCTGGGGGAAAGCCGATAAATTTCTAAGGGGGGCTTTAAATCCACTTGGTATTTGCTTGCCTGATAGAATTGACCATATGGGTGATTTCATTCTGTTTACTCTGAGACCAAATTTGTGAGAAAATTGGTCCAGGAGTTCCTCAAGCCTAGTCAACTCATCCCAGGATGAAAGGAACACCACCATATAGGAAATATGGTGAATGTTCTTCCTCAGCATAGGGATGGCTATCCCAGGAAAGACAGCCTCGATGCTTATCAGTAATGGGTTCAGATAGGCTGTGAAGAGGAGAGTACTTACTGGTGAGCCCTGAGGGATGGAAATACAGGGCTGAAATCATGGAGCCACTCTACCATTGAGAGAGAGAAATACCTCCCAATTGTGAAGTAGGTTCTCTATTATCTGGAGATATGCTTAAGTTATTTAGAATTCCTCCAGCACACTAAGTAATACTTCGACCCTGATGCAATCAAAAGCCTCAGCAAAATCGAGTTAAACTGAAATCGGTTGGGGCATTCTTCTCCTGCGAACATGATGTATGAGAAGGTGAAAGTGGCTGATAGAATTGGCAGTTGAGCTCCCCTTCTTGGAAAATTGGCATGAAGACAATTGATCTATGATGTTATCTTGGATATTCTTTTTAATTAGGCATTTGATTGTCTTTATTAGTAGGGCAACATCGAGATGGGCTGGAGGTTGTCCAATTGATATGGGGCTTCCCATTTTTTAATAAGGAGAACCATGGCAATTTTGACACATTCCATCAATTTTCTGGCTGCCTTCAGCCAGAAGGTCAATCATTCTTTTTGATTATTGGGATGGTAAAAGCACAAAGGTGTATGAGTACAAACTTGGAAAATGCCATGAAGGCCAGGATTAGTTCTATCCAGGAACAATCTTAATTTTGATAGGATCCTAGTTTCAGTGATCTTATATGGAGTTGATTCCCTGTTGATGAGAGTCCTATGTAAATTAGTTACTCCCAGAGGCTGGAATTTTATATACTATAATTCACAAACTTTGGCCAACATGGAAGAACTGGAGTATTCATTGCCCTGTATCTCTATTGATCTAGGGGCCCTAGATCTTTTCCCAGATACCTGGACTCATCTTAGGTAGCCTCTGGTCCAACAATGTTGGTGATTATTGGCGGGCCCTCTTAATTGAGAGATATTCAGCAATGGCTCTTTGAGTGTGCTTATATTTTGTCTTTAGAGCCAGAATATTTGAGACAGTTTGGGTTTCATAAGGAATTGAGCTGAGCTCTCTGACAATGGAGTCCAGTTCTTGAAGCATACGAACTGGATCCTTAGTTTTAATTGTGCATTTATTGATTCAGTGTTGGAGTGTATCCACAATGCCCTCCAAGCAGCCTGTGTAGGAAGAGAAATTAGCTGTAACTGATTAAAGGTGATATAAGCTTCTGATATCAGCAGGATAGTAATATTGCCTTTAGCAAGCATACAAATGGTTTGTGGTAGTTCGTTAATGATCTGTGAGACAGTTCTCAGATTGACTCTAACTTCTAAGGCAAAGTGGTCAGATAATACTGCAGGCCATAGATGAGCTTTGATAATTGGTGAAAAGGAGGGAAGAGAAGAAGACGAGGTCAATGAGTGATCTGGACTTTTGAGTGTAAAATGAAAATACAGTTTGAGGGAAGAATCTCCATTCACTTTCCATTTTTTGATTTAGAAATTGCATAAATTTGTTTTGACATTGTTCATAGGTAAGATTAAAATCTCCAATGATTAAAATGGAAAGAGGACTGATTCTGAGGATGAAAATTTATAGTATGAGTAGTTCTGAGAACTGTGTCTGAATCCTTGGATAAGTATAAATTTATCAGATTAAAAGAAAAACTATTGATTTGAAATGGTGGCTATTAAACAGTTAGAATCAATGTGAAAAATTTTAATTAGAAAATATGCAACTTCTCCTGAAGCAGAAAAGAAGTAGGAGCTATGGAAGTAGCTAGGCAATGAATGAGATCAAGAGTGTGGTAGTCAGACCCAATGTGGAGCTTAGTCTCAAATAGGCAAAGAATATAAGAGGCTTGGTGACAAAACCAGTGTGATAAGGCATGAGCCCTGTCACAAGAGTTCAGACCTCTAACATTAACTGATACAACACTAAACATAGTAGATGGTATTTTTAGTCTTGCAATTCAAAGATATGATGTGCTTGGAAGAGGAGTCAGAAAGATCAGGATTGATGATTGGAGGAAAATCAGCTTCAAGTTCAGGAACAGGCTCAGGAATATTCTCAGCAAGCAAAGAGAAAGAGCCAATATCATTTGGCAGTGGAATGTGTTCAGAATTGTATGATGGAGAAACAGCAGGATTGGTTCGAGATTTGGGTCTATTTGATGAGGGTTCTGAGAGGCTTCACAGGAAAAGTGTATCTATTTTTTTTATTACTAGGGCTGGGAAAGGCAGCTGACTTGTCAGTCAGGAAGATCAAGCCCCCAAGGGAGGCAAAATTGTCAGCACTGGAATGAGATTCAGCCGGATTAGACTGAGATTTAAGATTACATTTTTTTCTCTTGCATTGGGGAGGGCAGGAGGGACCACAGGAATCAATCTCTGGGTCAGTGACGGAGGCCATACACAGGCCATCCTCCTCAGCCAGAGAAGAGACATCTGCAAATTGGTCATCAACAGTTATCTTGATACACCCAGTAGATAAGTCATTGGTAAATTGTTGAGCACTGGGGCCAGGAATTGCAGCTGTGTAGGAAATTGTGAATAAGGCCCAAGATCTTGGCGATTATCAATTCTATTATAATTGTTAGTTAGAAGTGAGCCTGTTGGAATGAGATTGGAATGAGGGCAGTCTGTTTTTATATGCACATTTATGATATTTATGGCATATATCTCCACCTTGGATGCATACGTGGTCTTGGCATTCCTTCATGATATGCCCTCTTTGTTGGCAATAAAAACATTGAGGAGGGACACTATGGAGGATGATTATAAAGGGAAATTCCTGATACTCAATCAATCCTGGAATAGACAAGGAAGAAATGTCCTTATTGAGACAATTCTGAATATTGCCACATTGGTAAGCACATGGTTTGATGAGTTTGTAGTCAAAGGAGATGATTTTTCCATAGGGACCCAGAATCTTTTGTAGGTCATTTTTATTAAAATCAGCTTCGCAGTTCTGCACTGTTCCATCCAAATATAGATGATTAGCATCTATGGTGACTAAATAGCAATTAGCAAGTGATTTGAAGATGTTTCTGAAGGCTTCTTTTGCAACATTATGGAATTGCACAATGAGATATCATTGTATTTGGATGGAATAAGATCTTATATACCCCATGGATTGTGATCTTTAAATAAGCCATACAGTGATTTGACAGGAAAATTAAACAAATTAAGATCGCTATCAGTAGTTGAGAGAATGACTGCATTTTCATTCTTGTAATTTTGAAAGATTTTATGGAGAAGAGCAGGGATAGATCTATTGAATTGTTCGTTGATAAAAGCATGAATGGTAGGATCACAATGAAAAGTATGAGTGGCTCTGAATGGTGTTTCTGGAATATCCTCTTCAGTAAGTGTGTTTTCTTCATCAATAATTTGTATGGTCTTATTGAAGGGGTCTGGTTTAGGAGTGTGATATAGATTCTGAGCGATAAATAATTTAGACTGAATGTTTGTGTTAAAAATCATAGCTGCCTTTTCAGCATAGAATAATGGTTTGGAAGCTGATTGATAGGTATTATGATTGGGAAATCATTGTAATTGTTTGTAGTAAGTAGCTTAGGTCCTGTGAATTTATTTTTATTGAAATAGTTTGGTAGTTTTGATTTGGGTGCAGGGGAAAATCAGATCCTAAGTCCATTCTAGAATAGATTTGAGAATGTGATAGATTTTTTTATGAGATGTGGTCAGTGTTATTAATTTGTAAGCTGGGTGAAGAGTCAGACTTTGTTAATGGAGGTTTGAAGGCTTACATTTTTGGGCATATCGATTGAAGATGTTGTTGAAGTTCTTGTTGGTGAGTTATGCATCATTATGAGCTTTTTAATGACATCTGAAATATTAGTTTTGGGGTTGGGAACATTCGGAGTAAATTCTTGTATGTGTCCCATATTTATGTTGAAAACAAGTTTTTCTTTCATAGATGATGAAATTGAATTAACAGTATAATTTTCTTGCTGTTGCTTGTAATCAGACTTAGAAAATTTAGTCATGTTTGTGGAGCAATAATCTATTGAATTATCAATTTTAGATGTGTCCAAAGTGCAATTTTTATGACTCTTGAGCATTGGAATGTCATTTTCTGATACGGAGAAATCTCCGTTAGAATTTTTATTTAAAATCCTTATTACTTTCTATTGGAACATCCAAAAAAATCTGATTTATCCACTAAGTCATAGTTTGAGTCCAAATCTATATTGTTTATATTTAAATTTGAATTCAAATTATGTGTTAAATTAATTTTGGATGGCTGAAAAGTTTTGCTGCATTTTGGCACTTCCAGTTGAAGCTGATCATAGCATAAGTTTAGTGTTTGATTAGACTTTGCTGTAGAACTTACTTGTAGCAAGAGTAATTGATTTGGTTTTTCAATAGTTTTTAGAATTTGGTCATTTTTAACTGTGTTTGAATTAAAATTGGTTTGGGAACTGGGTTTAACTTTGTTTCTGGACGTCTTTAAATTTATGTTACAAATTTTCTCTTTTGTGAATATTTTGTTACAAATTTTCTCTTTTGTGAATATTTTTTTTTAAGATTTGGTAGGAATCGATTTCATAAGTGGTTTTTCTTTAGTATTATTCATGGAAGCAGGTTTTCTAATAGGTCTGCATTTTCTTGTTGTTCTATTGACCATGATAAAGTCATCATTTGAATATTCATTAGGATTTAAGCAACTTTCAGAGCTTCTTGGCATGTTTAAAGCTTCTTTGTTGTCAGCCATTAGACTCGTTTGTTATAACGGATGTTTTATAAAATATATGGTAGAAAATTATTATGTTTTTGAGCAAAATTATAAATATGTTACTTACCTGTAATTTTTAGCTATAATTCTCCTAAATATCTGACCTCCAACATGTAAAAAGGCTGTGACAGGCAGAACTTGGGAATAGAGAACTATTCACAATGGCTATAATATACACTATATATTATAAAATATAATTAATGAATCTCAACAATCATTCTTTAACACTGCAAGATGTTTATCATGATGTTAAAACTTCAAAAATATAAGAACGATAATTTATTAATTGTCATCATAATTTTATTTATTTAAAAATAACCACTTACACACATTGGAAATTTTCATCACATCTTCAAAAAATCCCAAAATGATGGTTCAGCTAAAAACTATATGAACTATCATATGGTAATAAATGCAACCATGGCGATAAGTTATGGGGTCATCGCTCAGAATTTGCTCTCCTAAATTTTTTTAAAACCTCAAACTCCTTTCAGTTAATATTAATTTTTTTTTTGCAATGACATATATACATATGTTTGTGTGTGTGTGCCTTTGCATGCATGTTTGTACTACAATAAACTACAACTTTTACAATAAATTATTTTTTTTATACCAGACCCTTAAATTATTTTTTATACCAGACCCTTTATTTTCTTACTTCACTAATAATTATTACTCTTATAACTAAATGTTATATACCATATGTCTAAATGATAAAGATGTACTAGTTGATTGGAAGAATGCAGTATTAATATTTTAAAAAAATGATAAAGAAGATATTGGAAATTACAGACCTATCAGTCTTTTATCAGATCTATGCAAAATTTTTACCAAAATAATTATAAACCAATCCAAACAACAAGCTGGATTTAAAAATGGTTTTACTACAGTGAATCACATCCAAGCATTGAGAGAAGTTATAGAAAGGACCAATAAATATAAGTTGCCATTATGCTTTGGATTTATAGATTATAGATTTATAGATTATGAAAAGGCATTTGTTTGATTCTATAATCATTTCTTCAGTGATTAAAGCATTAGATCATTAAGGTATAGATCCAGGATATTGTCACATTTTGAAAAATATTTATAAAGATTACATAATGATACTAAAAAAAATAACATTGATAAGTGTACAACAGGGTGACGTCATATCTCCAAAACTTTTTACAGCAGTTTTGGAAGAAGTATTTTGTGGATTAAAATGGGAAGCTAAGGGAGTTAAAGTAAATGGAGATTATTTAAGTCATCTAGATTTTGAAGATGATATAGATGTTTTTGCAAATGATGGTTTAAAGTTTTATGAAATGTTACGAGAGTTATCAGATGAAAATAAGAAAGTAGGATTAAAAGAAAATGTTAAAAAGACTAAAGTAATGTTCAAAGGATTTTCTCAAAAGATAGAAATAAATATTGATAATGATAAGTTAGAAAAAATTAAACACTACAAATACTTTGATCAAATTATTACTATAGATGGAAACATAATGGATGAAATTAATCACAGAATTAAACTTAATTGGAATGACTTTTGATAGAAATAACACAATAGTAAAAGGAAATATGTCAATGTGTTTGAGAAGAAAGACTTTTTTAATAAATGGCTTTTACCAGTTCTTACTTATGGATCTGAGACCTAGACATTTAGAAGAGCAATGCAATGACTTCAGATCATTCAAGAAGTATGGAGAGATGCATGTTAGAAATAACAAGAAGAGATCAAAAATAATAAAAATAATACATTGGTGAGAGAACATACATGTGTTATTGACATCATTTAAAGAATTAAGACTGGAGTTGGCCTAGACATATTGTTAAAAGATATGATAATAGATGAACAGTTGAAATCTTAAACTGGATTCCAAGAGATTGTAAAAGATTAGATTAAAAACACATGTGATGTAGATTGATGAAATAAGGAAGTTTGCTGGAGTGATGTGGAGTAGAGAGATTAGAGATTGCAGAAGATAGATTGGACTTGGAAAGACCTTCATTGTGCAGTGGATCGATAATGGTTGAAAATAATAATGATGATGACTACAGTATTAGTATTCTTTCTATTATCCTCTCTTTATTTTTTCCATTATTATCTTCAATCATAAGTTGATCCTGAATTAATTGTGATAATGGGATTGTGTTTTTATATCCTCATTTTCCTATTATTATTACAGGCACAATTATTTTGACTTCCTTTTTTTTTGTTTCATAACTTTTTATAATATCTTTTGTTTTTGTTTTTTTCCTAAGTTTTTGTATTATTTGTTGTTGTTTTTAATTTTTTTCCCCCTGGAATTAGAATGTCCATAGTTAGTTAAATGGCTGCTAATGATGCTGATGCTGATGATATTTAGCAGCCATGTTTGTTTAGTCAATAATTTTATGATTAAAAAAAAATTGAAATCATGAAACATTGAACATGAATTTCTGTTTATTGGAGTGCAGCTCATAAATGCAATACAAACAGTATAGTAATCTGATTAGCAATTTACATTCTAATAAAAGAGGATGCTTTATAAACAAATATTACCGGTTGTGATTTGTCTGAAAAGGGGAGCAAATTTAAAAAAAAAAAGAAAATAAAATATCAATCCAACTGAATAAGACCCTTGTTCATTATTTGAATGAGAGTCAGACCCTGGGTGTCAAGATACGTGGATTATAGCTCAGCTCTCCATTCTTTTTTTTTTTTTTTTGTAATTTAAACTTTTATGAACTCTCATCAATAAACCATTCTATCGTGTATTTATTTTAGTTTTAAATTAACTTTAGTTGGTTTAAAGTTTATATTTTATGAGATAAATGATACAATTACTTTGATATTATAGATTATTTCCAGATATTGTTAAAAAAACAACTTAGAATAAAAAACTAGCAAATAAAATGTATTATATACCAAATATCTGTCATATTAAGTATAAATCATAGTAAATTTTAAAGTTGTTTTGAATGAGATCAGATTCCAAACAGATGCAGAAGTAACAGCTGGTATATGGGTCTGAGCTCTCCCTTTAATATTATCTAATTTTTTTTAGAAACGTGTTCCAGTATTGTGAGATGTGGGGTTAAAGCTTAAGTAGCATCTTATGAACCAGAGTTAAAAGAATGAAGGTGATGATTCTTGTCTGCATATAATTGTTGATTATTTGTGAATTTGAATGGGTAATGTTAGTGATAATTTAAACATAAATAGATCTTTTAAATAACCGACTTTCTGAATATGTTGCTAATTATAAACCTGTAGTCATATGGATACTAATAATCATTAATTTTTTAGCAATCGTAGTCTTATTATATATAGCTTTTTCGAAAACAAATGTTACAGAATTTGTCTTATAATTTTCAGCACATTATATATACATATTTATAATTTATTTTTTTTCTACTAAACTTATTTTTGATAAATGGATTGTTTTGTTGTTTTTTTACCGTTGCAAATAAAATGATTTTATTTTCTGTTTAATGCAAGTTTTTTTATTGGTGTGTGTGCATATTTCCACATGCAATGATTCAAATCTTGACTGGGTAAACCTCGAAATCTATTTCCAGCTTGTAATCAGACTTAGGATTTTTTTTTTCCATATAGCTGACCCATGATTTATTCAATATTAGTTAATAAGGAAAAGATAGAAAACTTCTCAAACTTTTACAATTTGATAATTGGCAAAAGTAATGGTAAAATTTATTATGTATATTTAAATATCAGATTATCTGCATTGGTACAGAGATATAGATGTTTTGTAGCTCACCTAAAGGTTGATTATAAAATACATATATAGTGAAAGGTGGTAGTCTGGAATTTTTAGATAGGTCAATATCTGTCATGTATGGAATTTAAGGGAGGAGGGGAGGCTAATTTTTGATGATTATACATATATTTACAGCTAACTTACAGTTATGTATATAATAACAATTTAGAAAAACCTTGTTAACTAATATACAAAATATATGAATAAGTATAAATATATGCTTTATGAAGTATCCAAAAATATAAAATGCAATACTAATTCTACTTAGCCTTCTGCATGCATGTTTGATGCAGAGCACCCTTATATTCAAAGACAGCTCTAAAAAATGTTAAAATTAGGATAGCATTATATACACACACATATATATATATATTTATCATTTCTTAGAATCATTTTCAAATAACTTATATGACCATAATGTTGTCAAAAATTTGTAAACAACTTAATCAATGAAAACTCAAAATAATAGACAACTGGTTTGTATGCAAAATATCCAATCATTCATTTGTGAATGAAAATCGAGTTGATGATATTAAATTAAATTGCATACAAACCAGTTATTTCTTATTTTAAGTTATGTATAATTCAATTGAATAAGTATATATATATATAACAATATTCACTAGAATAAAAACTACAAAATTAAAAAAAAATGCCTACTTAAGATGGCGGAATACGCCGAAGCTAGCTATAGCAAAGAATTTTAATCTTTACTTTTATACAGGCATTTTTTTTAAATTTTGTAGTTTTTATTCTAGTGAATATTGTTATTATACTTATATTATTTGATATTATATATATATGAATGCAAAACCATAAAACAATATAATACTAGATTAAATTCAAAATTTTACCAAAATCCTTACACAACCATGGTTTCATCTACTACAAATAGACTTCCTCAAGTGAAAATCAACCTAAAGGAAAACATATATATATATACAAACAAACAAACCTTCCCATAATTCATTTCAAACTCCACCTTCCCTTAATATTAAAAGAAGTCTTCATAAGATTGATAGCCTCAGAATCAAGGAGTTTTATCATCAAAGTCTCCTTTATTCTTCTTTTTAACTCATTCTTTTCATAAAAAATAACTGAAGCATTGTTAAACAATATTCTATGACCTGTATTCAATTCATGAATATATAAAGCTGAGTTAAGATATCTATGTTTAACTCTACTTATATGAACCTTAACCCTTTCATTAAGGCTAAATTTTCTCTGGCCTACATAAAATTTACCACAACTACATGGAATTTTATAAACAATACCAGGAATAGACCTACTATCAATAGACTGCTTTGAACCATTAAGTAATGAATTCAAATCAGAACCTTTACTTAATGGTTCAAAGCAGTCTATTGATAGTAGGTCTATTCCTGGTATTGTTTATAAAAGTCCATGTAGTTATGGTAAATTTTATGTAGGCCAGAGTAAATTTAACCTTAATGAAAGGATTAAGGTTCATATAAGTAGAGTTAAACATAGATATCTTAACTCAGCTTTATATATTCATGAATTGAATACAGGTCATAGAATATTGTTTAACAATGCTTCGGTTATTTTTTATGAAAAGAATGAGTTAAAAAGAAGAATAAAGGAGACTTTGATGATAAAACTCCTTGATTCTGAGGCTATCAATCTTATGAAGACTTCTTTTGATATTAAGGGAAGGTGGAGTTTGAAATGAATTATGGGAAGGTTTGTTTGTTTGTATATATATATATATATATATATATATATATATATATATATATATATATATATATATATATATATATATATGTTTTCCTTTAGGTTGATTTTCACTTGAGAAGGTCTATTTGTAGTAGATGAAACCATGGTTGTGTAAGGATTTTGGTAAAATTTTGAATTTAATCTAGTATTGTATTGTTTTATGGTTTTGCATTTTTATTTTTTGCTAGTATAGTGTTAGACAGTTTTGGTTTTATATATTGCCTTGACAGCAGTTAGAAATATTGGTTGCTATATTTACTGTGAATGTTTACGTGTTTACTGGTTGGAAAATAATTATATATATATATATAACAATAAAAATAATAAATATAACAGTAATTAACTATTATATACAGTCTTTCAATCTGCAAAAGTACTTTCAGTTAATTCCTTAACCATCCTCAACTGCTGTTAAATTTCAAAAAACATAATGGAAGCAAATGTCATCAATTCAAATCCCAAATTTTAATGTCAACAGCTTGTCTATTAATTATATTCATTTTATTTCTATTTATTAAAATTGCCTCCTTAATTTTTCTTTTATTATGGTTTCTCTATTTATAAAGAATCTTAACACTTTCAATATCAAACACATTTATATTTACATGTCCTTTCATGATCAAGAAAACTGAAGCATTCATTAAATAATCACATGCAGCATGAATTGTTATAGAAGGGTGTGAAAAGTAAAACTTAATAATGATTTAATAAATGCTTGTTTTCTTGGATCATGAAAGTGCATGTAAGTATAAATTTTAATTTGTTATTAAAAGTATTAAGATTATTCATGAAGAAAAAAACCATAATAAAAGAAAATTAAGGAGGCAATTTTAATAAATAGAAATAAAATGAATATAATTAATAGGCAAGCTGCTATTATTAAAATTCAGGATTCATGGGATATGAGTTGATGATGTTTGCTTCCATTATGTTTTTTGAATTTAACAGCAGTTGAGGAAGGGTAAAGAATTAACCAAAAGTACTTTTACAGATTGAAAGACTGTATGTAATAGTTAAGTATTATTATATTTATCATTTTTATTGCTATTACAATAGTTTTTAATTAACAGATATTTTATTTGTATATATGTATACATAAAAAGCCTAAAGCTAAACTAGTCAATAAATAATCAAAATTATTCCAAATTCACAACTCAGCCAGACTACCCCCCCCAAAAAAAACCCTCTAAAATACAACCAATGGTTTCATTGCTAAAGCAGACTTTTCAAGTGTAAAGAACTACAAAATAACATATTTAAACTAAACATTACTCACAATTCCACTTAACTCTCATATACTCTTAATATTAAAAAAAAACTTTTAAATAAGTTAATTGCTTCAGAATCATAAATTTTTAATAATAAAGGTTCTTCAATTCTTTTTATTTAATTTCTCTCAAGTCAATCTTAGCTTCATCAAAATTAATAGTGTGGCCTGTATATTTTTCATGGATATATATAAAGCAGAACTAAGCCATTTATTTCTAATTCTACTTTTATGTACCTTTATTCTTTCATTTAAGCTCAAACTAATCCGACCTTATTTCCAAACAAATTACTATTTTTACATAGAATTTTATAAGAAGGCAATTTAAATGGCAATGAAATAAATCATATTTTTCTGTATCCTTTATATCATTACAAATATTATTACTATTAAAGAAAATACTTGTAAGAAATTTATCAGTGTAGAGCCAACACTCAAATAATCTTTATAAAATTAATCTTTTTTTTGGCTAGTCTGATAAATTGATTAAAAGTATTTTATTTAATAGTAATAATATTTCTAATGATATAAAGGATAAAGAAATATATGAATTTATTTCTTTGCCATAGAATTGCATGCAAAAATAGTAATTTGTTTGGAAATAAAAAAAAAATGATTGGAAAAGGAATATTACTTTGAATAATTTCTTAAATGGTGCAAAGAAATTTTTTGATAGAAAGGTTATTCCTGGAGTAGTGAATATTATCCCTTGTTTTTGTAAGAAAGTATACATAGATCAGAGTTGTTGAGTTTAACTGAAAAAATAAAGGTACATAAAAGTAGTGTTAGAAATAAATATCTTAGTCATGCTTTATATATATAAAATAATAATTATATAAATAAATACCAAGATAAAACTATCTTACTATAACAAAGTTATGTCATTGCGAGACCTCCATTTCCATTTGTCTATACATTCCATTTACAAATAAGACAATGAAGCAATTACTCAAGGTTTTAATAGTTTTACAATTATAGACATAACACACACTGAAGCTATCAACAATCTCAACCTGTAATCAAGGCAATCTCCTTTAACAGTTGTTTTTTTATTGTTTAATGGAGGTTGCCTTGACTACAAGTTGAGATTGTTGATAGCTTAAGAGTTGTTATTTTCAAATAAAAGAATAAATTATCTATGAATTTACATTTTATTTACAATTACATAAATATGATACTGGCTAGTAGAATTTAATTTAAATTTGCTAAAAAATTATTTTTACTTGTAAAATAATGTTTTCATTTTAATTTTTGTTTTATTAGTGTGTGTGAACTAGTAATTTTATTGCTACTGTCTAATGAAATAAACGCTTGTAACATCACTATATTCCATAGATTTCTATGCTAATGCAAAATGACATCATATTAGCAGACTCAGATGTATATAGAGGTGTCATATGTAACAAGTTTCTAAATAAAGATGACTAAAATACACAGGCTTATTATATACCTGAGTCTTTATATGTAATATATAGGGTATATGAGCACAAACTTTCACACAACCTATCACTCTCCACGCTATCTCATAACACTGATACTCTTGAACACATATATGTCGAAAAGATAACTTTCATACAACCTATCACTCTCCACACCATCTCATAACACTGATACACTTGAACACATATGCGTTCGAGGGTATCAGTGTTATGAGATAGTGTGGAGAGTTATAGGTTGTGTGAAAGTCTGTGCTCATATACCCTATATATTAAATAAAGATGAATAAACGGGAAAATACATCTAATATTGGGAAATATATACAAGTAGACTTTAAACATATCCTATTATTAATATGGTTTAGATCGTAGATTCTCATTAACTCTAGAATGGATATAATTGGCACTATGAAAAATGTGTAATATAATTATCATTTTTTAAATCAATATTTATCTCCATGAAGCATATAAATTAAAGCATTATTTCCTTAGAAAACGATACTGATGTAATGTAAAATGTTTTTTTTTTTTTAATGAAGTCAGAAGTTTCTATAATAGGCCATAAATACAGAGACCAATTTACCAAGCAAAATATTTACTTCTTTTTAAAACCATGTTATAGCATTTAAACTTATTTACCTCCCCCCTCCGCCCACTTTCTATTATCATTTTTATGCTGCAATCACCAAATTATTTTTTCATGGCTCAAGCTTTTCTCTCTCTCTTTTTTTTTTCTGTTTCTATTAGTAAAAAATATTTCATTAGTTTTTATCCTCTTATTTCTCTGAAATTGTCATAAAGATATAAACAAAAAAAATTAAAAAATAAAACTTTTATGCTTCTCCTACTTTCCATGCAATTTATCCTGATCCTCTTAAAATTTTAGCTTCAAAATGAAATATTTATTATTGTGTAGAAACATGATTACCTTAATTATGACAGTTATAAAGTTATGCAATTGAAGGAAAGAATGGAAAGTAAATTAAATTGTTGGCAATAGAAATGAATTACTGGTTTAAATCTGCAAGAAGATCGGGAAGAGACTGCAAAAGCAATAAAAAAATTGTAGAAATAAATATTAAACCTACTATAAAAAATGAAATCAGAACAATTAGTACGTCATGGATAAATGCAAAGGTTGTGCCAGAAAGACTACAAAAATAATTATTAAATAGGATACCACCATGAAAAGAAAAAAGAGGATATTCAAAGAGAAGTTAAAAAAATAAAATAAAAAGCTAATTTTGCAGGGAGATTTATGGATAGATAGAGAGATATGTCAATAGGGGAAACAAAAACTTGATAAAAAATTATATATTAATAGGGGGCCAAGTACTATTATATTTTATACTTTGAGTAGGTAGCTGCTTAATAAAATTTAGAATGTTTTATTATTCCGTTTTTAAGGAATGTAACAATCAGTCTTGAGACTATTTATCTTAAGAATGTTGATGCTCCACTTGATCAGAAATAATGTTGGCATCATTAAATAATTCATTCAAATCTGATAATTCTTTACAAACATTTCCACTGATTTAATTATACCTGCAATTTACTACTTTCTTAGAATTATATATATAATTAAAAAGTAAAATGATCTTTAATTAAAGACAAAAGTTTTTTTTCTTTTGTTTTCCAGCATTTCTATGCAAAAAGTAAGAAAAAAACACTAACAAAAAAAAAAGAGAGAGAATTTTCATTAAATTAGGCAAATACTGATTGAGTGATGGAGTTTTATGGTTTTATTTTTTTGTTTAAATGACTAAAAATCATTTGTTCCTCATTTATGATCGGCCATTTGACTTGGAAATTGTCTTATTATGAAAACAAAATAAAGCATGTTCAAAAATCTTTAGCTATCAAAAAGCTTTCCATGTTTCACCAGGATTTTAATCTCAGATTGTAGCACAAACATATACTCTAACCATTACCCTGCAAGACAATTATATATATACTAATGTTAATTATAACTTATACTTTCTATAGAAATTTACCATGGTTTTTTAAGTAGCAATGTTTGAAAAAAATCAACCAATCTCTGTTGAACACAGATTTTTTTCAATAACCAACATCAATAGTAGCCTGAAATCGTTTGATACTCTTAAACATAACACATTTAATTTAATTTCAATCACAACGTTCAATTTAATGCTTATTTAAAAGCAAGCTTATTAAAAAAAGAAATGTGATTAAAAGCTGTCATCCCTATTAATATTAATCTGGTATAAAATAAGTTTAAAATAAATTTATTGTCAAATATTAATATCAATGAAAAGGTTGCATTTAAAATGAAATAGAAATGCATTGTTATATTTGGTGATGTTTCAATTAGTTTTCAGACTGCTAATAATGTTCATTATTGATAAAAGCCTATGCCCAGCAAAGATTGTTTGTTTTTTATCAAAATCATTTCTGATATTTGATGCACATTGTCTACTTGATTACACACATATTCATCATCATTAAACATTATCAATCCACTGTAGGATGAAGGTCTCTCCAAGTTCAGTCCATCTTCTCTGAACTTTAACTTCTCTTCTCCACATCATTTCTGCACACTTTCTTATTTCATCCATTCAGCTCACATGCGGTCTCTTTCTGGGTATTTTACAATCTCTTGGAATCCAGTTTAAGATTTCAATTGTCCATCTATTATCATCTCTTGTAGCAATATGTTCAGCCCAATTCCACTTCAGTCTTTTATTTTTTTCAATGAGGTCAATAACTCATGTTTGTTCTCCTACCCATATATTGCTTTTTGATCTTTTCTTGTTACTCCCAACATGCATCTCTCCATACTTCTTTACATATATACTGCAAGTAGAAAATTGCTATTAATAAAAAAACAACTTTGGCTTTTAGGGCAGTCCTTATTTGAAACATACGTTGGATTTTTTAGATGATAGTAGTTGGCAACCAAAAGATGAATATGCTAAAATCCTGACTTTAAAATCTAAGTTGCCATTTTTTAATGACATTATATTTAGAAGAAGCTACATTTAAAGGAGACTTTTTAGATTTGACAGAATTATAAAAAAAGATGGGGGGAAATAACTGATTTGCAAAAAGGACTTGAACTTTGCAATAAAATACACATATTATTATAATTAAAAGATGAAAGATTAAAATTTATAGGAATTAATGGTATATCAGACAGAGTAACAAGATTTATTATTTAATTTGCTGGAATAATTCACTAAGATAATTCAATTTTATTTCAACAGTATTCTGATAAAGTACATTTGCATAGATAAATAGAATTAAATATCAGATAAATTTTGAAATTATCTTGGAAAGTTTTAATACAGAATTTAAAAACGTTTGAAATATTTTAGGTTAATTTTAATATGGAAACATAAAATGTAAAAAAAAAAAAAAATTTAAAATGTGAAAAATATAAATTGCCAGTTTCATATTAAAAGTTACATATTAATTAAAAAAGAGAGATATAATATAGTTTTTCAAATTATAGCAACATCAAATAAAATACTACATAATCTAAATGAAAATGTTAGATATGCAATTAAATCTAGGAAAAAGCTTCAGAAAATAAAATAGAATAATTTTAAAAGTAGCACTTGCAAGAAAACAGTAAAATGATTAATATAAAATGGTTTAATATCACACTAGTATTGATATTTTAAAAAAAAAAAAGGAATAGAAGGTAATAGAATTTCCAATTTCATTATATAACATTTAACCACATAAATAAAGGCATCTAAAAAAACAAACAAAATGTATTTCATGCAGATAAACACTCATTAATTTGTCAATATAACAATTTCCTGCATAATTTCATTATCTTTACTCAGTATTTAGTTAATATCAAAATATTGTAGTTTATTCTAATTGCATCTAATTTTCTGCACTCACGACTTCGATTATCTCCCTATGATTACAAATAGCTTTAGAGAATTTAAAGTCTAAATCAATCAAAAAAAAAAAAGAAGAGAGAATGGATATAAAAATAGTGATATACTGTAGATAACAAGTTATAAAAGAATCAATTAGTAGAACTGTCATTTTTTCCTTTGTTTTATAGATTATAAAAAGGCATTTTATTACATAAATATACTCTGAGACTAAAGTTTTGGAAATCATAAATACTGAGAATATTGTCAAATTTTAATAAACATCAAAATGCATTAGTAAGGTGTTAAGTTCATATACATGCATACAACAACCATACCTAATGAAAGAGTATGGCTTTTTCAACTCCAAAAAAAAAAAAACCCTGCTGAAGAAGTAAGCTTTTGCAATGATTAAAATCAATCTATGAACCACAAATATTCAATTTATAGAATCTGCTGATTCATTTTTCTGTTTGTTTAATATTTTGCAATGATGTTTTTTTAATTTTTTAAGCAGAAAACTCTTCTTTCGGAAATACTTTAACATTATACCTAATCTTAATTATCCAAAGCATTCTATTATCTGCTTTATGTTCACAATGAAAACAATTAATATTGCACTTCTTTAGAATGCCTTTGAGATAATCATTATAATATTATATCTCTCCAGCACTCTTTTTGCATGTTCAATCCAATGAAGCAGGTAATTTTAAAATAGTGAACTCTAAAATATCGCATCCAACAAGTTGAAGTACTTGCTGACTGATTTTTTGATATAGCCATTGCATTTTAAAAATTTTACTGGGCCATCTTTGAACGAAACTTTTCTAATATTTTAATATTGTGTAAATAGGATGTCCAAGTCTCATTTTCATACAATAAATTAGATAAAATAAAAATACTATTTACAACTAATTTAGTTGCAGCAGCTATTTCTTTGTGCTAAAATACTCCGTCTTTTAACTTGTTAAAAGTAGCAGCAGCAAATTAGAATCTGTGGTATTTTC
The DNA here is from genome assembly GCA_028023455.1 of Epiperipatus broadwayi. Classification (NCBI taxonomy): domain Eukaryota; kingdom Metazoa; phylum Onychophora; class Udeonychophora; order Euonychophora; family Peripatidae; genus Epiperipatus; species Epiperipatus broadwayi. The sequence continues at coordinate 829,247 of JAQFVV010000200.1, read as the reverse complement.
ACATTAAGTCAAATGAAACCAGCAAGGTATTTAAATTGGTTTACATTCTCAAATTGATAACCATCCAATCTAAAAGTTGCTAAAGATTTTGTTACTCTCTGATAAATAACTAGTTTCTTATCTTTAATTAATGAAACAATTTCATATGTGGTATTTAACAATTAAGTACCTTTTGTAAAGTGTCTTTTGAATTGATAAAAATAATCATTAGCATATTGTAAATCCAGAGTCCAAACTTTTGTTTGCTTTTAATCAATTCCAGTTTTAAAAATCCATCATTAAATCTTTATCTATTTTGATTTATGTTTATCCTTTTTATTTAATCTGCCTATAAATGTTTCCAATGATAATTGTTAAAATTATAGACAATTTTAGAGCAAGTATACATTCTTATTTAACCCTTTAACCGCTAATTATATTATTGGTTGTATGAGGTAAAAATCAAATCTTTTAATTGGCCAACTCACAAACTGAAGACAAAGCCTATTGTTAAAACATATTCGCCTATAATATTAAATTCAACTCAGATACGTTTATAAAAAGTATATTACTAATTTTTCAGGTTATGAAAGAGAACAAAAGTTCTTTCAAAAATAAATTGTTATTTATTTATTATAAAATATATTCAATTTCGGCAAATATAAAGTGAATGTCTAAACAAAAAAGTGCATGACGCAAACGCTTTTTTTCAATTTTACGTTATCGAAAAGTAAAGATTTCTTTTTGCTAAATCTTAAATATTTTTACTAAAATCTTCAATATTTTTCAAAAATAATTTTGTTTTTTTGGTATATTTTTTAAAAAACTAGTTTAATTTCTCAAATTATATTTTTTTAATACTTAAATTGCATTCGAAATGAAAATCTCAGCGTTTTTCTTTATTTTCTTTGATCAGACGGTTTCTTTGTTCTTTCCAGCCAATCAGAATGTCTTTTTCGGCTGAGAGCTGGCTGACAACCAATTACTGACAAGGTTCTTTCTTTGTTTAGTTTAAAATGCGTTTTTTTTTTTATTTTTTACTTGTAAAATAATTCGGAAGAGGGCACCATCTTACAGAACTTTTAAAAACCTAATCAATACCTGTCAAACGATTATTTTAGCATAAGAACTAGCAGAGTTAGAGTGACGTCAGATGTCAATGAGATGCCTCATAAGAGGCGGTTGAAGAATAGTAGTTTTCATTTTAAATGTCTTAGATTTCCCATTTGTAATAACAATTTCTCTCATTCTATCTGTAGAAACTATACAATATAAATACATTTTGGAGAATAACTAGCTAAATTCAACTTATGATATAAAGGATGTTTGATTAATTGAATCAAGTGCCTTGACTACACCAATAAAAGCAATACAAAAATCACATTTATGTTCCTTAAACTTTTCTTGTGTTTGTCTAGCTACAAAAAAAAACATCTTTGCAGTGTTTCTGAAATCATGTTAAGTCTTTGAAAACCATTCAACTATGACTGGAAGCAAATTATTCAAGAAGATTCTGAAAATACCTTTATTGTAGCAGACAATTATTGCAACTTTTCCATTTCATACTTTTTAAAAATTGGAATAGAGGAATCCTTAAGATTAGCCAGCATAATTTCATGAGTCCATATATTCCTAAAAAATTTCAATCTTTTTGAAGTTAACATGCCATCATTTCTATACTTTAAAACTTCCAGATATTTCATCAAGATCTGCAGCCTTTTTATATTTAAGATTACCAAGAGGTATTTTGATTCCACTAAGCTGCATTTCTTTGTTGAATTTAAATAAATAGATAAACTGGATAAAGCATTAAAATTTGTTATCTCAACTCGTTTCATTATTCAAAAGATGATCAAACATTACCAATTCAAAATATCATTGTTATCTTATAACAGGGTGCCATATTTTGATTTAATGACATTGTGATAACATTTCTCAGATCTATATTGCATCAAAAAAGATCTAGAGTGACCAGTATCAGAAAAATCTATATTTTCTTTGCAGTTTTAATTCACCAATCATTTTAAACTTTCTTGTTGATAGTTTAATTTCTGTTTTCAGATCTCTACATTTATTATGAATTTTCACATTCAATTTATTATTATGCCAAGCAAAAAATGTTACTGTTTCTTTTTAATTAAATTACTACTAATAAATTATTGTCAGAAAACAGTCACAATTCTTCTTTTTAATCATAACATACTCTTAAAAAAATTTCATTCTTCTGTAATATGACAATACAGGAAGCCCAAATTAGCAATTTTACTGATTTAATACTTGTTGAAATGTAATAATGTAAAAGATACTTCTAAAGAAAGAACATGACTTTTCTTGTGAATATGATTGGAATAAGATTTATTGCATTATTTAAATTTTGGAGATACAAATCTTTGAACTACCCAGCAATTTGCTTGTGTAACAAAAGCTTTTTTAGTATTCTGACTCCTAACTATAGTGTAATTTATCAATGCATTATTTTGAGCTGAATGCATCCATAATTCTTTATAGCAGTTTTTTTGGCCTAAACAATATTTATGTAATAGTCAGTCAATGTTTAATATTGGTAAAAGAGTGTGTGTGTGTGTGTGCCAGAGTGATTCTATGTTTGCAGATTTTTATATAAAACTTTTACTAGATTTATTTTGTGGAATAAAAAATAAATAAATGGTGATTAATTAAATCTGCAGAATTTTTCTGATAATATTATTTTTATAACAGTTTCAGTTGAAAACAAAAAAATGGATCTTAAATTAATTACTAAAACACGACTTGAGTAATTTTCAAAATAATAAAGTTTGTTAATAATAATATAGAAATAAAAAAAATCTTGATCAAGTAGGTACTAGAGATAAAAATATATGTAAAATTAAGTTTACAATTAAATTTAAATGAAGATATTTTTTGCCCAAATTTATGGATCTGAGATTTGAATACTCAAAAAAGATCTGCAGACCACAAAACAAACTGTAGTGAGATGCATATTACAATTAATATAGAGAAATCAAGAATAAAGTGAAATACAAAGATGTCATGGGTTCTCACACTAGAAAAAAATAATTAATTGTTGTAGACAGTCTATAGAATTAAAACACTAAAATTAATAAATTGATTTTCAATTCAGAGATTTTTGTTCTCAAGTTTTTTATTCCATCACTAGGCTAACTGCATAGAGCATGGGAGGTGGAAAAAACCAATAGTTACTTGCTATCCATGACTAAGGGATTTTCCCCCTTTTTTTGGAGAAAGTTTAGATTTTTTTTTTCAGGTTTAGCATATAACTTTTTCTGTCATATTAAATATTATCAATCTATTACTGTGTTTGCCAATATTTTCCAAAATGTGTATAATTAACATTCTAAAAAAAATGTGAATTTTTGAGTTTACTATATTTTATTGTAAAAATATCCTATGAATATTTCGGTAGACTGAAGATCTTTGCAATAGTTGAAATGCACATTTACAATAAAATATACAATTATAATATTTAAAAAAAAACTATTTTCTAATAACGTTTAAAGTTATCTAAAATATTATATTTTTTTTTTCTTTTTATTATTATTGTCAAATAGCTACATCGGTCTTCGGTTTTATATAACTTAAATGGTAGGAGTAAAATAATATTTAAAACTATAACGCATATTGTTGGTAGAGTTATTCATAAGTTTGAATTAGTATTATAATTTCTGCAAAATAAAACTAATTTTTTTTAAGTTATTATTATTTGTTAAAACATCTTATTACAAATGAAGTATATTATTTTAGAGGTAAATAATCGAATGGTTTGTTGATCTCCAGATAATATAGGATGACATTGAAGCACCATAAGTGATGGAATGAACTTTGATCCAGGAGCCTTAAGCTCTCAAGTATATGACTTCTCCACAAAGCTAGGCTAGATAAATCCTGTTAGTCTATATCTTTATAGAAGTAAATAAAACATTGATAATCAAGAATTAGAAAAAGTTTTTAAGTCATAGCTTGAACAACCCATAACAGCTAGATTGTAGTGCTCTTATACACACATCTCCAGACCCATTTCCATCTAAGGAGGAAAAAAACAGGAAGTCTGAAACTATAAATATAATAGTATTACTGTCTTGCATTTAATTATTATTTAGATTTATAGTACATAGAGTAAAATGAAGGTAATGACATTTGAATGCAATTAATATTAAAAACCATTCTTCAAGCTTATGACAATTTAATAATTTCTAAGGTTAATATATTTTTTTAAAATATTTTTTTGATAATGATGATGATAAAGATGAGCTTTATTTTTGTTTTAATTGAGATTTTAATTGTTTTAAGATTTTAAAAAGTTGTTTTTATTTTTTATTTTTTTAATAAATAAAAAAAAAAATTACAAAAACAATAGAGCTGTTTTTATTTTTACAAAAACTGAACAATAATTTAGCAATCAAGCACACACACACATTTTGATTTGGGTTTGTTGTAATAATTTTGCTTTATTTGTTAATATTATATATAGCATGTATTTTCCTAAATCAACTATTTAAAATAAGTTACTATTATTAATTTCATTTAAATATTCAGAAAAAGTAAATAAAAATTGAAAGACATGAATTATAAAAATGTAACAACTATAAATATTTAGTCAGATTAAATTAATCATAGAATTAAACTTAAGTGAAGAGTTTTTGGTTTAAATAATTTAAAATTAAAAGAAAATATGCCTATGTGTTTGAATAAGAAAGTTTTAATAGATGGTTTTTACTAGTTTTTACTTTTAACATAATCTCTATTGATAAACTATATGATTACAAGGTTTATATTAGTTTAGGTGTATAAAACCTTTTACGTATATACTCGTTATACTTTAGTTAGTATAAAAAGAGTTATAAATATTTACTTGTAATTAAAATCAGTTTCAAAAGAAATTATATGCAAGTGATGGAGAGTTAATTAGGAATTAAATGTGCAGTTAGATTTAAAATAGTTTTGTGAGTTAATGTTCAATTGGATAGAATATTTGTTATATATTAATTTTTAAATGAGTAAACTATATGATTAATAATAAGTATTAAGTACTAAGGCAATGATCATATTCTAATTTTAATAAACAGTGTTCATGTCACTGCTTATATATCTAGAATGGGAGGGTTTGATTTCTAATTATAATTTTATTTAATTTGATGCACAAATGTGAACGCAGTTTGGGCTGAAGTAGAAATGGCATCTAATAAACCAAAGAGTGAATACAATAATAATAGTTGCCCTAATGCTAATGAAAGGCCCTCTCCTTTTGGTTTTTCTAAGTGTGGTGATATAAAACTTAATATTTAATAAAGACCAATACAGACTTACAGACTACTCAACAAAAAATAAAAAATATATCACTAACGACATTGATAAAATTAAGAGACTGAAGAGGATCTGATCTGAATATATTGCTAAAGAAAAGTGATAATAGACGAACAGTTAAACAGGATCATAGGAAATTGTAAAAGATCTAAACAGATACCATTATATGGATGATTGAAATAAATAAGTTTGTTGATGTGATGTTAAGAATAGATGGTATGGATCAGAGTTCCTGGATTAAACATGGAGAGATCATCTTGAAATGGAGGGTTAATAGTTGCAAATGATGATGATAATTTCTCTAATGAAACTTTATAAGTTAAGATAACATGTTGGGGTGCTATCAATAATAGATTGCAATTGTTTACCAACTTTTAGCTCAAGTATCTCAGTATCTAGAACTATATCATAAATACTGATGAGCTATTTATATCATTAAAATCATGGTTTAGTTTAACCCAGTAATAAAGTGTGAATTCAGAAAATGAAATAGATAGATTTTCAATTAATAAAAGTATCTAAAAAATCACTTTGATTAACTCAAAGAAACTATTCTTTTCAGTCTACAACAGGAATGTTAATTACTTGCCTTGAAAAATTTAGCAGAGTGACAGTGTTGAATTGAAGATTAAAAGTTCATGGTCTGATTTCCAACAGAAGAAGGTAAAAAATAATAATGTTGTTAATGTTCAACTTACCATTTTGATGCTCAAATATTACATGATATCTTGATGAAATGACCTTTCAGATTATTTTTTAGCATTAAAGTGCATTATCCTTTATATATAGTTTAGCACTCTGATAAAATCACTGTTTAATTTCTGGTGCTTGAATTCCTGATCAATTAAGCCATTTACATCACCTTGTCCTGCATGATTTGATGTAGTGGTAGAAAAATAGATTCTAGAACTCAATATCCATGGATTATAGTTCAGCCTAACATTTTTAGCATTTTAATTCTTGGCAATAAAATATTTTGATTATTTTGTCCTATCCAATTTGGTGCAGTGATAGTGTGGGCAGATCCTGGAACTCAAAGGCCATGGATATCTCTCCATCTTTATCACTTCCAGCACTCAAATTCCTTGAACTACATTACACTAAAGCTATTCAATGTTTTTTTATGGTGACTTTTTTTTTAAAAAAAAGTCAATTTTAAGACTTGTTTATACTACCTGTGGATATTTCTTTTATAACCTGAATATCTCAGAAAGATTATTTATTTAAATTAATTTGTTTTATAACTGATTGTAATATTATTAATATATTTGTTGATTTAATTTAACTATAACAATGCTTTAAACATTTAAATAAAAATATATATTTAATTTCAAAATTTATTTTTGTGAATCAGATCTTTTTATTTCTGTGAGTATTTAGAGAATAGGCATTGTTCCGTAATTGAATCCTAAAACAATTATTGTACAATCAAATCGCCAAAAGCAATTATAAATCAGTAAGCCATTATCACTTATATATATATGATCTTTCAAAGATCTTTTAAATTAATTAGCATTCCAATAACTTATCAAGGTATTCTTTATCAGTGTCAGCGATAATGCAATAACCCAATCTCTTACTTAATATAATTTATTCTAGAATCATATATACATGTGTATATGTTGATAAATATTTCGAATTCATATTACTAGCGTTGTTATATATGCATGAAAATATGTCTGTAAGTGATGAAAAAAATGAATAATAAAAAAAGAAAGTAGTGTAAATAGTAAAAATATATTTTAACGTCAAATATGGAGTGGCGTTGCGTTACGAGATAAAACGATTGTCTCTTTTGGCATCTTTATAAAATAGCATTTATTTTAATTACATGACCTGTCTGTTCCTAATGTAAATATATGTTTAGATATATATGAGTACAAAATTCATAACACTATTATATTGAACAAATTAATTATATTTGTTATTTAAAATGTAGATATTGGATTTTTTTTTCTATCTGCTTCAAAAAAAAAAAAATTGCGTAATATATTCGTATTTCAAACAGCATAAGAGTAGAACATTAAATGAGGTTACAACATAAATTTAATTTTTCCAAAAAAAATTATATTTTTTTTATTAAAGCAAATATTTTATGACTTATGCAAAGATAATAAAAACAAAATTCTTATATATATATTTTTTCACTCATAAATATTATACTGTACATTAAACGATTTTAGCGCTACCTTCTAGCAAAAAGTTTAAGATTACCCAAAAAATTTCAAAAATAGTATTGCAAGCTATTATAAAGATTTACTATTTTGTGAGAGTATATATATATATATATACGCGAAGGGATTTCTTTTATGCTTATATAAATTTATCTTGTTAGAAGTATTAACTGTTTATTAGATTGTTTTTTTTGGAAATGTGTTTTAAAAATATGCTTAAACTGACAACTTTTTTTTCTTTATTAGCTTGATGCTTATTCAAGAATATATAAAAAATATTAATTATCATAAAACATTTTATATAATCTAGAGCTTATTAATGTTTGTGATGAAGATCTAAATATTTGAATGGTTTTAAGGATTGGCAAACGTATTCAAACTACTAGCAACGATGCCCAACTATATACATTACTTGATTGTTATACTTTATTTCCTGCTCAATTGCTAAATATTATTCCTGAAGAAAACTTAGCATGAGTACAAATTAATAAAAGAAATATAATTTTAGATGATATTAAATGAACTGACGACTATAAAAAAAAAAAAAAAAGAATTGTTTCATTTTGTAGAAATGAAAAGAATAAATATGTCATTATTTTTTAAATGCACTGCTTGATGAAAACTTGAAAAAGGGATACAAATCAATTTTTCCACATTATTATTAATGCTACATGTGTAATATCGAGTTCTTTACAATAGATAACTAAGATTAAAGATAACACTTCTATCATCATATTTAATATAAAAGTTGCCTATAAAGAAGTTTGTAAATAATAGCTAGGACCAGATATAAAATCATTTGAAAGACCTATCAAATATATTTTTAGCACTAATAGATGTTAATGATTGGTTGAGATTGAGAGGAGAGAAACATTAACAAATCTTAAGATAATATGTATTAAAAAATAGTGAGCTCAAGAGTCAGTTTTTATTTATATGTAGGAAATAATACAATTTAAAAAGTTGATAGATTGGTATTCTAAAACAAATAATTGTATTATTAAGATAAAAAAGTTTATCATCTGTAATATTGTTTTAAGCATTAGAAGTTATTAAAGTATGATGTAGCAATAAAAAAAAAGATAACAGAATACTTTATGTTAGGATAATCCTTAGCAATATAATAAAATATAATGATCAAATGTTATCATAAATCCTACTATATTTTCTTAAATCTGTTTTCTGAAAAATAAACTTATATATATGGAATGTTGTCATAATTTGTTGAAGAGCACTGTAATCAAATTTACATGATAATTGACCTTTTTATGTAATTACATAGTATATATTAAAAATTATAAAGGGCTTGTGAGTAGTCAGTAGTACATTCACATGCTACATTTGTAATTTTGGGTTATAACATAATTAAAATTTGCATTTTAAAATTAGAATAGGTTTTTTTTAGCCATCTTAGAATATATATCTTGTGTGGAGTCAATCAACAATTAACACAAATGGGTATCTAGATATTATTTCACATACATATATGTATATTAAGTATGCTTTAAAAGAAAAGAGAATAACAACTTTTGCTGTGATAAGTTATAACTCTTTCCCATCAGTGGTGACAATTTGATACTGCAATTCTCTTAATACAATTTATTTTAGATCTCAATTTTAGAAGTAGATCATACATCTTAATTAACTATTATATTATTAGAATGCTATTACTAACTAGAAGTAAAACTAAGGATAATACTTTCAACACCAAACAATTGCTTTCTAGAAGCCGCCTTTACTATTCTTTAGAGAAGTGCTCTGGAATGATTTCTGCTTTGCAGTAGTCTATTTAAAGTTTTTTTTTTTAAAAATAGAAAAAAAACTTTTTTTCTTTATAAAACAATTTTTTAAAAAATGTTTTTTTTATATAATTATATGTTAGACTACTTTCTTTATTGACTTTTAATTGTTAAATGATTTTAAAACAATTCAAACTTTATTTAAACCTTTCCAGCCATTTAATTGATACTCTATTTGATTTACCTGTCACACTTTTTGCATTCACAACTTTGATACAAATTAGTTCAGATAAATACTTTTAAAATTATTACTAATCGTTTATTAAATTAGAGATTCTCCCTAGCCCAGATATTAACTTTAAATTTATGTTAAAGCTCAATATATGTTTTTTTGTTTATTTATTTATTTATAAACACATTGGAAGAGCTCAACTTTATGTCTGATTTTTTTTTTTCATGTGTAATATCTTTTTAAAGATATACACATTTTTGAAACGTATGAATAAAGATATCAGAAAAATAAATATTAATGATAACACACAGATTAGTGGTATAATTCTCCTTTCTTTTAAAGTTTGCTTTGACAGAATAGCCTAGTTAGTTAGACTCGAAATTCATAAATCTAAAAGACAGATTTGATTTACAAAGTAGTACTGTTACTGTCGGGATAGCAACATCTAAAATAATAATAATAACTTCACTCGAAACTTTGAGTTAAAAGTATTTAAAAGGTTTAAATTAATACACTGTACAGGCTTACACACACCTGCACATATATAATGTAATATATAAGGTATTCAAACTCAGACTTTCACACGACCTTCAACTCTCCATGGGTCGTGTGAAAGTCTGAATTCGAATCCCTTAAAAGGTTTAAATAAAATTCTTTTTTTTTTTTAAAAAAAATACATTTAACAATTAAAACTAAATGATAGAAATAGTCCAACATATAATTACAATAAAATGACATTATCAAAAATTTTCAGACAAACAATAATAACTTTTATTTAAATCGTAGTCATTGAAAGTAATGTTTTTTTTTTAAAAGGATTCGATCTTATATTTATTAAAATTGTGTTTAGTGATTATAAAAACTGTTCTCACCTTAATATAAAAAATAAAAGCAACTAAATTATTTTTAATAATTGAAAAATTTTTTGTTGTTGGTGTTGCTGTTATAATTTTGTTAAAATTATAATAAAGAGAAGCTTGCAAATTGATGTTTAAAAATGAAAATTATTTTTTTAAAAAAAGAGCTAGTGTTATATTTTATTGTAAAATTATCATTAATTGAAATAGAATTCTCTTCTATTTATTTGATTTGAAAATTAATGTAAAATATATGCACAAAGATTTTATTTGAATTTAATCGAAAACATTTCAACAATAAAAGAAAACTGAGAAAGCTCAATTTGTACAAATTCAAATTTAATTAAATATAATTGATGTTCTAAAAGGTCGTTACTATTTTGTAACTTCATATTTGTTTTAAATAAAGCATGCCATTTTAAAATTAGTTTAGACCTCTACCTTAGAGTTTGAAATTAGTTTTAACAAAAGACTCAACCCATAAAGTTGTAAATCTTTTTTATTATTACTAATTTTAGAATAAACATTTTAAAGGTGACAAAGATTAAATGTTATCGCTTGAACATAATACCATATCGCCTAATAATTCTGCCTATACATAGTTCTCTAAATTTAATTTATGATTTTAGAAGTTATCTTCAGTATATCTTATAAGATGAAATAAACTAAATAATAAATATATCTTTACTGAAAGCAAAAATGAGATTAATCTACTTTTTATTTAGTCTTTGTTTAGAAAGATTTGAGTATCTAACATGTTTATGTTTGTGTACTAAGTATATATATTGAGGAAAATGCCATTTTATAAGCTTTATCAGATCCATGAAATGTCTTTATGTTTGTGTGCATATGTAGAGTATGTGCGTATTAAATTTTAATTACATACATACAACACTATACATATAAATAACCATTTTTTTTTTTGTCTGAAATGTATTAAAAATATTTTGCATAAAATATTATTAAAAGTTGTATAAAATTATTAAACAATTATTATATTTTAAATGTAGTTAAAACATTTTTACATTCGCTAAGAATTATGGGATTTTCCATGGATCATGCGATGTTATTTTATAGTGCAGTATCTATATATCCTGGCATTTCTAATGATTAGGATGCAGAACTGATAGATTACAAACGACCAATAATAAAATAAAAACAGATATTTTGCTAAATATTAATGTTTGCTTTATTAAGCAATTATAATGTTAAAAACCTGAAAAAAGGTCAACGCATATCATTTTCTTATTTTTACGTCATAAGAGGAGAAATTCTTTAAGTTAACCTCTTTTTGCTGTTTCTTTTGTGTTAGCTTTTGTCTTCAGTTTTTTTAATTGAATTAAATAATGCGTAAACTTATTGTTAAAAATATTACTATTAAAAGTGGTTTAAACTTTCTTTAAATATAAACAAATAGACACATCTCTCTTTTCTTTTACGCTATTTTCATTTTTAATTACGCTGATCCTATTATTTTTAATTGTAAGAGCTAATAGCAACATACGAATTGCTATGTAATTATCAGTTTTTTTATTTTATTTAAATGTGTATATATATATGTGTGTTTTATAATAGTATATGTGTAATTACATTTTGAATTTAAAAAATATAAAATTCTTAAAGCTTTGTTTTTTTTTTATAAAGATTTACAATTATTTGTTTTAATGCATCATAAAATTCATATTGTATTAAAAATTAAGTATTAAAGTGCAATATTGCTCAAACACACACGCATAAATATATATTGTATCTTTTTTTCTAAAAAAAATATTTTTAGTGTAAAACCTCATTTCTTGCAAAAAAAAAAATATAACTTTTTCATCACTGTATCTTCAATATATATATAACTCATGACGCTATATTAATAACCGTATGATGTGTTGCACGGGAGTTCAAATGATGTTGATGCATAAGAAATAACGAAATTTATTAGCGCGATTCTTGCGTCTTGAGTTCGGAATTCACTATTCTACCACCGCAATAACTATTGATAAAAATCAGTATATTGTCAAGCGTTGTTGACCTAGCGGTTAGCATAGCTGCCTTTCAAGCAGCTGGCCCGGGTTCACTTCCCAGTCAACACATTTGATGCATGAAAAAAAAATCAGTATATTTAAATATGTATTCATTACCATAAAGTATTGATATATTTATGCATGTTGTTTTAGAATGAGTTCAGTGATTTCGGCTGGCATGTTTATTGAAATAGTTCAAAGTTGAGTGTTTACTGTTAGCCAAGATGACTTCCGGATAACATTCTATTGTGAAAAACATTTTGATATATATATTTCAATTAAAAGTTGTTTTTTTTTAATGATATAGAATGCTTAAAAAGATCAATATATTATTTATTATTATCTTTTATATACATGTGTCAAACTTTCGCATTCATAACTTTAATATCGACTACTTCAGATAAATACATTAATGATTATTAATAATCATTTATTAAAGTAAAGATTATCCCTAGCCCAGATATAATATATATATTACTATATACACGTCAAACTTTCATTCCTCTACATATTCTTTAAATTTTAAAATGTAATAATTTATTTATATAAACAAACAAATAATGTCTGATAAGTTATTTTGCAATAATTGTCGTACATTAAAACATGTTTCTTCGATAATGTTTTTTTCTTCTCATCTTTGATATAAATATAGACAAACAACATCATAATATATTATTCTTATTCTGGGACCATAATATATATATATTCTGTAGAGCTTTTTACTGAAGGAGATTGATTAATAGTTATTCTAACCAAAATGTAATATGTTTAAATGGTGCTGAAATTAATTTGCCATCACGCATTCAAAATCTTACATTGTTCATTGCTGACAGATGGCAAATTTAAGAGATAAAAATTTTCTATATTGATTTTCAACTGAGAAAAAGTAACAAAAAAAAATATTTTGGTCAATTTAATTGGGTATAATATATATATATAGAGAGAGAGATGCTATACTTTTATTTACAAGAGTCAAATGAGTTAGCCTACATTTGAAATCTTAGATTTTTTTTAAAATTTGCTTGTATAATATTAAGGAGTTAAAGATGGAAGATAAATTAAAAGATTATTAGTTTCAACTTAAAAATCTAGACTTTACTGGCCGAGTAAAAGCCAGAAGATGATCAGTATACATATGGGGATTTTATAGCATTATACCACTTGGTATTCATTGATTACTCAAGAGTGCAGTAAAGGTGAATGTAACTAATCTTGCACATAGAAATTTAAAGGCAGAAAGAAGGTCATTGACACATAGAATTTAAAATGGTCAATGGATTAACATGCCAATAAGAATATACAGTCTTTAGTTGATTTAAGTCAGTTAGACATTTTTATACACTGACAGAAACATAATAAATCATGGATAATGAGAACATTTTGGAGCTTGAACAATGAGTAATACAGGATTTTATTTTAAGTTTCTTAGATTAGGAGAAACATATTCCGTTTGATAAAATTAAAATAGCTGTTGTAATCTTAAAAATGGAAAGGTTTTTGTTTCTGATAAATTGTTTAGAAAAGATTAAAAATATAGTAGTGACATAAATGTTTCAAAATACTGAAATAAACCCAGAAAATTTTATCAAGGTTTTATTTTATTCAAATTTGTAAAAATAAAAACTTATTTGGAGTGTCATAGTTATCCAATGTAGCAAACGTGTGTTTTATTACATAGGTTCCTTTCAATGTAATGACTTGTTAGGAGAGACTCAAATCAAGAAGCATCATAGATTTTTTTCTTTGTTGTTTTCAGACAAATAAAAAAGAACAAGTGTAAGTGAGGGCCTTATTCCATATTTCCTTCAATCATAGAGGCCCGTAGTGTTTATTCTTGTAATATACTTGAGGCATTTAAAATAACAATGAGCACCCTAGATTCAATTTTATTTTCCATCTCTATGAAAGTAGTAAATAGGTCATTAAACTATGATATAGATTTGTTTGAAGAGATTTTAATCTGAACTACTTAAAAGTGAAAGCAATAACTTCATCTTTTAATTCTGTTGATTAGGGTTTTTTTTTTTTAATTTAAAGATGGCTACAAATTCAACTTTTCAAAAAATTCAGTTGATTTATCAGCCAATAATAGATAATAAATACTAATCAATATTTGGTTTTAATGGTTATAAACTTGTAAATCTAAATCACTATACTATCTTGGTAGCTTTCTAAATAAAAAATCAGATTTAACTGCTGAGGTACAACACAAATTCCAATTTGCTGTTACTGCGTTTGACAAATTAAAAGACAGGGAATGTTCTCATAATAGCATAATTATTTCAATTAAATTAATATTTTTATATAAATATTATTCTGCCAAATTTATTGTATGAGAATAAGGTGCGGATTCAGGTTTGACATAATAAATTAATGGGGGGAGATATATTTAAAAAGCAGTGCAATTTTCAGCAAATATAATTAAAAACCATAAGATTAGATTCATATTTTTTAGCTTGCTGAATGTAATGATAATACAGTAAATATTTGTAAGACAGAGCATGAAATCAGTACTTTATAAAAACTCTTTTAGTCTTAGGTTCATCTCACTTAGTTGGCTGGTCTGACTTACAACAATATTGGAGTAAAAAATGTAATAGTAAAAACAAACTTCTAATAATAGTGAAATAATATTTTGTGATCTATTAAAATTAATTTAGAATTCTTAAGTGTTTTATTTGGAATGTAAAACAAAAATCTAAAAATATTGATTTGAATAAGGATAAAAATGATAAGCTAGAAGAATCAGAATTAATAATTTATATAACTATTGAAGGAAGTAAATGGGGAAAAAAAATACTAAAATTATAAGGAAAAAAAATCTAATGCAACATATATTTAGAAGCACACAGAAAAAAGGAAAAGAATAAAAGATTTGTTAGAATTGTTATAAAATATAAAAAAGATAGTTTTTACTAACCGCCCTTTGATAATTTTAAGAAAGAAACTATTTAGGAATATATATATAAAATAAAACAATCTTTGGAGAAAGTTGGACAAGAAACATAATAAATATTATTTTTTCCTCAATATATGCACATATTCATACTAAATTTATTGATATTACATTAATTCAAATCATATCTATGTATATTTCTTCTCAAATGTAATTTTAAAATAATAAAAATACGTTTTCACTAAAACTAAAACAATAATGCGAATAATAATTACAATAAATATTTTTAAAAAAATTATATATCTGTAAAAAAAAAATGTTTTTGTAAAAAAGTAAATAATGAAGTTTAAATATAAAAACAAAGACTTTATTAACTAATAAAAAGGATACTTTATACTTCTATATTAAACATTTTTATTAATCATTCATTAGACTAAAGATTAGCCATTTAATGATTAATAATTCTGTAATTATTACTCAAGATAGGGATTGTTTTTTATCACCTTTTAACACTTTGTGGGGGGATATAATCATAAACATCTTGGAAATCACACACCTTTTTCACATGTCTTTGGTCTTATGTTTATGATTACATCCCTCCACAAGGTATTAAAAGCGGATAAAAGTCAGACCCGATAATGCGTGATAGTGGTAGTGAAAATTACTCTACAGAATCATTATTTATGCTATATCTCTCAGCTAAGATCTCGAGCAGAATATGAATAAAGTAATTAATAAATAGTAAATAAATATTAGAGGATAATAATAAACCATTTTTTTCATATGTATAAATCATTTTACTTTGTTAAATTGCAATAAATATATATTCGCATACCTACACTAAAATCTAACACCCTATTAAGAAAAAACAAAGCAAAAATAATTAAGTGAAATATACAAATGCACAAAAATAAAGATTATTAATTTATTTGTGTAACCTCAAATAAAACCCTCATCAAACATTAAGATTTAGTAATTTAGACATTGTTAATTCTAAATAAATGATATTCTTTAAGTTGAAGATATTACCTCATTGTGAAGACAATTATAGAGACTATTATCTCTTAAAATAAAGAATTGGTGGCATCTGTCCTCTAACCCAATTAATAATAAATTTTTCACTAGTAATCGATACATTTTGAGTAGTGCTGAGAGCTAATTAGTTTTTACTTTGTATACCACTTTATTTTAAAATACTCAAGTATTATTTACAACTAATATTTTCCTATATATACTGTATGCAAGATAGTTATAATTAGGAAGAGCAATAAATGTTTTATATAAAATTATTTTTAAACATTTTTATAGGTCGTTTTTTATTTTATTTTAAAAAGGCATTATTTAAATTCACTTTTAAAAAGGTAAAAAATATTTTTATATTTTAATCAAAAATGCTAGTATAACAAAAAAAAGAAAATGAGTGCAACCAAAAAATAATAGTTCATAAAATTTTAGAACGACCATGTATTGCTATAATTATTTTGCCTTATAGTCAAGAGGTTTTAAAAATACATGCTGGGTCAAAATAGAAAGAAAGAAGTCTTTATTCCAAATATCAGTGATTATCAATCCCTGCCATTTTTTTTTTCATATGTCATAGCATCGGCCGGGACGCGAACCCACAACTGTCTGCAACCAACTACTTGCTTGCAAGTCAGTTGCGATGACCTCTTGGCTAACAACGCTTGACAATCCAATCCCAAAATGATTAAGTTAATTATTTATGATCAAAATATCAAATTGGTATATCTGTCTTCATTAGTAATGTGATAAAATATAAGAAAGTATTAATGAGTCATTTTTATAAATTGCTTATTGAGACAAGCTTGGATTGAATGTATGGTTCAGATTATTACCAAAGAATTATAAGGACTTGATTTACTGCAATTAGTTTTAAGCTGATTATGCAACAATTTCTGCCAAATCTATCTATTATTCTTACAATATGCTAATAAATAGTGGAGGGGGGAGATAGTTATGATCAGCCTTGCTAAGACCCAAAGAACTAAATGGACTCGGCCTTCACTCAATATCTACTGTCTATGCACAAAAAGTGGTAAATATGCTTCATATAATTTACATAAAGAGATTAGAACCTGACATTGGATTGTCAATAGAACCTATGGATTGATGAAAATATGGAAATAGGTCCAGTGGAAATTGTATATTTGTGGTAGTGACCTATCCAAGAGGAAAACCTACTGAAAATTTTACAAGTTTAAATACAGGAACCAGAGCCCTCTTCAGGTGGAACTTGGAACAAATAACAGGAATAATAGCTATGAATTGGTATCTAGAGCCAAAATATAAAAGATGGTGATCATGTGATATATGGATTTCTTGGTCAAGCTAAACCTTGCAACCCTGTCTACCAATAGTTTCCTTGTGTGGAGGAGGGGCCTTATGAAGCTGGACCCCCTATGTAGACTATGTGAAAGAGATGAGAAAACCATTCAACACATTTTTTATTCCTGTCCTGGATTAAGCCAGGTGAGAAAGATGATATCAGAGGTCTTTTTGGTGGATATAGGGGACCTTTTATCACTGAAAGCAGCCATACAAAAGGGAGACTACATTTACCTCAGGTTATCTACCTTTACATTGTACACAATATGGATTACAAGATGTAAATTGATCTTTGGGAAGATGGACCAGTGCATCTGAGGTACACTTAATAAACTTATTAATGATGTTAAGAACAGAGATAGGAACCTGGTGCCTGACAACTTATATAGAGACACATGGGAAATGGCAAAGTTACCAGATAATTGAAGACCCTAATTTTACATTTTTTGCTCTCTCAGCTCCAGTGAATACTATCATAATAATAAAGATTAACAATAAATGTACAACAAAGACCCCAAGGACTCTTAATATTTAATGCATCTATGCTAATCAATAAAATATTTTGATAAAAAAATACGCTAATAAAATAAATATCCAGGTTTTAATTTAAAAAAATAATCAATTAAAAGAAATCTGATAGGAACAAACAGATTATCTTCTATAATAAATATTTTTAATATACAAATTTAAAAAAGTGTATGAAACACTTAAATAAGAAGCTATACAGATTCCAAAAATTACTATATGCTAAGTGCTTTTGAGGCCATTTGCCTCATATTCATAGTGGTAATGTGAGGTCTGCTATGAATATGAGGCAAATGGCCTCAAAAGTGCTTAGCATATAGTAATTTTTGGAATCTGTATAGCTTCTCATTCAAGTGTTTCATACGCTTTTTTAAATTTGTATATTAAATTATCGAGGGAGAAGCTTAAAATCCTTAATACTTTACAAATAAATATTTTTATAATACTAAAAATTAAGGTGGGTTCAGTAAGTTTTGATAAATCTTTTTCTCTAATAAGATCAAACTTAATTACTATATTGGGTGTAATGTTTTGATAATAATGATTATTTTATTATGGTAAATAAAGTTAACTTGTTCTAAAGGATTCATTAATTGTTTAATAATTATGGAGCATGCAATAATATATAAAACTTACATGTGTTAAAATATTCCAGTCTTGATAAATATGCTATCAAATTCAAATTTTATATTTATTTTTTCTAAGAACTGTTGCTTTGCATATTCAAAGATGAAGAATTAAGTTTTTAAAATATAGTGCTTCTTTTTTTGTTGTTGTTGGGTTTTTTTTTTTAAAACTTAATAGGATTTTCATTACCACTATCCAGAATTGAAAATTTCACCACTATTATTTCTGGGGTACGTTTTATTTTTTTCAAATGATGATTAACTGGGACTTGGATAAGAAACATTAATGTTGTTCTATTTTGAGTTACTTCATTGAATAAAATAAGATTCTATTTAACTTTCAGATCTGTTATTTATTTTGGTAGCAAAATTTTATTATAAATGCTGAATCAATTACAATTAATAAAATTCAAGTTTCCAGGGTAGTACACTATCTCAAAAGTATAAGACTTTTCCCCATTTAATCTACACATTATTTTCTAAAGTTGATTTTATTTTTAAGCTATAGAAACCTATCATTATTATTATTATAAAAATCTATAATCAAGTGGGAACACATAAAATTATATTATTATAGTTTGCTATTCTCATTATTTGTCAATACATTTCTTACACATTTTGTTAAAAGTTTTTAAAAACAATTGCATATTTCTTTTTATTGTTGAGTTCAAAGGAGATGTTGACACACTGTGACAGCATTTAAATTTAAGGACTTTCAGAGTTTACTATTATTTTATTTAGAACAAATACATTAACATCAAAAATCAAATCTTTAATTTATTCATCTTTTGAAAATAATAAAGCATTGTGACTTATACAGTTCTGATACTAAAATAGCAAAATGTTAATATATTTATTTGCCTCCCCTCTTTTTTTTAATAGTTTGAAACAATTAAATAATTATAACACAACTGGTCTTAATACAACACCTTATTCCCATTAATTGAATAAAATAAAAATAATTCTTTACGAATACATTTTCTCATATATAGTTGACTTTATTACAATTTTTGGGGGTACTTACATATTAGTCCTTGTGACACAAAGCATGTATTAGACCTGTTGTGCCTTTTCACATCTGCAATAAATGTGTAACATTGCAATTAGGTCAAATAAATCCAAGTAAACTCCTGCAATATTGTTATCTGATATCAATCTATAATGAAATATATTTTTTCCCCAAAAACAATTGTTTTTTTTTTTTTTTTGTGTGCCCAGTTTTTGTCAAGATTTCATTCTGACAACAGCTTGAGATCAATTGCATTGTATTTTTTCTTTGTACTTACTTTTTTTTTGATTTTTAAAAAAATATATTTATTTATAACCATTTTTTGACAAAATCCCATTCAGGTAATATGCAGTGCAATCACATGTTCATTTTGGAGGGAGACATTTTTAGCTGAAGTATCCATTTTGTCTGAAAAAAAATTGATTGACTTATAATAAAATACAACAGACAACTTAGATTTATTCATATTGCACAGTAATTAGCATATGTGTGTATTTTGTGCTTTTTTAAATAATATTTTAGGCAATATTTGTAATTTAGTGATTGTTTTGCCTGTATTTAAAGTAATATTTGGAACTTACATAATGGGTCTCATAATTTACACATATTGATTGTTTAAAAATGTAGTATTTATTATTGATTTTATGGTCAAATTCATATCTTTAGTAATGTTATAAATGTACATTTGCACCATATTTTAAATTTTTCCTGTAAAAGTCATTCATATTTCTCTATGGCAAATTAATTTCTTTTTGACCCTTGTTAAAAATGTACTTTCTAAAATGTTTTTTTTTTTTTTTGTGCTGAAATTCATATTTTTAGTAATTATAAATTTTATACTTTTTTATGTGAAAATTGTATATATTTCTGTATGGCAAAGTAATATTTGCGATTTGCATAATGGTGTCTCTATTTTACATATTGATAGTTGAACAATTTGCTGTTTAATATCGATTTTATAGTCAAATTCATATGTTTAGTATAGTTATTAATTTATATTCCACACCATACATTTTTCTCTGAAAGTTATATATATTTATGTATGACAAATTAATTTTTTTTTTAACTGTTATTAAAAATGTAACTTTTAAGATTGTTTTTTTTCCCACTAAATTACACTCCAAATTTTTAATATTTTTTGTGTGAAAGTAGTATTTCTAGTCCTGCAACATAGAGCACATATTAGATATGCTACATCTTTTCACATACATATTCAACCTACTGATAATTTTGTAAATCTTATGAAAATATCATGTGCAAGATTCATGTACATGTTATTTTGGTCAGATCACAAGCTTAGAAAGTTATTAGCAAATTGATATGAATGTGAAAGGGTGTAGCATGCCTAATATGTGCTCCATCTCACAGGACTAATATCTAATTTTTTTTTTGCTATCATATTTTTTAAATTATTTTCTTATAATTTTTGTCATTTATTTTAATACAATTTTTATATATTATATAACTTGCTAAGTTCTGGAGCATAGACTTTGGGCTATTATATATATATATATATACACAAGATTAAATCACGTACAGGCTATAAATAAAAAGTATTTTAAATATTGAACAAAAAATCAAGAATAGAATGAATCCACCTATTATTGGAAGGTTTGATATTTATAAGCATATCTTTGTCAACATTGTTGGTAATTCAAAGTGAAATTAACTTATCAACCAGTTGGAATATGACATTCAACATTTATTAAACTCATAATTAATTATATAAGGCTGGAAACAGCATCTCTTTTTTAAATCTTAAAAAAATTATATATAAACTTTAAATTGAACATAACTCAATGTGTATGCAGACAAAGAGAAAAAGCCACTCTCCATCAAGGCTCTGAATTAAAAGCACTCCAAATGTTGATTAAAAGTAGAATGAATCCACTTTTTCTTGGGAGGTTTTATGTTTATAAGCACATCTCTGTCAATGTTATTGGTAATTCAGAGTGAAATTAATTTATCAGTCAATTGGACTATGACACTTAAGAATTATTAAATTCAAAATCATTTATACAAGGCATGAGCCATAATTTCTGTTTTAACACCTTGATTGTTTAACATTCGAAATACTTTCAACTTATAACCTGAGAGAAGGTGATTTATTCTGCTCGTTTACATATACATTGAGCTATGTTTACTTTAAAGTTTATATATGTATGTAAACTGGAAAACAGACTTTTTCTTAAAACATTATTCTTCTTAATTGTCAAAGTAATCAGCAAGCATAACTCTTAAATTGTCTCCTGCTCTCTTATAGGATGAGATGTTGATTTTTTAAAGATTAGAAAAGAAATTGTTGCCTTTGTCAAGAACGCCAGCATCAAAAATGCATTAAAGTTATATTTAATATTTTGTATGTCTTTTCCGACTATATGATTAACATTTATTTTTCTATGATTTAGGACAGAGTAATGAAAGTTATTTGAAAAAATTAGATGCTGGTTGAAATGCATCATATGAAGGATTTAGATTTCTTTTTTCTAATATATTACATATTTTTTAAATGTGAAGAAGTCTAAATGTTTTCTAGAAATTTGGATATATGTATGGAAACTATAAGTGTGTGTGTGTATATATGGACAATTTTATTAACTATATTATATTATTTTTCCATAAATTTTTAATAACAAATTTTATTTTTCAGGTATATGGAAAATGGCAGTACCTTAGAGAAATACATAAAATATTCCTCTAACCTCTTCAAGGCCATAATATTTCGTGTTTTTTTAATTTTTTAACACTAGTTTTTATTTTCATTTTTGGACCATTTTATTACGGTTATTATTAAATAAATGTAATTTATTATTATTTAATGTATTTTGTATTTAATTTTAGAAAAAATAAAAACATTTTTTCAAAATTATTTTATATTAGCCATTTATTGACACTTTTTTTATATTCAGTTACTTAAAATTTCTGTTCAGTCACACACCCTTTCATAAGTAAAATCATCTTGAAAAAAAGATAAATGACCCTTAATGTGCATTTCAGCTGAACCAATACTCTTCAGTTAACCAGGGTGATAATTTTTCACATGTACTTATTATAATTTGTTTAATATTTACTAATATCAAATTATTACAATTTAATTACAAGTGCTATTTTTTTTTTTTTTTTGCATTCACAAATATTTAATAACATCCACTTTGATAATCATTAATCTAATTTTATAAAGTAGGTGTTGTCAAAAATGTGGAAGCAGAAATTTGTCATGTACAAATTAAATTGTAAATTTGTACTCACTGTTGCAGTATATTAATTACATAATTTTCAACATTTTAATTTAGTTTAAATATTTTATTAGTTTTTTTATTTTCTAAGACAATAATGAACAATTTATTTATTTTTACTTTTAAATTCTTTTAAAGCTTTTTACATAGACATACAATATTATAGATTGAGTTGGTTATCTTGGTGGAAGTTTGTCATTGCTTGCCAACTTTATAATACAATTTATTCTAATATGTCAATGTTTAGATCATTTTATATTTTTATATTAAAGTTTATATTTTACTATGAAAATAAAAAATTGCTCTATAAAGCATTAATCATTACATGAATATTTTTATTTTATCTTGAACAAAAGTTTATATTTTATAGATTTACAGTGCATTTGGTGCAATTTTTTAAAGAATTTGGGTGCTTATTGCTTGTATCTCAACCCATTTGTGGCTTCGCCAAACTCATACCAAAATAAAATAATCGATAAACTTAGTTTTTTTTTCATAAAAAATATAAAAAACACACACAAATGTAATATATTTAAAAATATGAAAATAATATAGATAATTTATTTAGAAAAATCTTTGGAAAGAAAGTAAATTAGCTGCTACTGATTACCAGTTTCAATATTGCAAACAAATGCATGAAAAAATTAAATACATTTGGAAAAAATAAAATGCAAATTCCATTGGAATTACTTTGGGGTTTTTTTTAAAAAAAATTTTTTTTATTCTATTGCTATATTGAATGTTACAAATACAAAAATGACATCAATTACATATTTATTTGAAGCAAATTAGATCCAATCTTCTCCCATGTTGCTCTTGTGATATAGCTTGGAGCAATTAGTCAGTCCTTTATGATTTTCTCCATGATGTTCTTAAATTTAGTTCCATGTTGGTCTCTCATCCCTTTAATTGTTACTTTACATCTGACACACCACAGGGCATAATTCATGAAAATCATCAGTCTTATGTCCATAAATAGACCCTGACTTATACAGTCTTTAATTGATTTATAGACTGCATTCATATTGCTGTACCATTTATGAGTTATTGATCTGTAATTGGACATACTGGGCCATCTAAGAAAAATGTGGTCAATTGATTCCTCCTCTCTCACACATCCAGCACATATGATTGATCTTCTTGAAATTTCTCCTGTATGCCAAAAATGAGTTTGTAGGGAGGGAGTCCAGGTTGATTTTTATTAAAAAATCTTGAAATTTTGCCTCAATGAACCAGAATTTTGATCTCAAAATCAGTTGCTGATTGGTAATCCTGAGAGATCCTCTGTTTATGTTATTTTTCTCGTATATTATTTTATGTGCATACCAATATTTAATTTTTGATATAATTGGATTTTTATTCAGATCAATAACTTTCCGAATATTATTAAATAACAAATTCCACCATCTCTTATTAGTTGGTGGTGGTCTATCCATTGGTGTGACAACTTCTTGATATGATATAGTCAGAACAGTAGGTTATAGTCTTTCTGAAATATCATGGTTTTAATATAATGGAGTAAAAGGCCATTGAGTCTTCTAGGCATTTGGAGTTTTTGAAGACTGATGGCAGCAACCTTTTAGCCCCAGAACAGTTTTGCACACAGAGAGTTTTTTTTTTTTTATAAATTTTTTGGAGGGGAAGATACCAGATAGAAAATAAGTTAATTTTCAGGAATATCAATGAGTTTAAAATTTTAGTCTTACCTTACCTCACTATGAGGTGAAATATATATCTTAGAAAAAAAGGTCATTGTATGGCAAATATCTGTTACCAGGGATTCTTCGATTTCTCTTTTCATAGCACTATTCAATTTTGAAAAAATTAATGTCTAGGAATTTTTGTGGATCAGCTGTAAAATTCGAAGCAATTTTCCTCCCAGTTACCAAGCTCCAGGGGGCTGATTTTTCTTATTAAATTTGAGTTTGTATTTGTCTGAGTAACAATCTAGTATCTGATCTAGTTTAGTGATATATTTCTTGGAAGGTAGACAGATGAATATGTCATCCATTTAACTGAGATATTTAATCTTCTTTCCCATGGCAGGTACAAACCCTCCAGGCAATAATCTCTCAATCTCCATCAATAGAAGGTTGATATAGGCTATAAAATATAATGCACTAAGTGAACATCATTGAAGAATAGAGATGGAGGTTCAAACCCAGGTGCAAATTTTCCATTCATTGTGATGTGGATGATTCTGTTGGCTAATAGATTTGAAATCATCCTCAGATAAATATTTGGCACCCTATATTCCCAGAGAACATCAATCAGAATGTCTGGCCTGATTGAGTCAAATGCCATTGAGATGTCAAGTTGGATGGGGATTGGTTTTGAGATCCTCTGGGCTCAGATAATATCAATAAGAAGTTTTATTTGGCTAATGGCATTAATTGATAAATACATTTCTACTAATCAATATGCAAAAAGCATATTGATTAGTAGAAATTATTTATAAATTTTCATTTGAATTTGATCCTTAAATAATTGTTCTATGATTTTAATTAAAAGGGGAATCATTGAGATAGGCCTCAGATTAATTAAATCATGTCTTCCATCCCTTTTCTTTTAGGAAAGGTATGAGAAATATTGGATACAAGATGTTAATCTCTCAATTTCCCTCTGCATGGTTTTTATTATTGGCATTGAATATTTCTCTAGATGTAGAAGGATGAACTTGGGTATGCCATGTACTCCTGGGTGCACTATCTCTGTGAGGCTTTTCAGATTGATGCGGATCTTTTCCTCAGTGATATCATGGGTTGGATTCTCATCTAAGCTGACAAGTCTATTGATATTCTCAGTCTGATCGGATTGAAGTGTTCTCTAATTGCACAGATTATTTCCAAGCCCACAAGAATGTTAGGTATTGTTAATAACAGTGGAATGGGTTTTCTGCTGACTGCTCCTAGTGCCCACTGGAAGTAACTCTTGGACCAAAATTTTTGGTCTGGAAGGAATCTCTTGGCCTGCTTGATCAATATATATTTGTCCAGAGATCTCTGCTTACCCCTGTATTGGCATTTCAGGGCAAAAGCAAGATGTACAAATTGGATTTATCAAGAGGAATTTCTTTCAGGTTTTGGTCAATAGCATCAAGGCTGGCTAATAAGTGGTTAGGGCCTTTTTTGTTAATGGAAACCTCATTTATTATGGATTGGATGATGCCAATGAAGGTGAACCATGCCTCCACCACTGGTAGCCTTAGGATATTAATTTTTTTAAGATAAATGCCTTGGAAAAGAATGGTTCAGGTGTGGTCTATTTTAGTAACATTCGAATGGTCTTGTTATTCTTTTCTATTATCAGATGTCTAATGTTTGTTTCAAGAGATATCTTTAGGGCAAAGTGGTCAGAAAGTATCACTGGTTGGAGTTTTGCATTGATTTTGAAATTAATACTCAGGGAGTAGTAGACAAGGTCAATCAAAAATCTACCATATTTAGTGTAGAAGGAGAAGGCATCTATGGGAAAAAAGCCCTCTCCATTCATCAATATATGATTAAAGAGGTGAATGTATTTTTTATTGAAATAACTACATGTCACATTGAAATCACTCATTAGAATGATTGGAAATGGGTTTGAGGCCATGATTGAATTGATGTCAATGATTACTTTCATGATTAGATTGTGGTTATTTTTAATGTAGAGATGGATTAGTTTGATTTAAAGTGGTTATATTTTACATTAACAGTTAGGCAATTTGAGTCTAGGTGCAGAATTTTGAAGCTAGTAGGAGGGTCTTTTTTGCAATTGATTGAAATAGCTATGCCTCTTGCTGCTGCCATTGAAATTGAGTATTTGAAAAAGCCTATATTTTGAGAATCTGATCAATTTTACAACATGAATTTAGATGTAATTTGGTCTTTGTCGTGCATACCACATTTGGCTGGCATTTGACTATTCAATTTGAAATGGCAAAGGTCCTGCCAATTATGTTCAGGCCTCTAATGTTAACTCCATAGAAATTTAGCTTCATATAATTTGTTTGAGATGATTTATCCCTGATTGATCTCACCATTACCATTGGTTGATATCTGCCATTTTATTATTTCTATTTCTGTCCAGACTACTTTGTTCCAGAACTTCCTGTATATCTTCATTTCCACAGACTGATTGTCCATCTCAGGAGAAGCCCAGTCTGATTGAGATTTCAGTGTTACTAAGACCTATGAAAAAAGTTAATAATTGTTCATATTGATAGTTAATGTCATCTAGATTCATGCTCTGTTCCTCTCCCTCAGAGGTCCTGGATGAGATTTTGATGAGATTGAATATTGCTTTTCCCTCTCTTATTATTCTTATAATTCTACTGATTTATCTCAATATCTTCATGGTATTGTTTATTTAGTTTCTCAGAATTATCATATGAATTTGATAAAAATATCTTCATCTGAACTGGACCTGATTTGTTATGTTGATTTCCTTTTTTTCTTGTTATCCTTTGATGCTATCTATCTATTTTGTTTAGTTCTTACAGGGCTAGAGTCTTCATGAGCCCATTCATTTTGGTTGCCAATTATTGTCACATAAGAGTCTGATTCACTCTCACCATTGATCAATCTGGGTCCATTTCATTCTCAGTCAAACTTATGAGGTTGGTTTTGCATTTCCCCATTATTGAGATGTTGTAACTCAGTGGTATTTGGGCTGATTGGCATATTTAAAGAGTTGTGATCCAACACTTTATATATGTGAGTGTGAAATGGGGATTTTTTCTAAAATTATCAGTGTTGGATAAGATTGATTGACTTCTTCATGATTTGTGTCTAATTGTATCAAGTTAATCGGATTGTCCCAGACAACTATTTTAGAGTCCAGTGTTGACTTTCCTTTCTTTTTGTGAATCCTATTCTGTTTTACATAATATATGTGAGCTTTGCAGTCTTTATATTATTGTGTTCCAAGCAAAAAAAACATTGTGGCGGAACTCCACAGAAATGTCAGAACCATCGGTGAACCTCTGGAGTAGCCCACCATCGGTATATCATTGGAGTGCACCCTTTTTTCAAAGCAATAGTTAAAGTACCAGTGTTGGTCAGGATGTGGCCATTAGTTTGAAGATCATATCTGCATATTAGACTGTTTGTTTTTCCATATTTCCCAAGCATGTTATTCAGTCCTGCTTGATCAAATCTCATCAAACAGTTCTGGATGGTTCCATTAAGTGTGATTGCTCTATTTTTATCAATTGTACAGATGATCTTCCCATCCAAATGTCTAATGTTATTTTTGACACAATTTCTAGTAGACCATGAAGTAAATTTAGCAATTATGTATCTATCATTTGGATGGGAAAAGACCTTATTAATACCCATCCAAATATCATTTTCAAAGATCATGTTGTAAAATTTCTCGATAGGGAATTTAAATAATTCTCCATTACAATTTGTTATGGCCAAAATCAGGGTTTTGTCATTGATATAGTTTGTAAAAGAATTTAACAAAAGATCAGGGATTGAGTTGTTTAATTGAGTATTTATTGCTTTGGTATTCTTCTTCAGTGAATTGTATTACATTTTCTTCATTGTGAGCTTTTATTTGTTGTGATATATTATCAATTTTCATATCAAGAAAATTCTGTATAGAATTTTGGTTCTTATTTATTGTGTTTCCATTTTGCTTTAACTTATCACTTTCCTTTTTAAGGACATTGTATATGTTTTACTTTTATTTCTACTATTATAACTTATTGACATGTGTCATTTTTTTCTTAGTGTGATTCTCATTTTGCTCTTGGTGTGGAAAAACAATTTCTTTGATTTTATTATATTTAGAGTCTACAGATTCATTAGAAAGCAATTTTTCATCTTGAAGGTTTTTCATAACAATGTTATTGTTTATAGTGTTCTCAAACGGTTTTTAAAATGAATTGCACTAAATGTTTTTGATTTATTTATGTCACTATTATTCTTATCTGTGATGGGATAGTTGTTATGATAATTATCAGATTTGTTCAGGGTTTCAGAAATCATTAATTTAGGTTCTTTTGTCTCATTTTTAATAATTTTAGAACTAGTAATATTGTCTTCTATATTGACTTTATTGATATTTAATGATTGACTAAAATTTCTCTTATCAGTTTTGTTTTGGATTTTATGAGTTTATCACATTGTGAATCAGAATTGTTGTAATAATTACATTTGAGTTAGAGATTGTGAATTAAATAGATTTTTGACTTGGTGAGAACTTTTACCAGTTTTTGCAGAATTTTTGTCTATTTTACCATTACTATTATTGAAATACCTATTGGCCATATTAGAAATATTATCAAAAAGTTTTCTATTCTTGCTTTTAGAAGACTTTGGTTTTTTATACCCTTTCATGACTTAAGATTTAATGAAAAGTCACCCACTTAATATGGTACTTTTCCAGATCCAACTATTCTTTTTCTGATTAAAATTTTATTCTTTTTTTTTTATGTGTCAAAGCTTGGCCAGGAAGCAAACTCCAAGACTATTGCTTGTAAGACAACTGTGCTTTATTCTTTGCAGGAACTTAGAATGGTTGTTATAACACTATTAATCACCACCTGGAATCTTAGGCACTTTAGTTTGTTTTCAAAATAAATTATTTTCTTAAGTTTGTTAAACACATTACATTTTTATATTAATGCTTTTAATGGAAAATGAAATTTATTAATTATCATATTACAGTATAGTTTATAAATAAAAAATAGATATTGATGCAGATTTTTTTTGCTATTAGAAAATATAAAGCTTTATGATTTAAGGTGCTCAAGCAAATGATAATGGGAATATCAGATGTGAACATTGATATTCTATTGAAACATGGTAAATAAAATTCTTTTCAAGTTTTACCTACCATGTCCCACTCATGTGCTTAATCTTTTTGTAAATGATGCTACAAGTGTTCCAATGAAATAGCATTTTCCTCCCATTAATTCAGAAAATATATATTTCTAAATCAGCCTATCGTTGGAAAATTTTAAAAGAGGAATACCCAAGCTTTATTGCTAAAAAAATCATGGAATATAAGATGGTCAAACTACAAAGATGCTGTAAAAGCTTTAGACAAAACATATCATGCTTTATATATTTTATATCAAGATAAATCAAGAGATAGTAACATAAAAAAAAAAACTGAATCATTATTTTTAAAAATTCAATCCTTCAAATTCATTTGCTCTCTTTTGTTATAAGACACCAAATTTTATTGAAAATTATGTCATAAGTAATTTCATGCAAACATATAATGGAATTATGGCTACAATAATGAAAATGTTGTTAGGCCTAAAAAATATTTAAAGGATTGTAGAACAGGAGCCATTTAGAAATATATTAGAGGAAGCAACTAAAATTGCAAATGCAATGGATTGTGATCCATTTTTTCCTTATATGCCAATAGTCAGACCTGGAAGAAGACAAAAAGAAAAAAAAATTTTGTCATAGGAAAGTGAAGATGACATTATTGAATTACAAAAAAATAATAATAATAATTTTTAGTTATAATTATTATAGCTAATTCAAAACTTAGTGAAAGATTTATTTTATTGAAAGAATATAATAATGTTTTTGACTTTTTAAATGCAATTTATTTATTAAAACTAATGGAGACAAAAGAAAAATTAAAATATTGTAAAGATTTGGAGATAAAATTTACAAATGATAAAGATTCTTATAAAAACTCCATTTCAAGGATAGAAAATATTTTAATTTATCTTAATATAAATATGAAGGCATTTTCAGTACTTGAGCATATGTTTTCCCCAATCACCAAGAATGTATCTAATGATGCCTGTGAATATTGCAACTGATGAAAGGTCCTTTTCAAAGCTGACAGTTATAAAAAAATCACCTTTGCAGTACAATAACACATGATAGACTCAACAATTTAAGACTTTTTATCATAGAACATCAAATTGCTACTTATTTGGATATGGAGGATATAATATTTGAATATAAGTATAATTTATATACTTGAAACATATGCAATTATAGGGGATTTGAACACAGATTTTCAAGCTCCCTCCAGCAACCACTCTACCTCATACAAGCTATTTACATAATCATGCACATGTGAAAAATATAAATGATCTCAATATACATATTTCATGCTGAACCAGCAGCATTCATCATTTGGACAAGATCATTATCTCCCTCACACATTTATAATCAATTCTAACAATATAAACAAAGCACTGATTATATATGTGTGGGAGGTAATAATCTGGACCAGCTGATGAGTGTTGTTTCAGCATAAAATATATATATTGGAGATCACTTATCTTTTTTACATGTTGGTGTTTATGTGTATCAGTTATATAACTGAAGAGAGCTTGAAAGTATATGGAGAATAGAGTAAATGACTTCTCTGCATAAAACTCATGTCAAGTATTTTTACATAAAGGCATATGCAATTAATCTTTGTTTTTATTAACAAATAATTGATATTTTTTTTTGTTTGTTTTAAAACATATATTAAAAATAACTACATAAACTATATTCTGTTTTTAATAAATAAGACATGTAACTTTTACTTTACATAAATTGTTATATTATTTATTGAGTAAATGCTATATACAAATTCTTATTAGTTATTTTTTTATTGAGCTGCCAATAAAAGTTTGCACCCAGGTGGCAAATATCCTTGGCACACCTCTGGACTTGAGGTATATAAAACATTTATTTTTGGTACACTTGGGAGGGGGTGTTAAATGATTTCTTAGTACATATTAATGGAGAACAATAGAAAACTACATTTTCTTGATGTACTTATTTCTAAAACTAACAATAATATCTTAACATCTTTTGTATGCAAAAAAATTGCCCATACTGATAGATACTTAAAAACTTTGTCTCCTCATCATTAGAACATATGTTTTCTGCAGTAAATCACTTTTCACAACTGCCTTCATACTCTTGAATATTATGAAAGGGATATCCAATATATAAATTATAACGATCCGTAGAGTTTGACTTAACGTCATCTGCACTACAGGGCGCCATCTAGGCATTTGAACCTAGAAAAATTTATAAAGTAGGCAGATACGTAAGTAAAAAAAAAAAATATTTTGTATATTTTGATATCCGGTCATTAGTCCATTGTCACTAGCTCAGTGGAACAGCAGAGATTTATATTTTATAAATTTTTATCTAAGAATAATTTAAAAAAAAAAAAAAAATAAGCCACTGCCAGTAATTAACATACAAACATTTATTTACGCACATATATATAAAATTTAACATTATTATTTTAGCATGTTTACATTTTAAAATTTAATTTACATTTTTAACTTTGATTTTAATTTACATTTTAATTTTTATAAATTTACATTTTAAATATTATAAGTTTGCACAGACATATTTATAAAATGTGTTTTTAAAATGTTGAGTATAGATCAGTTACATACATTACATGGTCAAAAATATTTCAAAATAAACATAAACGATCAAAATACAAAATCATTGATACCGTCAATTGCATAGGGAATACAAGAAACCCACTAGTATTCATCATAAGATACCGCAGTGACACCAATAACTTAAAAGATATCCGAATAAATACATTTTAGATACTCACCATAAGGTATCATTATTTACTGAATGTCTATATATTTTGATCAAATATGAAAATCAAAAACATAATTAACCGATAACGAATCCATGCAACTTCCATACCCAACTTAAATTTAATGCATTTTTATTTAGAGTGTTGAGTATGAATAGACTACATAGATTTGCATTTGAAAGAAAATATTCTATCCTTATTTAACCTTAGGCCAAAAGTTTGCAGTCAAACAGGCTCCAATACATCTGATACATTTATGTATTCAATGTAGCATGAAAATACGACAACACAAAATACTATACTGTCAGGAATGTACATCTGAACAGTAAATAGAGTTAGAGAAGACATTGTCTTTCTACAAACAGGAATGCTACATCTGTTGGTGAGTAGAACAATAAATAAAAAACTCTATAGGAATGGACTATGGTCCTTTGCCAACTTACAAACCCATCCATAGGCAAACAGAAGGTGTGTGGCATATATATGCAATCCTGCCCATAGCAGATCTCATACTACATCTACTAATTACACCAATATATCCAATCCATTGACCCAATTTAACTACGAACCAAATAAC
The DNA here is from genome assembly GCA_028023455.1 of Epiperipatus broadwayi. Classification (NCBI taxonomy): domain Eukaryota; kingdom Metazoa; phylum Onychophora; class Udeonychophora; order Euonychophora; family Peripatidae; genus Epiperipatus; species Epiperipatus broadwayi. The sequence continues at coordinate 796,183 of JAQFVV010000200.1, read as the reverse complement.
CTAAGATTACACTCCCCTAATATAATTTTACAAATCTATATAGCCATTCATGCCCGACTTAAGTTTAACATTTATATAATTTAATTTATCGCACAACAAAAATCATAAACTTAAAGAACAAAAAAATAAATAAATGGAAATGATTTTACAAAAGAAATACATTAAATAAAATTATAACTAATTAATAAATAACGTTGGTCAGATAGGATTCTATTTCTTATAAATTAAAGACTGAGAAAGTTTATATTTTAAAGTTCTTAGTGTTTCAAAATGTTTTTAAAGTTCTTACAATTTTTAAAACGTCCCTCTTTATCCATTGCATGCCGTTTGGAATCCACATTAAATCCCCCGATGATCCTGTTGTCCTCAGTATAAGAAAAGCGATGTTTCATTTCTTTTTTTTTTATAGCAACTGAAGGGATTGAAGAGTGCATCTTTTCAATCCCTTCTCCTTCAACTCCGCACTAACACATATAGTCACATCTCATCATAATCTATTATTCCACTCACTTTTTATAGTAGCCTTTCAGATCCAGTGGACATTATGTCATGACAATGTGATGGTCCTTTTGCTGAGGTCCGATTCCATTGTTTTCCTATCTGACTGATGCTTATACATTTAAATGCCCAAGGCTAGTTTACATTTGACTAAGTAAATTAATCATTTCCATTTTTTCAATAACATTAATTAATTTGTTTTGTACAAACTTAAATATATTTTTATCTTTAAATCTTTACTGACAATTTAGTTTTAAAATACTTTTTCTTTTTTTTAATAAAGGTTTATTTTAATAATTTTTTTCACCTGTGCGATTATATAGATATGAGTTTAGTATAGAATTTTAATTTTCAATTTTTAATTCTTAAAAAAAAAAAGTTTTATTTGCGAACTTTTATTTTTTTCATGTTTACTAATAAAAAAAAACAATGTAACAACGTCTGTGCTCTTGAATATTATGAAAGGGAGATCCAATATATATATATTATAACATTTTCCATCTTGCTAGGCCTCTATATGCATTATAAATGCATGAGTTGATCAAGTTATGTAAAAGAAAAATAAATGTTTTATTTATTTTAATTCAAAAAAAAGAAGAACGTTTCATTACTATTCTAAAAACATAACTATCTTTCCTGATCACCTCGGCCTAGTACTAGTTACGAATGGTGCTATTAATGAACCAGCTTTTAATTTATTTAACCCTTTCAATGATTATTATTTAATTGGCCAAATGAGTTAAAAATCAAAACTTTTAATTGGCCAACTCACAACTTTAACAAAATCTATTGTTAAAATATATTCATTTTTAATAATATTGAAACAGTAAGGTCTGCTTTGCAGATCTTCATTTCACCTTTTCTCACCTGTTTCCTACCTCATTCCTTAGTTTGAACCCCAATCTATCGTAGTGTGTCTGCAATATGCTTAATGTCAAAAATCCCGCCTAATTTTAAACCACGAGTACAATGCTCATATTATATATATAAGTCATTCCAAATAAATAAAAGATTATAGATTATGTATATGTTCACATAATTTTGATTTATTAAAAAGTAGGTTATATAAGTCGTAATTGCGCACACAGTATGGTATGCATTTTAAAAACATATCAAAATTATAAATTGTTAAAGTTATTTTGTTTGAATGTATTTACAAATATATTACTGTCATAATATATTTTGATTTAAAATAAAATTCATTTAGTAAATATTCGTTTAGTAAATAGATTCAAATATTGCAAGTTAAAAGTAAAATAATTTTCGTTTAATTTAATAAAAGTCATTCCAAGTATTTCTTTAAAATAAATGAGGGACAATAGTTTAATTAGCTAATATTATATAAGTTTTATCTAAAAACAGCAGATGTCCACTTAAAGTTTTCTTTACTTAATAAAAGTAATTTTTAATTAAATCTAGTTTGTAATCCGAATGACGACAGGGAAATTAACAAAAAAAATTAATTAATGTTGAATTCCTTTAGACATTTGGATAGATTTAATTACAGCTGATAAGTCCGATATATTTTTGTAATGCTCCAGGGCAGTTCTATTGTTAATGTCTACTATAAAAAGAAGGGTTTTCTTTTGTTTTAGAGTTTTTCTTCTAATGTTTCTAAAAGAAATCATTCTGAGTTCTATTCTAGTAATTTGTAAATCTTGACATGACAGAGTAGAGCGTGAGAAGGCTATTTCTCTTTGGAATGGTCATCTGCTGCCGTAGACCATCGGAAGTTATCACACAGGGAACCCCGGAACTGCTGCTGCCAAAAATATGAACATTTCCAGATTTTGCTGTTAAATTATATAAAAACCTGCCAACCATCAATCTACCTAAATGCTTCTCCAGAGGTAACCCTAAATTAACCCAAGAGCTCTTGTGATAACTAACATGCTATAGCTATTTAAAATTGTTTTTCTTATATTTCACATAACTTCATTATGTATTTCTTTAACGTGTTTAAATATACTCAACATTTTGCTCTCTATCCTTGGGTTAATATTTTCTATTTATTAAGCTTTCTTTTATTTTATTATGATAATGTGTCAGAATCGTCTTTGACCGAGTGAATCATTCCTTTTGTTGAAACTAAGACGCCGCTATAAAGGCATATTTTCAATTTCTAAATAATTTCCAATTCTTATTATCTTGCAAATCACTCGTTCGAGGGCGATTCTTTTCTTTAATATATAATATAATCACATAGTTTAAAATCTACATGTTATTGATTTTAATCTAATATGAGAGTATGTGCGAGGTCAATGATTAAATGTGTCCCCTAATGCATGATTGCGTATATAAATCTATACTTACTTTTCAAACCCGCAAGCATGCATTTTCCTATTTTAATTACCGTGTTCTACTTTAATTATAAAGTTCATCATTGACGTCGAGAATGTGCGGACCCTTTTAAATGAATTTCGGGGAATTTGATTGGGCATTTCTCTTAATCTGAGTAAAACCCATTCAGTATGTTTTTATATACACTAGTCTCGTATTGCTGGTAAATGAATTGGTTGTTGAGACCGCTTTGTTTTATTTTTCCAAGGATTCTTTACATGGCAAAGTCCGTTATCACAAGGCAAGCAGAGGGTGTTCACAAATGACACCCCTGGGAATTAAACGCAATCGTCACCCAGTTGCTAAGTTTCAGCTGTTCATCAAAATACTTTCCTACAGGTTAGCGGCGAGATGCCCTCCGTAATTATTCCGGATCTTCAATATTGTTTTATTTTATATTTATTTTACAAAGCATCCGTGACTTAAACGTGTCACACCCTCCAACTTTAATAAATTCATTATCAGCAATACTGACCTCCCAATGCAACTCTATTATTATTATTCTCAAATAAATGCTTTGATCACATTCCCACTTTGTTGCTTAGTAAGCTTTTGTCCGTGCTATTCTCGAAATCAATAAATATTTTAGAACACTTAATTTCAAATATTTTCTTAAACTTGTATAATTACTCAAAGCACCTCGCACATGTTCCTATCTCATCAAGCACATTATCGTAATGCTATTAGCCCGAGGAATAGAATATATCACTTTGCTTTAAAACCTTTTGTCATTTATTGAAATATAATGCCAACAATTATTTAATATGCGTCCCTGTCTCATATAAGCAGACAGTGGCATTATATATATAATTTATATGAATAAATTTTGTGAAATTATTTAAAACTAAATTTGATCTCTTATTTTATTTGATTCCTATCACTGTCTCGGTCTATATATATATTTTCTGCATTTCTTTTGTAAATCCATAGACGTTAATTAGCCACCCAAACTTCTTTTAGTATAGAGTCTTTTGTTTCTCCCTGACCACCAGGCACCGGTCAAAGGTCATACTAGTAGTGGCATCAGATGCATTGTCACGTAGATGGCGCTGTGAAATTTGGGCTTTAGATTCGAACTTAGTATATCTAGAAGGCAACCCCTCCTAGAATGTTCAGTTTTGTGTCTGGGGTTTGAATTCTGCAGTGTGTTAGCGAGATAGACGATTCTGACTGTTACATAGTAAATTTTTTTTCCGGGTCCATGGCTTGCCCAAATGTGGAGCCTCGAATATTTAAACACCCACATCCCTGTAGATCTTAATTATTTAAACACCCACATCCCTGTAGCTTAATTTTAGCATTTTGTTTCGTATGTAATCACTCAAATCCTTTATATTTTTGATATATAATATTTTTCAAACTCTATATTATCTATTTGCATGTATATTTCATGTATTTTGTTTGACTCGGGCATTCAATTACTTATTCTATATAATCAGAACTTGTCCAAACTTGCTATAGTGTGATACGAGCCATCTGTATTTATCTGTATATATTGTTTCACTTAAATCACGCTATGTACGCATAGCGTAAATTACTTAAATATTGTCCCAAGTGAATATTGTGACAATCTATGAATATTTCAAATATTGTATTTTACTCTCAAAATAAAGTTTTATTGGCTCAATGCGCAAGATAGCATAATAATAATTTTGTACGGTAATGACCTAGATATAATAGGCTATCGTATGGAATTCAGAAATAATTATAAATCAAATGTTGTAATCAATAAAAAAAATGTGAATGTTTTAACGAGTGCCCGTAGTTAAATGGAATTATTTAAAATTAATTTTGGGAAGCTAACAGTCTATGGATATTTTTAACTGGTGACATGGCGCCCAAGGGTAATTTCACTAAACGGAGTTACTTCTAAAATAAATTTTGTCACCAGGCTAAATTCTTTATATGTAATTTGTTTTTTCCAACGTGTGTAAATTTTTCCTAGACCAAATAATGAGACGTGAATCGGATCAATAATTATGTAAATAAAATTATATGTATGCTAGTCTTAAATAAGAAGGAACGAAATAAGTATACCCGGATCTAGCGAATGTTAACGTATATAAATAAAATTGCTTGAGTTTAAAAATATATATGTTAGCGAAATATTTTGACAGGTAGAATTTAAGAGATTTTATATATACGGGCAGTTAAAAATATATATGTTGGCAGCAGATTTAAGCGAGAAATTTTAGCAGTAGTAAGAGGGCAGTAGTTGGGGTTTTAGTGATAAATGTAAAAGCAGCAATTAGGCCAACAGAACCGAGAGGGAGATAGCCTATTAGCCATTAATAAAATTTGAAGTCAAATGTAATAATCGCAGAGAATCAAACAAGGAAAAATAATAATAGTATTTTTTTTAACCGTATTAGTTTTAGTAAGTTCAACCGTAAAACAGTTTAAAATTTTCCTTTATCAGTGCTATACATTGTGTTTTAAAAGTACACCTATTCGTTAAAATTTTTTTTTAGGATATATTAAATAGTTAGCAATAAAATAAAAGGAAAAAGTCATCATCATCATCGATCATGATAATCATCCAAGGCCATGGATAATATGGAGAACAACCACGATGAACAAGAACTGGACCCATCTGGATTTCTTGAATCTCCTCCAATAAGTATGAGACCTGTCCAGCAAACGAGCCAGGGAGATTTCAATCGGAAATATCTGGAGGAATTGTATAGGAGAAGCGAAGAGAGGGCAAGAGAGCATGAAGAGGAAGCCCGAAGAAAAGAGGAAGAGTATAAAATATTTAACAGGCTGCTTCTCAATGAAATTGTCAAAGTAAAAAAAAACCAAAGGGCTCTCGAACTTAATATTGAAGAACGCTACCTAGAAAACTGGAAAGAGGACAGAACTACAAATCAGAGCTGTCAGACCTTTGACAGCAATCGACCAATTTCTCAAATCAACAATAGTACAAGAGATGCAGCCTGCAGTACATTAATTTCAGACCTCAGGATTCAAACCCAGATTGATAAAATAATCACCATTCAGATATTTCGAGGAGAAGTAGGAGAAAATCCTCACCCACACTTGGATAGCTTGTGGGATTTTTTTTCTCTGTGTAAGATGAACTGTCGCAAACAGACTGTGATCACTAGCCATTACTTATATGGCTATGCAAGAGATTGGTGGGGCATGTTGACTAAAAAACCGAGCGACTTTGCCAATTACTGTAACACATTATTGAAGTATTATTGGAGTGAGGATCGGCAGAGCGTGATTCTAAATACGATTTGCCAGGAGAAGTATGAAGCAATCAAAGAGACTTGCATGCAATTTTTCATTCGCCTGGTAAACCAATTTAGATCACTCACCGTGTTCAAGTTTTCAGATTCCTACATCATCCATACAATCCAACTGAATATGCCATTACCTATCCAACGGCTTATGGTCAGCAGCAGGATCAAAGATGTGGAAGTCATGGTGGAATTTTTGATGATGATCAACTATGGCCCATGGAATCCCCACCATTAATCAGAAGAAAATATGATGGGAGGGAATATGAGACCCAAAAGAACCATGTTAGCACAACCCCACTACTCTCATCCTCCAACAAAAGGAAGCCTCTTAGGGGATATGAACCCCATGTCAATGGTTATCTGAGAAGAGGACCCCACCTGTGGAGTTCCTATTGGTCCATGTCCAGTAATAAACATCGGAGTGGGATCCATTGAACTTCCTGCCCTCATTGACACTGGCAGTCAGATTTCCTGCATTTCAAAGGGATGGTTGCTACGAATGGAAGAACGGAGCAGATGTATACCCAGGTTACCATCCCGTCCCATCCAGATGAAACTGGCTGATGGAAAAAGAACCAAGACTGAAGCATACCAAGTATGGTTAGAAATAATCTTCAGGAAAATAACCATTGGGCACACTTTCCTAGTTATAAAAGGATTGGTCCATGATGTTATAATTGGATCTGATTTTCTGACCCAAAATAAGTGTATCCTTGACTATGCCACGAATTCAATCATGGTCCAGCAAGAGAAGATAGATTTTAATGAAGCCAATGTCCTACCTGGAATCCAAGTTCAGTGTATGGAGGCCAGCATCGATGAAAGCACCATCAAAGATAAGGTCAAAGAATCATCACTAGAAACCATCGAGAATCAGTCCCAATTGCATCAACTATTAATGGCAAGTCGGCAAATCTTCTCTCCAATCCCTGGAGAAATTAAAGGTTATGTCCACCAGATTCGTGTGAAGGAGGAAACCCACTTCCAGGCCTGGACATACCCCATTCCTTTCCAATATCAAGATGAAGTGAGCGCTCAGATCCAACAGATGATTACATGGGGGTAATTGAGAAAGGATCATCACCATATAATAACCCATTAGTGGTTGTGAAAAAGAAAAATGGGTCTATAAGACTGTGTTTAGACGCCAGAATGCTCAACAATATCACGATACTGGAACGGGATATCCCACCACCTATACAGGAATTTTTTCTCAAATTATCTACAAAAAATATTTTTTCCACATTAGACTTAACTGCTAGCTATTGGCAGATGATATTACACCCCCAAGACAGGAAATACACAGCCTTCCATCACAATGGGCAAACACATCTGTTTAAGAGAGTACCTTTTGGGCTCATAAACAGCGGCGCTGGACTAATGAGGTGCTTGGACCAAGTTCTATCCGAAGATCTAAAAAAAAATTAGTGTGCTATATCGATGATGTGGTCATTGCATTGCGCAACCCTCAAGAACACCTGGAACACCTGAAGCAGTTCTTTTCTGAATGTGCCCAAAAGAATATTACTGTGAATCTAGAAAAGAGTCACTTTGCTCTAAAAGAAATTGCCTTTTTGGGACACATCGTAAATGGACAAGGAATTCGGACCCATCCGGATAAGGTAGAAGCAATCCAGAACTTCCCGAGGCCTATCAATAGAAAGCAGATTAGATCCTTTTTAGGTCTCTGCAATTACTACCATAAGTTCTATCCAGGCTTTGCAAAAGATACCTCCACATTGCTGGAACTATTGAAGCAACACCATCGGTGGGAATGGAATGAACAGCATGAGCAAAAATTTTAAGAAAATCAAGGACAATTTCCTCCAGACTGTGATGTTATGTTATCCTGATTTCACTCGCCCATTCTATTTGCAGACTGACAGCAGCAAGAAAGGTCTAGGTGTTGTACTGTTCCAGGTTAATCAAGCAGGCCAACATCAGGTCATGTACTTCAGTAGCCATACCTTAAGAGGTGCAGAAAAAAATTATACTGTCACTGAACAAGAGACTTTAGCCATTGTATGGGCATGCAGCAAATTCAAGCAGATATTGCTGGGATCAGAAGTAATTATAATTTCGGACCACCGTTGCTTGGAATTTCTGAATAAAAGTTATCTAAACAATGATCGCCTTATACGATGGAGCTTGTCACTGCAGAAATTTCACTACAAGATAATTTATTGTCCAGGCCCTGAAAATATTGTGGCCGATGTATTGAGTCGTCACCCTGTGGAAGTTAAACCTTGCAACCCTATGATATCAGACCAGCCATTAATAATCATGACTAACGTGTTGGACCAGGAAATTGAAAAGAAACTTAAGAATTTGCAGTATTGGCAGGAAAAGCAGCCCCAGTACAGAGATTTAATGCAAGAAGTCCAAAGGCAAGGAAACCCTGCTCAAGGATGTACCACTGGTAGGGGAAAAAGGAGATACAGATTGCAAAATGGACTTTTGCTGCAACAAACTGAGAATAGATTGTGGAAAATTCTCATACCACCTGATTTAAGAAGCCCACTAATTACTTATATGCATAGCCTGGTGGGACATTATGGTCCCAGAAAAAATGAAGAAGCCCTGAGGTGGCAGTTTCATTGGCCTCAGATGTATAGTGATATATTACATACCCTCCAGAAATGTAATACATGCGCTAAAAGCAAACCCCCAAATAAGATCTTCAGCGGTACCCCCGCCTTCATTATTCCATTGGGACCCAACAAGGTATTAGCAGTCGACCACTATGGGCCACTACCATCCTATCGTAGATGTCGGTACCTTTTTGTCACCTACGACATATTTTCTAAGTATGCATGGGCCTACCCGGTCATAAGGGCAGATTCAAAAAGTGCAATTAAGGCATTACAGTGCAAGCAATTTGTGACTATCGGCAAGCCCGAAGCAATACTCTCAGATCACGGCTCGGCTTTCACTTCATGAGAATGGCAGACCTGGATAAAGATCCAAGGTCTCAGGCATGCGATGACATCCATTAGAAACCCCCAATCCAACCCCTGCAAGAGGGTCATGCAGAAAATTAACTGGCTGTTTCGGACATACATCCACGATACCCACCAGGGCTGGGTCAACCAAACGGAAGAAATTTTTCAGTATATTAATGAAACCATTAATGAGGCTACAGGGCTAACACCAATGTGTCTTCATTTTGGTAAGCCAGAGCAACCATTAATTAAAATACCCCTGCCCAAGGATGATCAAGAAGTTGACAGAGAAGAGGACCGGCAAGCAGTTCATCATCGTCTAAAAGCCCGGGCAGAAAAAAAACAATTAAAGGAAACAAGGTCCTACCAATTTCAACTTGGGGATCATGTATGGGTCAGAACTCCAAAGCCCAGTAGCCAGGACCAATGTAAATGCAAGAAGTTTTTCCCACTGTATCAAGGGCCATATGTGATAAAACGGGTAAGCGGCCCAAATGCATATTTACTGGAGGATAATGGGACCATAAGGGGGACTTATAATGCTAGGAGTCTAAAACCCCTTGTATATTACCCACCAGACCCAGGATTATAGTAGTTTTTTTTTGAAAAACAAAAAAAAAATAAAATAAAAATGGACACGTCACAGGATAAATGAGCAAGGAGATAGGATATAACCAATATTAAACTTGTAAAACATTAAATAAAATTTGTTGAAAGGGGTAAATAATAGACAAAATGTTCGCTAGGTGGTAAATGAGCAAGGAGATAGGATATAACCAATATTAAACTTATAAAACATTAAATAAAATTTGTTGAAAGGGGAAAATAATAGACAAAATGTTCGCTAGGTGGTAGATTTATCAATATGATCCGGGTATATAATTCAGTTTTATTTTTTTATTATATTTATATCCTGTATATTATGGGTTATCTTGTAAATTTTGTTTATGCAGACTTCATAGGTGGACACCTGTTGTAAGATCTTTTAAATTTTTTTTGTTCCATCACTAAGGGAATGTGAACAGTAAGGTCTGCTTTGCAGATCTTCGTTTCACCTTTTCTCACCTATTTCCTACCTCATATCTTAGTTTGAACCCCAATCTATCATAGTGTGTCTGCAATATGCTTATATGCCAAAAATCCTGCCTAATTTTAAACCATGAGTACAATGCTCGTATTATATATATAAGTCATTCCAAATAAATAAAAGATTATAGATTATGTATATGTTCACATAATTTTGATTTATTAAAAAGTAGGTTATATAAGTCGTAATTGCGCACACACTATGGTATGCATTTTAAAAACATATCAAAATTATAAATTGTTAAAGTTATTTTGTTTGAATCTATTTACAAATATATTACTGTCGTAATATATTTTGATTTAAAATAAAATTCATTTAGTAAATATTCGTTTAGTAAATAGATTCAAATATTGCAAATTAAAAGTAAAATAATTTTCGTTTAATTTAATAAAAGTCATTCCAAGTATTTCTTTAAAATAAATGAGGGACAATAGTTTAATTAGCTAATATTATATAAGTTTTATCTAAAAACAGCAGATGTCCACTTAAAGTTTTCTTTACTTAATAAAAGTAATTTTTAATTAAATCTAGTTTGTAATCCGAATGTCGACAGGGAAATTAACAAAATAAATTAATTAATGTTGAATTCCTTTAGACATTCGGATAGATTTAATTACAGCTGATAAGTCCGATATATTTTTGTAATGCTCCAGGGCAGTTCTATTGTTAACGTCTACTATAAAAAGAAGGGTTTTCTTTTGTTCTAGAGAGTTTTTCTTCTAATGTTTCTAAGAGAAATCATTCTGAGTTCTATTCTAGTAATTTGTAAATCTTGACATGACAGAGTAGAGCGTGAGAAGGCTATTTCTCTCCGGAATGGTCATCTGCTGCCGTAGACCATCGGAAGTTATCACACAAACCCCGGAACTGCTGCTGCCAAAAATATGAACATTTCCAGATTTTGCTGTTAAATTATATAAAAACCTGCCAACCATCAATCTACCTAAGTGCTTCTCCAGAGGTAACCCTAAATTAACCCAAGATCTCTTGTGATGACTAACATGCTATAGCTATTTAAAAATGTTTTTCTTATATTTCACATAACTTCATTATGTATTTCTTTAACGTGTTTAAATATACTCAACATTTTGCTCTCTAAGCTTTCTGTTATTTTATTATGATAATGTGTCAGAATCGTCTTCGACTGAGTGAATCATTCCTTTTGTTGAAACTAAGACGCCACTATAAAGGCATATTTTCAATTTCTAAATAATTTCCAATTTTTATTATCTTGCAAATCACTCGTTCGAGGGCGATTCTTTTCTTTAATATATAATATAATCACATAGTTTAAAATCTACATGTTATTGATTTTAATCTAATATGAGAGTGTGTGCAAGGTCAATGATTAAATGTGTCCCCTAATGCATGATTGCGTTATAAATCTATACTTACTTTTCAAACCCGCAAGCATGCATTTTCCTATTTTAATTACCGTGTTCTACTTTAATTATAAAGTTCATCATTGATGTCGAGAATGTGTGGACCCTTTTAAATGAATTTCAGGGAATTTGATTGGGCATTTCTCTTAATCTGAGTAAAACCCATTCAGTATGTTTTTATATACACTAGTCTCATATTTCTGGTAAATGAATTGGTTGTTGAGACCACTTTGTTTTATTTTTCCAAGGATTCTTTACATGGCAAAGTCCATTCTTTTCACTTGTTGCAAGTTTCCAGGCAGAGGGTGTTCACAAATGACACCCCTGGGAATTAAACGCAATCGTCACCCCGTCGCTAAGTTTCAGCTGTTCATCAAAATACTTTCCTACAGGTTAGCGGCGAGATGCCCTCCGTAATTATTCCGGATCTTCAATACTGTTTTATTTTATATTTATTTTACAAAGCATCCGTGACTTAAACGTGTCACATCTCCAACTTTAATAAATTCATTATCAGCAATACTGACCTCCCAATGCAACTCTATTATTATTATTCTCAAATATATGCTTTGATCAGATTCCCACTTTGTTGCTTAGTAAGCTTTTGTCTGTGCTATTCTCGAAATCAATAAATATTTTAGAACACTTAATTTCAAATATTTTCTTAAACTTGTATAATTACTCAAAGCACCTCGCACATGTTCCTATCTCTTCAAGCACATTATCGTAATGCTATTAGCCCGAGGATTAGAATATATCACTTTGCTTTAAAACCTTTTGTCATTTATTGAAATTAATGCCAATAATTATTTAATATGCGTCTCTGTCTCATATAAGCAGACAGTGGTGTTATATATATAATTTATATGAATAAATTTTGTGAAATTATTTAAAACTAAATTTGATCTCTTATTTTATTTGATTCCTATCACTGTCTCGGTCTATATATATATTTTCTGCATTTCTTTTGTAAATCCATAGACGTTAATTAGCCACCCAAACTTCTTTCAGTATAGAGTCTTTTGTTTCTCCCTGACCACCAGGCACCGGTCAAAGGTCATACTAGTAGTGGCATCAGATGCGTTGTTACGTAGATGGCGCTGTGAAATTTGGGCTTTAGATTCGAACTTAGTATATCTAGAAGGCAACCCCTCCTAGAATGTTCAGTTTCATGTCTGGGGTTTGAATTCTGCAGTGTGTTAGCGAGATAGACGATTCTGACTGTTACAATATAAATAAGTTAGTTTCGTTTGTAAAAAGTATATTACTAATTTTTCAGATTACGAAAGTAAACGAAAGTCTTTTCAAAAATAAAATTTGATTTATAATTTAAAAAATATTCAATTGTGGTGAAATAAAAGTAACTGCTATTTGACCAACCAAAAAAGATTGCTGACGCAATCATTTTTTTTTCACTTTAACGTTATGATAAATATGTAGTGATAAATAAATAATTCTTGGTAATATCTTAACTATTTTTCTAAAATAATTTGATTTTTAGTATTATTTTATCAATAATAACTTGTAATTCAATTCAAATATTGTTTAAAATGTTGTAAACATTTGTTTATCATTTTCATAATAAAAATCAAAACGAACATAACTTTTTACTTTTTGGCAGTCATTTACCTTTCTGACAGAATTTGGACAGCCAATAAGATTCAAGAAAAGATGGTAAGGAGGTGGTGCTTTGGTTTTGTTTGACATATATGGTCATTTTTATTGATTTTTTACTTGTAAAATAATTCTGAAGAGGGCACCATCTTACAGAACTTTTGATTTTCTTTTGAATGATGTATAATATGTATACGTGGGATAAAAAGTAGCCGATTTAGAGTGATGTCAAATCTACTCATTTTTTTACAAGTCAGGCAGTTGAGTGTCAGGATCTTTTTATTCTAAAGAATCTGCTGAAATTGTCATATAATGTCTCGCAAATTAAAAGAAAAAATACTTTTAAACTAATCGGTATTGCATCATACCGTAACGAGAATTATTTTTTTGAGATTATTATTGCTGGGCTTATTCAAACATATTGGCAAAAATAAATTATATATTTAAACATCATTAAAATAATATTACTAAATTTAATAATAATTAATAACTATTATTAATAACACACAATGAAAAAGGTTGATAAAAGTAAAATCTTTTTTCTTCCAACAAACTAAAAATATTTGTAAGTTAAATTACGAATTAAATAAACTGGAGAGAACACACGCCAATCCAGACATGAATCAATTTATAAAAAACAGTTGGATAAGGTAATTTAATAATGTTCACTTATTACAATTCATTTCCAAGATCTTGTATAAAATTACTTAAATGAAAGTCTCTTTAATAAGAAAATTAATGTCTCTATCAGGATTATTTTAAGACTTGTTTGCAAACGCTTAATTTTGGTCACAATCAGGAATGAGTAATCTTAACTTACCAGTAAGTTTTGTGAATTCATGAAGATTGTAGCTTACTATGCATAGTTTTTTGAGTTAGAATGAGCTCGGCCCTTTATTATAAATTGATCTTGGTGCTGATTTCATAGGCTAGTCGCGTAAGCTTCTCTGGTGTCCATCAGTAACAATGTCAGCTATAGCTCCGGTCTACTTTCACATGAAGAATTATTTCATCATAGAGTGGTTCGGATTCTTTAACCCAAAACCAACCAAAAGAATAACAGGTAAACCAAGATGTTCTTCCAACTGAACCTCTCCTTTTTATACTAGAGGTCCAGTTTTCAGACTTCTGCGCATATCTTTTGTTTGTCAAAATATACGTTGATAATCTTGTATATTCTTTATAAAATTTATGGTACAAAGTCTTTATTTTTTTCAGCATAATTCTGCCATCTTTAATTAGTTGAAATATTTTTACATTCTCTTATCTAGATTGGTAATACATGTGTCTTTTGTTCTCTCCAATTCTAACTTTTATTTCTAATTACATTAAAAAAATACGAAAGAACAATTTAACTTTCATTGTACGTTTTTTTTAAACAAAATAAATTATACTCAAAAAATAATCTAAATTTACTTTTTTTTAGCTTTTACCAACTGCTAATACGTATTTGTACCATATATAAATAAATGCTACAATATATATATATATATATATATATATATATATATATATATATATATATATATATTCATGTCTAACTAATAACTATCACTCTAAATAGGATAATGCACCAAATTAAAACATCAAAAAACTAAAAGAAGTAAATGTTTTTGCTAGGATAGGCATTTTTATATATAAAAAACCAAAAATAAAATTGAATGGCTGTTTAGAAATCATCATGAAAAAGTATTTTGGGAGACTATAGAATTTTTTTTAAAAATATTGTATAACAAATGTGACTAAAACATTAAAATTAACATTTATTTGGATGAATTTCCTCAAACAAGCGAGTAAAAACTCCACTATCCAAATTAAGACAAACTGTCCAACAACCATTGTTACAATTATTTTATTGGGCAAAACTATTTTATTCATTTAAGGACAAGACTTATCAAAACATCAATATTTTTCTTTAATTTTATTTTATTAACACAGTTGCTTTTAAAAATGTGATATATCATCATCATCATTATTTTCAACTAGTATCATTCCACTGCAGGATATATGTCTCTCCAAGTTCAATCAACTTCTCCAGTCTCTAGCCTTTCTCACATCATATCAGCATACTTTCTTATTTCCCCAATCCATCTCATGTGATCTATTTCTAGGTTTTTTACAATCTCTAGATCTTCAGTTTAAGATTTCAACTGTCCATCTATTATTTTTTCTAACAATATATCCAGCTCAATTCCATTTTATTCTCTTAATTCCTTCAAAGATATCAGTCATACCTGTTTGTTCTCTATTTTGTTTTCGATATTTTCTTGTTATTTATAATATGCATCACTTTATACTTCATTGAATGATTTGAAGTCTTTGTATTGCTTTTTTGTTAAGTCTCAGTTCCATAAGTAATAACTGATAAAAATTATAAACCTTTTTTTTTTTTCAAACATATAGGCATATTTTCTTTTAATATCACTTTATTTCTACTTCTGAACTTATGACTATCAATCCTTATTTTCTTCTTTTGAAAAAATCCATTTAATATTTCTTTTGTCCTACTTTCTTACTTTCATCTGATAAACTTTAAATTAAACATAGCTCAATGTTGTGTAAGTAAAGTGAGCAAATCACACTTTCCCAGGCTATGAATTAAAAGCCTTCTAAATGTTGAGCAAAAAATTAAGAATACAATAAATCACCTTTTTTTTTTTGGAAGTTCTGATGTTTATAAGCAAGACATTGTCAACATTATTGATAATTCAGAGTTAAATTAATTTATCAGTGAGATAGAATATGGCACTTAGAAGCTATAAACTCATATTCAATTATAGAAGGTTGCAATTACCAACAGTATTAACAGAGGTATATTCAGAAACATCAGAATTTTCAAGAATAGGTGGATTCAATTAATTCTTTGTTCAACATTTAGAGTGCTTTTAATTTGTAGCCTGGGGGAGAATGATTTACTCTGTTTATAAACTAATAATCAGCTTTTTAAGCCAGTGCACATGCACTTTGTGGATCTTAACAATAAATTAATATTCTCATTTTCCAATACAAGATAAAGTCTTTGTGAAAGAATAGAATGAATCACCTATTCTCTCAATATATATCACTGTTTAAATCAATGTTTTAATAAACTGTAATATTACCAACCTTATCTGAATCTTTAAATCCTAAAGAAGAATCATAAATTTATATTTGCTGCTAGTTATTGCAATAAATTTAGAAAAAGAGTAATTAGACAGAGCAAGTACTTTAACCACAAGGAGATTAAGATAATAGTTATAAAATTTTTATATTTTATTGAGTTAGGGCTTTTTTAAAAATGAAATCATAAGTATTGAAAAAAATTTACTAAAGACAGCAATGTTATCAGATTTCTCTTCTTTGACAGTGTTTTTGTAAAAACTTTTGTCAAGTTTTTTTTTAATTATTGCATAATCTACTTCAACCTTATGGCTTTAATTAAATAACTGAATGCTTTTTTTGTTATAATACATCCACTTTATTAATAATTTTTATCTTTAATTACTATTTCATCTCTCAGCTATTTAATTCTCCAAAATTTTTACAAACATAACTTTTTATTTTTTCTTTGCTGTCTAGCAAGTCTCTCCTAATTTTACCCATTTTTGTTCATTTCATAATTAAGTATACATATGTCTACGTTTTATAAAGTTAATATTTTTTCTTCTTTTCTCCATCATTTATAAATAATAAATTTTCTGTCTTTTATTGTTTTTTCTTTATAATCATTTGAATTTTTATTGAATAATTCCATCTTTTTTGAGATTTTTTTTTTTAGTTTTTTTTATCAAGTCCGATATTTAAAATCTTCATTTAATTTATCAATTAACTCATTTTGGTTCTTAGTTTTTCTTATTCTTTTGAATTTTCATCTCAGCAGCATAACTACTGGAATATTATTAGCTCCAGAATGTGTACAAGCAGGATCTAAACTTAAAATGAAGATATTATCTAATTAAATTCTATTTTTATCATTTATGTATTGTGTGTTTATTAGGCCCATAATAATTTGTTACCAATCCTTTTTCAGCAAATACTTGTAAATTTTTTAAAATTACTTTTTAAATTTGATTTACACGTGATTTCATCATTATTATAATTATTACCTAACTGTCAGAGCTTGTAAAAATGTTTTTAATCTTATCTCCATTATTCTATTATTTATTGGAATGTGGCACTCTTAGGACTAACTTTAAGACATTTTTTTTCTTTATAACAATCCATTTTATCTTATAGAATTTTATTTTATTTCAGTTTTGTTTTAATTCAATTTGATTTTAATCATTATGTTCTGTGTACTTTCTCATATATTTGTTCTGATTCTAATCTCCAAAGAATTAGTTTTTAATTTGCATTTTTCTGCAGTCTCAATTGTAAGTTTATATTTTTTTTTTACAATAAAAAATCCAATTGCATTTTTAAAATATATTTTCAATCTGTCTATCAGTTTATAAATTTAATATTTTTAAAATCAGTTGAATATTATAAATACAATTATAAATTTTTTGATTTGTAGTTATTATTAAATAATAATTATAATAAACAAATTGTAATGGTGATAAATAATTATATACTTATATTTAACAAATTTATAATTTCTAAGAATTTAAAACGCAAGAAAATGAAAAAAGATTGTTAAATTTAGTTTAAGATGTAAATAAAAATAAAAAGTTCAAATATAATTTGCGATTTACAATTTAAGCAAAGCACTAGATGCAAACTATTTTAAAACTAGAAAAATAATGTTGCTGTTACAAAGCAAAAACTATATGCGAATGAAGCAAAAAAAAAAGCACCTCTAAATATTTACATAGATGATCGTATTTTTGTTTTTTGAAATTTTATTAATTGCCTATAATGCCCAGAATATTTTAATTCATTAATATAAAAAAATATTTAAAAGTTAAATTCTTCTAGATGTATAAAAATTATAAAATAGTAAAATATTTCTGAAAATTAAAACAGGCAAAACTCTCTATATGTATTGCCATTCAGTGCAAGCCAGAGTAATCAATGGATGCCAGAAGGCCTGCACATAAAATTCCCAACTAGTGTATACTCATCCAATATCCCAGACTAGTTTCTGGTTTGTGGCCTTCATCAGGAGCCTTGGATCTGAGAGCACTGCACCTAGATCTTATGATCTAATGTAACCCTCCAGTAACCACCTTTTATCTCTACTTAACTACAAAACTATGAGTCTTAAATTGAAAACACCATAATAATTTCAGTCCAAGCTCATTAGCTTATAGTCATATAGGTCTGAACTCAGTTCAGTACCTATACATTTTGGTGACTTCTGGGACTTCAATAACCATAGCCAACACTATCCTATTAGGCAGACCTATATGACTATATAAGTTAATGAGTTTGGATTGAAATTATTATAGTGTTTTCAATTTAAAACTCAGTTTTGTAGTTAAGTAAAGATAAAAGGTGACTTCTAGAGGATTGCATTAGATCCTAAGATCTAGGTGTAGTGCTCTCAGATCTAAGGGTCCTCACTGACAAAGACTATAAGCCAGAAAATATTCTGGGGATATTGGATGAGTAGACACTAGATGGAAATTTTATTCACAAGCCTTCTGGCATATCTTGATTACTCTGGTTTGCACCGAGTGGCAATACATATAGAGACGTTTGCCTGTTTTAATAACAGTTATAAGCAAGCATAATAAATGATGATCATGTGATGTTTATTGGCTTAAAACCAATCCTGCCTAATAGGATAGTGGTGGCTATGGTTACTAAAGAACCAAAGTCATCAAAATGTATAGGTACTGAACTGAGTTCAGACCTATATGACTACATAAGCTAATGAGCTTGGATTGAAAATATTATAGTGTTTTCAACTCATAGTTTTGTAGTTAAGTAGAGATAAAAGGTAGCTGCTGGAGGGTTGCATTATATCCTAAGATCTAGGTGCAGTGCTCTCATATCCAAGATTTCTCACTGATGAAGGCCACAAGCCCAAAACTAGTCTGGAGATATTGGATGAGTAGGCACTAGATGGGGATTTTATGGACAAGTCTTCTAGCATCCATTGATTACTCTTGCATGCACTGAGTGGCAATAGGTATAGAGAGTTTTGCCTGTTTTAATAACAGTTATAAGCAAGTATAAGAAATGGTGATCATGGTGACCTTTATAGAATGTCATATATTTTAATAATCACGATGAATAAAATCAAAATATTTTATTTGGGGGGGGGGGACCTTTGTCTTTAATCTTCAAATTTTGATCTTTCCCTTAACTTGATCTGTTTTAGATATTTTTACCAATTGTTTACACATTTAGAATATGTAGCATTAAATTATACATTAAGTCTATAATCAGAAATGTATTGTATGCAACACACCATATTTTATTTTTTTTTTAAATGTATTTCTTCAATCAATAAACTTATAAACTACTTAAAAAACCACTATTTGCAACTTTTCTTGATAATTAAAGTAATCAAACTGGAAAAAAATATATAGTCACTTTTTTATTAGCATAACATGTTCATGTTTTTAGTTTTGAATATTCTTATTTGATCATCAGTGGGAATACTAATTATTACATGAACATGACTTGTCAAACATTACATTATTTATATTATAAAAGCATATTACAACCCTCACTATTGTATACTGTTCATAGCACAAGGATATCAAAATTGTACAATTATTCTTAATACATATAAATTTTTACTGCAATACCAGATAAATAAAATTATTATTATTATGTATAGATAGCACATCAACTTTTTTAATTGCTAATGTATAAAAATAATATTACATAATAATTAAATTCGGATGGAATTATTTTGATATAAATAAGTTAATATTAAAAGTCTATATGTTTGAAAAAAAAAAAAAATTAATAGATCTATATTACCAGTTTTTATTTATCAAATGAGATTTATATACTTAACAGAGAAGCAACATAGAAATTTCATATCATTCAACAAAGTAAGAAGAGATGTGGGTTGGGAATAAAATGGATTAAAAATGAAATATTTGTGTAGAGAACAAATAAATATCATTGGCGCTAATGAAAAAGTTAAGAAACTAAAGTGAAACTAAGCTGAATATATTTCTACAAAAAATGAGAGTAAATGGACAGATGGTGTCTTAAAAAAGGTTTTTTTCTTTCAAAATGTTAATGAATGTTTATAAAAAAATTTATTTATACTGAATATTAAATTTTAAGTATCTGACAAAATTTAACAATCTTGAAAAAAAATGTCATGCCTATAAAGTAGTTATATTAACTACCAACTTTTTACTATCTCAAAATATTATCTATATCTGTAAGTATATGAGCAAAATATTTGGGTGTGTGTGTAAATATTTAATCATCCACATAAATTATGAAATTTTTAGCAACAGTGATTTATTAGCTGGAAATTCGTTTTTATATAACGAATAAAGATTTTTAGGCTAGATATCAGTGTCTTTTTTTCGTTGTTTTCAAATCATTATCTTTAAAAACAAACACCACTTTTATATCACTCCCCTTTATTTTTCTTTCTTTTTAAAATGTAGCTTTACACGCTTTTTGTTGCCTACGGCTACGCTGTGGTGGCTATAAATCAAAGTGTAGGATTAAATTTTCCTTATTCTTTAAAATGAAGTGTCTCGGACAAGACAATGCTAAATATAATAAAGATAAATTTAGATTTTTTTAATTACCGTTTATTAGAAGCCATTATCAATTAATAATTGTTTTTTATTTGTTTGCTTACTTCAGTGTAAATTACATTTGGGATTTCAATTAAATATTTTTTATAATTATAAAATTTTTTATCATTCTAATGTTTTACCGTTTTTTATTTTAATTTTGCCTAGTTATGCTTATTACATTTTAATCTTTTTTTTTGTTTTGTTTTTACTATCTCTATAACAAACCTATATTAATAATTACTGATGTTATGGAGATGTGCACTTAACATTATATAAACACATACTTAACAAAATGTTAACAAGTTAATGTTAATTTGACTATTACTAATAATATTTATCTTTATATTTATTAAGAAATTAGAAACGATTTTTATAAAACTAGTTTTAATTAATTAAAAAACTATTTTTGTAATTATTAATTTGTTTCCAGGAGAAATTACTGATTTATATATCTAAACTTTGTTTTTTAAATATTTTACGCCGAATATGTATCTATCTGTCCATTCATCTATCTGTTTATTTATCAGTCAATCTTAATCTATTCAGTCATCTATCTATTTATTTACCTGTTCAACTTTGCATTTATTTATTCATATATATGTAATGTGTGTGAAGTTATAATTTATACATAGTGGTATGTAAAATACGTCGTGTTTTATCCATAGAGAAGTTTATTGACTAGCCCATTTGACGCGAGCCAGTTGAGAATTTAAAAAAATTTGGGGAGCCACAATTATATATTACATTTTTCATATTACATTTATAAACATGGTACTTGGGTACTAAACCTGCAATGTAGGGAGATAGGTGGGGGGGGGAGGGGGGATGGCCTATTCACATTGGTATCAATCCGCCGTTTCTAATGTGGCCAAAATAACGTGTACACGGATCTTTCTAGATGAAAACATCAATATATACAGCAAAATATATATGGGTACACGAATCTATCTCGATAAAAACAACTATTTACAGAGCACTAAACATCAATATATATATACAGCAAAATATATACGTGTACACGGATAAAAACAACTGTTTACAGCACTAAACATCGATATATACAGCAAAATATATACGTGTACATGGATCTATCTCGATAAAAACTATTTCCAGCACTAAACACATATATATATATACAGCACCAAACCAAACGTCTACAAGGATCTTTCTCGATAAAAACAACAATATATACAAGAGCACTAAACACAATATATATATATATAGCACCAAACCAAACGTGTACACCAAAAAAAAAAAATGGTGTAATATGTTAAAAAGAAAAAAAAATGTAAATACATTTTATTTATTAAAAATTTGGTAACATACATATAAATTACAATTACAGGAAAAATATATTTTATTTAATGTGAAACCTGACACTGCATATCGTTATTGTTTGTATTGTAAAAATGTTTATTTTTTAGTGTGTGCATGTGCTATCAAGGAACATAAAATATTTTATCAATTTTTTTGAAGAGTGCAATTCGAGCCACATTAAACAGTTACACAAGCCACATGTGACTCGTGAGCTACGGGTTGGGCATCCCTGGACTAGCATATTTTTATACAATAAAGATACCACATCACTCTCTCATAAGCTCTTGAATATATTTCTTTGTCTCACTCTAGAGTCATATAATGTAAGCCTAAGTGGACAACAAATGATATAGTGCTACATAATATTCATAACACAATAAGATTTTTAATTATTGCCTTCATAAATAAGGACTAGATCTAGTGTTAGAGACCTTACAGCACAATGTCATTTTGAGTGAATTGATTATTTAAGCTTACAATAGATGTCTTTAGAATAGGGTGAAGAATTCTGCTTTTGTTTATTTACAACAATAAATTTTCTAATCTGCTACAAGTCAAAACTAGTTACTATAGGTTTAACAAATTCTAAAAGCCATAGTTAGATGCTATATTTTTTATTTATTTAATTGTTTTTATTTACAGAAATCTGTACAATATTTCATCTTTTTTTTTTTCTAAAAATTTTTATACAAAGAGTTTAATTTTATTTTTTTGATTTTATTATCTTACCTCCACATTATTTTTCACTTATTTCCTTGTTTTTTTTTGCATGTGGTTTTTATTTTAATGTTTTGATGTCTACACAAAAGCATTATAAAAGAATGATGCTGGTAATAATTGATCACAATCATGTCATCACTTAAACATCGTCTTAGTCTATACAGTGGAAACAACCATAAACGTTTTCTGAATATTATGATAAATATATGGAATATTTGCATTGCTAAAATAGAATGTTACCGTATGTAGAACTCAAGCCACTTATTTAATGTTCTTTTAATTTTTATTCAGAAATTTGGTTACAATACATGATAATGGTTAAACAGAGAATATATTACATGATAATCAGGGAGATGAAAGTTCAATATTGATATCTTGCTTGACACCAGCTACAGGGACTAATATGAAGCATATCAGCAAGGAATGAGTCCGGAATAGTGATCACGCTTGCATGTTTCATACAGTTTAACGATAGATCTAATCCTTTGTCTATGCTCTGCAAGATCAATTGACCCTTTATATTGGAGGTTATTTCCATAAAACTCAAGATCTGGGCAATAATTATGCAGAGTCAGGTGTGTCATCATAAAGGAATGCAGTCCATTCAACCATAAATCACTCTCCAGGAAAGGAGATTTCTATTCAGGAGTGAAAGGAATCAGCTTTTGGGGCCCAAATCAATAACCTCCATGTAGAATCGTAGATGTAAGAGGGGTTCTGGTCCCTTTTCCAAATTTTTTCCATTTTTGTTAATATAGAGCTTGATTAAAAGTGAGCCAGCACCGTGTGTACCATAGTAAGAACAGTACAAATGTTGTTAATCATATTTTTGGGATGGATACACATAATTGTCAATTAAAGTTGTCAGAGCAGGCATATTGTTATTTAACATGGAGGCTATAAGGACTCTGTAGGGGTGAAGGGAGACACAGTTACAGTGGCAGAGAATGTGAAGAAAACGTCTTTAGTAGGCAAGGCATTAATATTTATCTTCATCAGGAAATCAAAATATTTGGGTTCAAGACACAGTGGCAGAGGACAGGAAGAAAAAGTGTTTAGTAGGCAAGGCATTAATATTTATCTTCATCAGAAAATCAAAATATTTGAAAAATCAAAATATTTGGGTTCAAGAAACCATCACTTAAATTTCTTGATTAGCAGATGGTTGTTAAGCCTGAGGAGAGTTGATTCTGCAGAAATATCAGGATTAAAAATGTAGTATGCATCCCAGAACTTGATTTTCATTGAGGACAATTTGTTAGGAACCATAGTATGTTTGGAGATAAGACATGAGAGGGTTGCCAGCCAATCAGTCCCAATAGGGGGAGGCTTATCTGTGGGAGTGATCTTTCTGGAGGGTGAGTAGTTGGGATACTGCAAACACATTCTGTAGAAAAAAGTGTAGAAACATTGAAAAATAAAAATATCTATGGAATGTAGGGATAATTCTTTGAGTTTTGTGTGTTTCTGTAGATTTCTCAAGCTTATGTTTGCAATTTTGTCCCCTAGAATCAGATCAGTGCATATCTTGTGTATCTTCCTGATGAAGACTTTCATAAAATTGACTACTGGGGTGAAATAGGATATTCTAGGGAATATTAGTATATTCATAAGGGAGGACTTGGCAAACATGGACCTGTAAACTTTGGATAGAGAGGATGTGATTCTCTGTGTTTATTGAAGTAGCTTTCCTTGGATAGATATACTCATGGCAGATGACTTAGGAAGCCCAAGAAGTTCTGAGGCTTTGCTGTAAATGGTCTTGGACTGGTCTTACTCGAAGATATATACCTGGAAGATGACTTGGCCATATTAAACTGGAAGCTGGATTGATCAGAAAATTCTTTAAGTATTTATAAAAGTCTGGGAATTAATTTTTTTGATGGAAGAAAAATGGCCAAGTCATCCATATACGTGATGTGATGAATTGATGTATTTAAAATTGGGATATAAATGCCAGGTAGAGATCTCTCAATTTGAAGAACTAGAGGGTTGAGGTAAGTGATGAAAACAGGGTGCTCAGAGGAGAGTCCTGTGGAATGGAGGATGTGGTGTAGAATAGGGGAGAAATTCCCATTCAGTGAGATACTCATTTCATAATTATAGATGAGGTTTGTAATATTTATAATTCCAGTAGAAATATCACACACACCAAGTATGTTTAAAGGGTATTGAGATGGATAGAATCAAAGGCAGCTCCAATGTTGAGTGGCACAACCACCAGTCTAGATTGCCTGGAGGATCTGATGTGGTCAGTAATGATTTTAAAATTGTTGATAGCATTTGTCGTTGAGCTGCCCTTTTTTGAAAATTGATATTGTGAAATAGGGGAAAGAATCTTGTTTTGAATTTTGTCCTTGATAAAAGATTCAATGACCTTGACCATGAATGAGTAGGGTCATAGAGATGGGACACAAATTCTCCAATGGAGAAGGAATTATGTTGCACTTTAGAAATAGCACCATTGCTATGGGATAAAGACCACCGATTTCATGGACACTGGAAGAAAGGTGATTAATTAAGTTATACATGATTGGAACTGAGAATTTAGACAGGTGTAGCAGTAGGAAATGGGGAATTGCATGGAGCCCCAGATGGTTCCTTTTAGGCATCGAGGTTAACTTAGTAAAAACATCTCCCTCTGAAATGCCAAGGTCAGAGGGTGAAGAATCCCAAGTTGAGTCCTGTTTAAAGTCAGGTGCATGGGTGATAAACGAAAGAATTTTTAGAAGCATATTATATCCTGAATAAAGGTTATTTTTAACCATAATATGAAAAAGTGGGTTTCTTGTCTCCATGGCCCAGAGCCTACCTAATGTAGCTGCTGGACCAATTGTGAGGTTGACTCAAGAAAACTGACTTTTTGATAGAGATATGCTCTGCAAAAATCAACTGTTTATTTTTGTATTGGGATTTCATGGATTCTATAGGAATTGTATCAAGGGGAATATTTTTAAGGGTGTTGTTGAGTGATTGAAGTTCCATCAGGAGTGAAGATGGCCTCAGTAATGTGTAGTTTGAGATCAATGACATTAAGATATGGATGAAGGCAAACCAGGCATTGACCAGAGGCAAAGACAATATGAATTTTGTGAAAATATATGTAGGCCTCAGAGATTATGGCTTCAGGTGATGTGGACTTGAGAATTCTCATGGTTGTGCTTACACCTGGAATATTGCATGACTCAAGATTTAGAAATAGTTTAATGGATAATGCCAAGTAGTCAGAAAAGGTTATAGGATGGAGTGAGGAGTTGATCAGAAAGTGTAGATCAGGAGTATAGTATATTAGGTCTATGAGAGAGGTATACTTCCTTGTATAGAAAGAGAAGGCATTTGGAGGGAGAAATTCTCTCCACTCATTAATCTGGTATTAAGACTATATATATTTGGCTGTAAATTCCTGGTAGGAGGTGTTAAAGTCCCCAAGGTAAATTGTCAGATAAGGGTTGGAAGCAATTATGAGTTAATCTGTTAGATTATCTGTTGAATTAGTAATTCATTTCAGTAGAGGTACACATAAATTATGTTTAAAGTAAAGGCTTTGTGGAATAAGGTGGCAAAAATTATATGTGGGTTTATATAGTTAATTTTAAAAGATTCAAATGGGCTACTATTGGAGATTAAGATTGCCACTCCAGCAGCAGATGAAGGAGAAACTGAGTGATGAAAATATCCCAGATTTTTAAGGAGACTCAGGATTTTGGGGTTTGAAAATTTGTGCAATTTGGTCTCAGAGAGACATACAATATGTGGTGAGTATTGCTTAACCCATTTGGCCAATGCATCCACTCTATTCAGGGAATTCAGCCTTTATAAAGTCCTGCTATATTGAGCCTTATGAAGCCTTATTTTAACAGATGAATATTGTGTATCTATTGGGAAATTGGTGATAATTTGGAAATGATTTTGATGAGCATTTAATTGATGTTGCTATATTGGGAGATGAAGTTGTGGTGCTTCCACAATATATTTAGTCTGACCATCTTATAGCTTTCCCAAATCCAACAAAGTAATGTTAGACTCATCCCCAGACACATTATCCAGAGGAATGTTTTTTTTCAATTGTCTGCTGCTGTTGATTTGGTTCAACACTTATCCTTCCTGGATCTTTACACATCTGCTCTTTGACATTTTCAGAGCTAGTATCTGTTCCTTCTGAAGTTTGCTTTATAACTGTCTCACTATTTTCTTCTGTTTCCTTTATTTTTGTCTTCTTTGATCTTCTCTTGGTTGGTTTTAATCTTGGACTTATGGGCCTCATTGTTTTATTGCTATCACAGTCATCATCAGAATGAGTTTCTGAAGTCAAAGTTGAGTCATCCTAAGAGTTGTGTGATTTCCTTTTGTTTGCTATTAGGATTGATGTTTTACTCAGTGAACAAATAAGAATCTTTTAAAGCAGTTCTGCCAGTTATATGCTATGTGTCACTCTCCTTACAGGTGTTAGATTTTGCTTTCTCACTTAACATCTGAATAGTAGGTGCTGTCACAATTTCAAATATCAATTAAGCTTACTTCTTCATGATTTTCTAGCATGTCTTGTGACCTTACTTGTTGTTGATCTATGATTTCTTTACTCACCTTAGTAGAATCTTCAAGTTAATTTGGCATTTTTGGAATTTTCACCACATCTGTGAAATCTGCTGTTCCTAATGCCACAATGTTGACATTTTGTAGTTGGTCATGATTTCATGAGATGTGTTCTGTCCCCACAGATGAAGCATTGTGGCTGAGCACCATGTATGGATTGGAACAAAGGGGCAATTTATTTCCTCTAATACTGATGGACAATCATTGAGTGATACTCATTCTAATTTTAGAGAGAAGGTTGCTGTATTTGATGGGAGTTCCAGCCCAAATCTTTTTTTGAAAAGATATTTAAATGCTATGATAACACCATAGTCTTGTAGTAGTTTTTGAAGATCAGTACCATTAAAGTTTCTATAGGAGTCTCTGATAACTCCATGTGCAACTTTGGGCCTTGACATATCTATTTTTATCAGGAATCTATTGTGCAAACACATTTTGATTTTGTCTAAATAGTTCATTCTGCAAAATATTCATGAATTCTACATCAAAGTACCTCCAATGGGGATGGTGAAATATTTTTTTGATTGAGTCACCTAGATTTTGACTTTTAATTAGTAAAAAAAATTCATTAGTGGAAAATTGAAAGTGATTTCTATGTTCATTTGTTGTTGTCAATATTAATGTAGAATTGCTGTCATAATTTCTGAAGAAATTGAATAGCAAGAGAGGTATCCTGTCATTGAACTCATTGCTAACTTTTTCATAAATTTCACTTTGGTGCTAATACCTGCTACATTTGTTGCTGAACAATTTATTATTTCATCTCCCCATCATCAATTAGTTCCAACCCACTCATGTGATCTTCTGAGATCTGATCAGCATCAACATTTCTTTTTTTATTTTCTCTTTGACTGTGTGCATTTAAATCACTTTGATTTTTATTATTACTATTGGTTTTTAGCTTTTGAGCATAAGAAACATTATGTTTTATTGCATTCCTATTTAGTTTTTCTTTGTTTGTAATATTGGTGGTTTGATTAAGACTGGGAAAATGCATTTCAGTTTGTAAATTATTATTATTAATTATTTGACATGGGAAGCTTTATTTAAGTCTTTTTCATCTAAGTTTGTCCTTGAAAGCATGTTTTTAGGAGAATTCCTGTTTAAAACAAGCTTAAACTCATCATATTCAGGAACTTCCGGTTTAGCACCTTCTATATCATCCATTTTTTTTATTTTTTGCATTGTAACTGCTAGCGATCTGTATTCACTTATAATTGGTTCAAATTTTGATGAAATTTCCTGAATTTTTGATAATTCCAAATCACTATTTATTATTAAAATATCATTTTGTTTGTGCATTGAAATAACTTTTTGATTCCTAGTTTCCATATTGCTTTGCAACTCTATCATGACATTAGGCTGAGGTTGATTATTATCTAAAGATTTATCAATGAAACTTTTTTCTTTTTTACTTTGAATGTTTTTTTGAGATAATACATTTTTTACTTTTGCATTTTTTGTAAACTTGGGTAACTTTGAAGGACTATTAATCTTCTTAATGTCTGTCTTCTTGCCTCTTAAGTTCATATTCTGTTAATCTCCATTAGCATTAGAGTTTTTACCAGCATCCATATTGGATTCTGCTATCAGTAATTTTAGTTTTAAATTTTGCTTTGCACACCTTTAATTATTTAAAATAATTGATTTCATACTGTGGTATTTTAAAGCTAAGGTATTTACCTCTTTGTTTGATACAAAAAAACAATCCTCACTATGAGATATATAAAGAAGTTATTTTGAGTTTAGGAATATGATATATACTGCAGTTGTACTATAAACGCCACCAGCACCACTGTCACTTATTTAATGTTATTGATAAAAAGCAGCTATTTCCCCATATTATAATTTTTATAATATAGTTATATTAAGGTTGTTTGGATATTTGTTGTAGATGATTCCACTTTGAAAAAGAAATCCATTGAAAGTTAGTGAGGGTTATAAAAAAAAATGGATCACTTACGCTTTGGATTTTTAAAAACAGTGAAATAAATCAAGAGAACATGTTTAAAATCTTACTAGTCTAGTTCTTTTTTTTTAAGGTTAATGACAACAAAGAATAAGTAGTGATTTTTTAAAATTGTCAATAATGAAATTCAAGGTTTGTACACATTAAAGTAACAATTAATATTAATTAAAATTCATCAATATTCATAATAAATGTTTGTAGGCAATTATCAAGTTAGAAATAATTAAAAGTTTTTTTTTAATTAAATGCAAGCAGAATTTGATAAACCTTTCAGTAAAATATATCAAAGTTGAAAATAATTTGTAAATAGTTATGCTCATGTCATGTTTAATACTTCCAATATTTTCTCTAAAATGCAATATTTATATTGTTTTTGCTTCAAAAGTTAAAAATGAAATAGAATAAAATGACTTTGGGAATTACAAATAAAGTGGGAAAATGTCTGATATGCTTATGTGAATTCAATAATTTTTTATTGTCATTTCATTTATAAGCAGCTAATGTCCCCTTATAGGCTAAACATTATTGGATAAAATTTAAAGGATCAAAATAATTGCATTCTTAACATTTGCTAAGAAAGACTTCTGTTTTAACAGTATAGACTTAACCAGAGCAGACTGTGCAACTGAATATGAACTCCAATGTATAAACTTAAGTTAAATTGGAAAACAAGTCAGATTTAACATCTTATGTACACCTATTTCTTTAACAATTCAGAGGTTTTAGATTAAGTTTGGAGTAAACCTAAATGAAAGTGAAAAAAAAAAAAAAATTGAGTAAAGAAAAACATTTTAAAAATGAAAATGGATATTAAAAGATATGGTAATTGAAAAAATAAAATAAAATTGAGACACTAAAACTAAAATGGATAACATTTTAAAAAATAAACTGAATAGAAATTCTCAAAAAGTTTATAAGAATAAATAAAATATTACAATATATCTAAAAATATTAAAAATGTTATTATCTTGAAAATAAAGGTGCCTCTCCAGAGAATTTGCAATATCCAAAGAAAGGGTCATCCCTAAATAAGTTTTCTAATAAATCATCCATGCAATTTACTACTGTTACATAATGCTTTATTTTCCATCCACTTTTACAATTTACAATTTCAATTGTTGAAATTTGAATTTAGCAGTTGAAGTTAGGAGATATAAAAAGTTCTAAAGAAGATTGCTAGGGTAATTGAAACTGTAAACTGTAAAAGAGAGTGGTAAATAAAGCATTGTGTAACAGTAGTACAGTGCATGGATGTTTTAATATTATATGATATACATTTATTTGGCAATGCAATAAGAAAAAGTAGTTATTAATGAATACATTATAATAAAATAATAATAAATTACTAGAGATTAACAAAATACGCAAAAAAAAAAAAAACTATAGCACAAAGACATCAAACAAAATATTTTGCTAAGCTACCTATATTAAAGAACTTTCAATAATAGGAATTGATGTTAGATGTTTGACTTCATTATTGAGAGATAATTTAGTAGAAGTAAGAACATTTCAGGATACTGGTGAAGAATCAATAAAAGTATTGAATAAATTATTCCAATTAAAATAAAAATCAACGAAATGATCTACAGTATATTAAAAATCATTTGATATTCTTTTTACAAAAAAAAGGTTATTACAAAATATGAAAATTGTTGCTCTTTCTAAAAATTATATATCAATAATTAGAGCCTTAATTTCCAAGAGAACTACTTGAAGTGCATCAGGCTTTAGAAAATATTGAAAAATTAGAGAAATCAATGTTGATGAATGTAGAATATAAAAAATGCTAGGAAATATAAAAAAGTAATAAACTCTCCATACATATAAAGTGGTGATCATGTGATGTTTTGATGAAATATAAAAAAAGTATATAACATTTTAAAATTATATAACACTGATGGGAATCTTAGTTGGAAGGGAACTCCTTGATGTGCAAAAAGGCCTCAGAAAATATTGAGAAGCTAGCAACATCACTGTTCATATATATTGAACAAATATCAGAAAAATGTTTGTGAAAAACTTTACTTCATATAATCATGCTAAATTGTAGATGTTATTAAGTAAATGGTATATCAAAGTAATCATTACTCTTATGAGAAATCTTTATAAGAAATTAAAAATTTCAAGTAAAATGAGTTTTAGTAAAGCAAGTAGATTTTGCATGGTCAAAAGAGTTAGACAAGGCTATTATCATACTATCTCACTGGGATAATAATAATAATAATAATAATAATAATAATAATAATAATAATAATAATAATAATAATAATAATAATGATGATGATGATGATTATGATGGTGGTGATGATGATGATAATATAGTGCTACCTCAGTACAAACCAAGTAGGAGGTAAAGAAAAAACCTCTAAACTTTTTGTTATTAAAGGGCAAATAAAAATTCTTTTTTTTATTGTTAATGGATAATAAAAATGTGCAATAAGATAGATTAAATTATACAAAATATTTTTTTTTGTAAATAAGAGAAAGAAAAGATGGAAAAATTCTGATTTTTTTTTTTTTTAAATGGACAAATGCATAGTGAAAAATTAGCGGATCTAATATTTAACACTAAAAACTCAGGTTAATTAAAGAGGAGAAAAATAATAGAAACCTACAAAACTCAGTAAGATTGCAGATAACTGATTTGTTTTATTTATATATATAAAGGAAAAAAAACTTAAAACTTACCATTAGAAAAATATTTGAAAAATATAAATGGTGACCACTCAGCTACTCAAGCAAATGGATGGTCCATCACAGGGCACAAGAAAAATATATGCTTCAATGGTAAAAAAAAACCCTCAAGATAATGAAAACCTGAGAAAAAGACCAAGATTCAAGAAAACAACATCAGATGATTTGAAGAACTTGAATCTAATATATCAAAATGAAAATGACCCCCCCCCTTCACAAATTAAATGGATTGATAAAATGCTGGAACAAATTGGAGATAGATTTAACAACACAATTCCTTAATCACCATTTATAACTTATAAATGTTTTTTACTGACAAACACTATAGACTTTTTACAAATCACTTTTAATTGAAACACTGCTAAAAAATAATATTGCTTGAATCAATACAATGTGTAGGCGACCATCCAAATAGCAGGTATGTTGCAATTCAGTTTCATGAAAATGCACAAAAAGAGCAATTTAAACATCAAATCAAGACTTTAGGAAACTTTGCACGAATATTAATAGATGAAAATAAATATAAAAATATCTCTGGAATTTTGAAAAACATTTATTTTGGCTACAAACTAGAAGATTTTCAAAAAATGAAGAACCCATTTGGAAAGGTTACTTTTTTTCAGAAAGGATACCTAAAAGAAACAACAATTTCTGTACTAACCAATAGCTTTGAATATAAAATTAAATTGCATAAACAAATAGACCCAGAAAATATCCCCACATGCATAATCGATAAAGAAGCCACACTATATCTTTACATTAGAAGACTTAAGCCATGCCGTTTCATATGTAGAAGAAGAGGACATATAGCAATGCAATGCAATGAAAAAATTCAACAAAATAAAGACAACAATTCTTAAAAAAATTTAGAACTCAGAAATCGATAATACAAATAATCATCTACATAATTTAAATTATCCTGTAATACAAAAAACCCCAAAAATTATATATCAAATAATAATAATTAACAATCCAACAAACAATACATCAAGTACAGAAATCAAAACAAATCTGATAAAGGAAAATCAAAGCTTTTCAACACCCAACAAAAGTAAATATAAATAAAATGGATTAAAAAAAGAGAGTCTACCAAAAGAGCCTAAAAAAACACATGAAAACAACAAGCAATCAGGAAACACAATAATGAATAAAACCACTATGGAAATTATTGATAAAATAGTTCAGCATTATCCAATACTGGAAATCATACCACTAGAAAACAGGAAAAAACAGAAACACACACACACAAAAAAAAAGAAAGCAAGAAAATTAAAATGAATGAGGAAGAATATAACCAGATAAATTTAGTAGAAGAAGCATCAGACAAAGAGATGGAAATAGAATTAACCACCCCAGAAAAAAAACTTAAAAAAAAATTGCATACTATAATATACATAACCAAACACATACAGACTCAACACAAGAAAAAAATTTACAAGTGAAAAAGAAAGAAAACATGAAGGATCAATAAAATATAAAGAGTTCACCTCACAAGATAAATTGGATTGTATGAAAATATTAAAATAGGTGCAATAAATGTTCAAGGATTAAACTTGAAAAAAAAAAAAACAACAACAATAAATCAATCACTCAATACAAGAACTCCAACCTACAATATTAGGACTCATAAAACAAAAAAATTATAATGAATCGCAAATCAATCCAGCACAACTAATGAATAAAATAGAATTCTGCACATGCTCAGGAGACACATTAATGTCCTCAAGTAGCACAGGAATATTTATAAGCCAACAAAGCCCCTTCACAATGTTTAAAATAGTGTATAACCATAATAACAAAAATTTCTCAAGGAATATTATATTTGTATACACACCACCAGGGCCAACTGTAATTAACAAAATAATAGCAACAATTAATTCAACAATCTTAAACAGGAGACTTTAACATGAATTATAAAAAAAATTATTACAAAATAGATACACCAGTTAACTATCCCACTCATGAGTGCAGAAGGTTTTCTACCACCCAACTCGATATCTTTTATAACAATAGGCATAGAACCCTAATAGATCTAATGCTCTACAATGCTACAGCACTCAATAAAGTTAAGCCTTTCACCATCACATTTTTAGATCATGCAGCACAAATAATAAAACTAAATATAAACATATACCACAATACAATAAATAATATACAAAAACAATCCAGAATCTACTACCGAACAACACTACTGAGTTATTCTTTTCAGAAATTTATATAATAATAAATCAATTAGACAAACATCCGCTCCTTTAATATAAACCCCCCTCCCCTCAAGACTAACCACATTAATAAAAGAATCAGTATGTCTAAACCAGTTCAACATAACCAAAAACATAATAAAACTTATTCAATTCTATAAACAGACATGCAATAAGTTAAAACAATATCTAAACATAAAAAATAAAAAAATTGCCTAGCACAGCCACACACTTGTACATGTGAATATATTAGGTGGATTTTGAAATATCCATCTACAAATAGAATTCCCATGGCACTAAAATAAAAAAATAAAATTACAGCAAGATTTAATATGATTGTATCTATATATAACCAAAGCAAAACTAACTAATCATGCACAATTCACACTCTCAGAAGATTTAAAAAAAAACCAAAGATGAAACACCATTTAAAATCGAGAATTTTAGAGTATATTTTAGCACCAATCTCTCCCACATGTCATCCAGAGTCTCCAGGCATTCCACAATTTGTACTTGCACACATTCAATTTATGAAGATTTACCTGTGCCAACTAGCAAATCACATATCACAAAAAAATATTGCATACAGGAATTATAAAATGTATCAATGGTACCATTCATGAAAACACAAGACCTCCATTACCATGGTCATCAATTTAAGACCTGTCTCAATGGAGTCTTTAGGAATTAATAATTCTAGAAAAAGTAATAAAGGTGAATATTGAACTATACATACTGTCTAAAATATCATAATTTCAATATGCAAAGAAAGGTTCATCAATAGGTCAGGCAGCACTAATTTTAAAAACTATAATAAATTTGGTTATTAAGAAGAAGAAGAAATATGCTCCAATTGCTGAACAACTAGATTTTGAGAGTGCATTTGACTCAGTATCAATAAAGATATTACTAAATCAGCTAAAAGAAACAAATACCATGATTAATATTATACACAATAGCCAATTTACTTTCAAACAGAGAAATACATATCACCCTCAATGGAAAATCCTCATCATCTTTCTATCCCACTCAATAAATACTACAAAAGTCACCACTGAATACACTACTATTCACATTCTACATAAACTCTTTATTAAAAAAAATTGGAAAAAAAGATTCAAAAAATGCTAATACCAAATACCAAAAAATACATTCCTTGCGTAGCTTATATGGATGATATTACTATATTCTTAAAATCAAAAAAGCAACTTTAAAAAAAAATGCAACACCAACTATAAAGGCAGCCACATTCAGCTTGTATGCATTATGGGGCACCAGATGTAGTTTTACCCTAGGGAATAATACAAAAAGACACCCTAACATGTATAAAACAAATTTAAAAAATAAAGAAAAAAGATAGCCTTCTTGCACCACCCGACATCTTTGAAGCAATTTGGTCTCTTTTTAAAATACAAGTCACATTATAAGGCCATAATAAAAAATTCCAAAAAAACATGAAACAAAATCACTTGACAACCAAAAAAGGTTAAAAAGAAAAGAAAAATGAAAAAAAAAAAGGTGGAAAAAGGCAAGAGTAAACATGAAGATTTAATGTCACACAAACAATACAAGCAAGAGTCAACAAGGTAGAACATTGAAAGTTAAAGGTGAAAAACAAAGCAGACAAGAAGAGATGAAATACAAAAAGTCTTTTGAAAACATACAGACTGTGTAATAAAATAGTTATGTAACACTGTGTACAATATACAACCAATGTAACCAATTGATGTTTAATAAAGTAGTAGTAGTAGTAGTAGTAGTAGTAGTAGTAGTAATAGTAGTAATAATAATAATAATAATAATAATAATAATAATAATAATAATAATAATAATAATAATAATAATAATAATAATAATAATAATAATAATAATAATAATAATAATAATAATAATAATAATAATAATAATAATAATAATAATAATAATAATAATAATAATAATAATAATAATAATAATAATAATAATAATAATAATAATAATAATAATAATAATAATAATAATAATAGGTGGTGTTACCATCTATATAGAAGCATGCTTGATATGTAATTCTAGAAAAAAAATTGTAACTATATTTAACCAAACTATTGCAAATATCTAGTATATTCGAGTTGTGTGTATATATATAAAGTGTCTGTTTATAATAATAATTGTCTTAATATAGCAGCAGTCTCAGTTTAATAACTTAAAAGGGGAGTAATTCTTTCTGTATAAACTAATATGTCAGGTCCAATCTGATCTAACTTATGCTAAGGCTGTTAAATGAATGATTTCTTCATCACCAAATAAAGCTGAAAGTAGTAATGAAAATGGTTTGGTTATTGCAAATAATAATAGCAAAATAACTAATGCTGGCAGATTTCATGAATCTACTATCGGCCGATATAATTAAAATTGATCTTTTAACACAAATATCTACACCAATTAATAGCAATAACGATGACCTATTTATGTGGACCAATGAAAGCCTCAATTATACAATAGAGCAATTTAATAATATGATCCCAAGAAATCTCTTTGATTTTTTTAAACCTTTTTGCTCAGACAAAGCAATTATAATTACAGCTACTGATATTTATTGCTCATTATATTGCTTTCCAAAGAAATTATTATATCAAGCTTTAAGCAGTTATAATATGAGGGATTCTGTTTACCGAATTGCTGAGCATCCAAATACCAGACATATTACTCTTGAATTTCACAATGAGGAACAAAAGGATAGATTCAAAAAACAGTTAAAACTCTAGGTAAATATGCACTCATTTATGTAAATCAACATCGTATAAACTATATTACTGGAGTTATAATATTAATGATTTTCAGAAATTAATGCAGCCTTTTGGAATCGTAATTGTATTTCAGCCTATATACCTAAAGGATACACCAGTACCAATTTCTAGTGATAGTTTTTAGTTTAAAGTCAAGCTTCACAAAGGAATTGATCACAATAACATACCAATGCAAATTACAGACCAAGAGGCCATATTTCTGTTAATAATTTGGGGGTTGAGACCATAATGTTTTCACTGCAAGCAGAAAGGGCATATTGTAAATTCTTGCCCTAGTCTCATATGTTCACAGTGTGGCTTGATGGCAACTACTTCTCATCAATGCTCTAAGACAAAAGCAAATGCACATGACATACAAAATGAAACAGATAAGACTTTGATAGGCACTACATCCAATGTTGATAATAATTAACAAAACAATGGATACTAATATACCACCAATTAATCAAACATTAACTGATACTATAAGCTTCTCCACCCCTCACAATATTCCAATTAATAAAACTTCTACAGACATTCTGGACACATCAATCATGCCAGAATCACAGATATCCAGTTCTCCTAGTGATGACACTACCTTCAGAAGTAAGCCAGACCATCCACCACATAAAAGATGAGACTGAAAAAAGCCAAACAATTTAATAACAAGTGAAGATTAACATTTTCCATCTGTTGATCTAAATAAAAAAA
Source organism: Epiperipatus broadwayi (assembly GCA_028023455.1). Lineage (NCBI taxonomy): Eukaryota > Metazoa > Onychophora > Udeonychophora > Euonychophora > Peripatidae > Epiperipatus > Epiperipatus broadwayi. Next base: position 758,456 of record JAQFVV010000200.1, on the reverse strand, counting down.
ATTAAAACTATGACCAATAGTACACATGAATCTGATTATGATCTCTCATCTGAAAATGAAGTTGTTGATGTAGATACAATCACATCTAGCTGAAACTCTGAACATGAAGTATTAGCTAGAGATCATGAGTTCATGTCTCTTTAGATATAATGATTCAAAGTAAAGTCAACATATAAAATAACTAGTTGTTTACCTTGGTTTGATATATATATACATATAAAATAACTAGTTATTTACCTTGGTTTGATATATATATATATATATATATATATATATATATATATTGTAATGGTATATAAATATGCCGTTATGTTAATTTAGAATAAAAACTTTAAGTTCGCAAATAAAAATAAATTTATTAAAAAGTAAAAGCTAAAAAAATTAAAGAGTTGTTCAATATATATATATATTTGCACAGATGCAAAACTTTAAAAATTATTTCTTTTTTAAATAAAACAAAAAAGGTATTTGAACCTACTTTTTTAGAAAAAAGTATAAGAAAAAGATAAAATATTTTTGTAAATGGAAATGATTGTTTTATAAATTAACTGACAAGCAAACTAGCCCTTGGGGCTCATATAAAAAAAAGGTCAGTTGAAAGATATAGATAAGAGAACAAAAGAATTAGCTTGACCAATGGAAGCACCAAGCCTCAGCATGGACCAAAAAACAGACTAGGATTAGTGACAACTTGTTCGTTGAATCCAGAGGATCATTATAAAAGAAAAACAATTCAAATTAAAACAGTTCCTGAGTTTCAACTTGATTTTGTGAGAGGCATGATAAGACACACTTGTCACCCTCTCTCATTTATTTAAAAATGAAATGACTGAAATACCAGGAATGAACCAGCTAAGCACTCCTCCAGAACAACAGACTGGACTTCAAATAGAGAAATCATAGGAATTGGCATCAGGAATCCGGACTCTTCTACTGTAAGATATAAATGGAAATTTTTTTACTAAAAGTAATTAAGAACTTTAAAGATTTGATCAGCTAATCTAAATTTTAAAAAGGAACTTTTATCTGACTTATGTTTCAAATTAATTATAAATGTTTAATTTTTACATATTTGTTTGCTAAAAAAATTATTTCCATTTTTTTTATTATTTTTTATTTGTATTAATATTTATTGTTTAAATTTTAAATGCATTAAATTTAAGTTGGGTATAGACGCTTGCATGGATTCGTTATCGGTTAATTATGTTTTTGTTTTCATATTTGATTAAAATATATATATATACATTCGATAAATTATGATACCTTAGGTTGAGAATCTAAAATGTATTTATTCAGATATCTTTTAAGTTATTGCTGTCAATGCAGCATCTTATGATGAATGCCATTGGGTTTCTTGTAAATTTTCCTCTGCAATTCCATCAATGAGTTTATATTTTGTGATCATTTATGTTTATTTTGAAATGTTTTTGACCATGCAATCTATGTAGGCGATCTATACTCAACATTATAAAACAAACTTTTATAAATCCATCTGTTCAAAATTATATAAATGTTAACTTTAAGTCAGGCATGAATGGCTATATAGATTTGTAAAGTTATATTAATTAATTAGGGGAGGGTAATCTTAGGTTATTTGTTTTGTAGTTAAATTGGGTCAATGGATTGGATATATTGGTGTAATTAGTAGATGTAATATGAGGTTCGCTACATGCAGAATCGCTATATATGCTGCACACCCCCATTTTGCCTATGGAAGGGGTAGTAAGATGAAAATGCAGTCCCTTCCTATGGAGCTTTCTTTTTTATTGTTCTTCTTGCCCGACAGATGTCACATTCCTGTTCTGGGTGAGAAACAATTTTTTCTCTCAACCATACTGTTCAGATGTACATTCCTGATAGTATGATATTTGTGCTGTTGTATTCATACTGCATTGAATACGTAGATATATCAGATGGATTGACATGGGTTTGGCTGCGAACTTTTGGCCTAAGGTTAAATAAGGGATAGAACATTTTCTTTACCAAATGCAATCTATGTAGTTTATTCATACTCAACAATCTTAAAATAAATATAAAATCAATCTGTGTGGATGATTTAAAATCTTAAAATAATAATTTAAATTAAAAGAAGACTAAAATCTAAAATAATAAATGTTATTCCTCAAATTTTGAAATGATGTTGTTTGAGTGTTAATTACTGGCAGTGGCTTTTATTTTTTTTATATTTAAGATAAAAATTAAACAAGTTATATATTATTATATCTGTGTCTCCACTGAGCTAGTGACGTGGGCTAATGGTCAGAGAAAAATACATATGTAAAAGTTTAACAGCACGTATCTGCCTACTCTATAAATTTTCTAGGTTCAAATGCCTAGATGGTGCCCTTGTAGTGCAGATACAGTAAGACTGGATACTTCGATCCTCTTTCTGACCCTTATAATATATATACACATACCAGTTTCTATATTATACTTTATGATTTTTAAATTTGGAGCCTTTAATGTTAGAGGTCTCAATCACCTCTTAAAATGTTTCAGTTATCAAAATGGATTGATATAGTTCAGCCACATCTACTCGGATTTACTGAAACAAAAATATACAATGCATCACAGATAGACACATTTAATTACCTTCATAATAGAGGTTTCTCCATCTTCTCAAGATTATCCAACTCTCCATCTGCCGGCACATGTGTCTTTATTTCCAAGGTATGCCCTTTTAAAGCATTTAAAATTTCTTTATTTAAATCCTAATATTTTAATTATCACAATGCAACACCCATCCATAATGCTTAACATAGCCATTGGCTATATACCACCTGGGCCACACATAATAAATTAATTCTAACTCTAAACTCTTTTTTTGCTTTCTCAGTGCATCCATGTGTGACATTGGGAGACTTCAATATGAGCTATGACACATTTGTATCAAAATGGATTCATAGACTTTCCTTCCCTCTAATGAGTGAAAAATACTTCCTTGCTAAAAATTCAGTATCTTTTGATAATGGGCAGCATAAATCATTGATAGATCTATGCTTCTACCCACCAATACTACATCATATGATTCATTTATCTTTTAATAATTCATCCTTTTCTGATCATCTAGCATTGTTGGTCACACTTCAATGTGATCTCTCCCAAAAATTAAATTTTAAAATTGGCAAAACCATTCATTTACTATTGCCTAATCATACATCTGAATTTTCTTTTTTCTATAATTTATATTGAATTTTTCAAACTTATTAAAATGAAACTAGACTCATTACAGACCTGGATTGCTTATGTGAATATTCTATCATTCACAATTAACCACATCACAAGACCTTTACATTGCCAACCAGACTTCTCACTTTAGCAGATGAGATTCACAAAATAATTATACAATCTACTTCCATTACTGAACAAGGCACAAGAATATCTGCACTAAAGATCCTATATAAAGCCACACGTGCAACACTCAAACAATATTTGACAGTTAAAAGAAAGAGGATATAACATACATAGTCAAGAAACTACATTTGCTAGGCACTTGGTCAGGCCCCTATAGTCAGAGTACCAACAACACTTAAAATTAATGACACACTTTGTACAGGAGACAACATGCTAGGACTGCTGTACAGTCACTATCAAAGGTTTCTTCAAAGCAAACAAATCCATCACCAAACTATCTTGTTACCTCAATAGATTTAGACAACATTATAATAGATGAACTCAAAGCAAAAATAACTTCCACTCCAGATTCATGTCATCCAGGTCTGCATGGCATCCCTCTTTTTGTATATTCCCATCTAATGAATTTTACAGCAAAATACTTGGCTGATATAGCCAATTGCCTATCAAAGTGTATATATAAAATACAAGGTTTATATCCAATATTTTTTGTACCATTCTTCAAAAAAACATAAAAAATATTTTTACCATTGATAATCATAGACCTATTTCAATGACACCACTAGAATAAAACTATTAGAATCTGTACTTAAAGATAGAATTGAGCCAATCTTGCTACTTTGATTATATAAGACTCAATTTGTGAAGAAGGGTTCATCTACAAACCAGGCTGCATTCTTGTTTAAAACCATTATAGACTCAATTAGAGAGGGTAAGAAATATAGTTCATTGATAGTCCAGCTGGATATTAAATCTGCTTTTGACATGGTACCTATAGATCATTTTATTAACATACTAGCTGATGCAGAGATACCTAATGCAATCCTTTACATAATAACGAAACTTTTGCTTAATTGTGAAATACATATTACATTAAATAAAAAATTCACTCCTAACTTCACTCCTTATTGCTCAATACCCAAGTCTCTCCTCTTAGTGCTCTATTATTTGCTATTTATATTAATCCACTTCTCAAAAAGATTGAAAATCAAATACCTGATATCTTTGTACAGTCTCTCAACACTAGCATTTCAGTCATTGCATATATGAATGACATATCTGTGTTTCTATCTTCTTATAAACAAATCCCAACTCTCATTGGAATTATTTCAAAATTTAGTCAGGATTACAAGCTGGAATTTAACATTGATAAATCATGTGCCTGGTATATATATATATATATATATATACTGGAAAAATTCAAAAGCAGTTCTTCAGAAGACACCCAAGCTTCTTCATTGGTTTTCCCTTTTATCTAAGCTACTTATCAATGAGAAGCCAAATACAGAATATACTTATTCACAAAACTGAGAAGCTGATTAATGATCATGACGAGAATCACATATTTCTCTCCCGTTATTATTTTTACTAAAAAAAATTAATCATGATATCTACTCTGCACTTAGACATCTTCTTTGGATCAAATGTATTGGCGGCATTTCACTTAAACAACTTCAAAAACCTTTTATTTTAAATGGATTAGATCTTCTTTGTATAAACATCTTTAGGATTCAAAAGGCTATCAAACTTATTTATCTCATTTAATAACATTTACCCACAATTAGAGATACTACAGAAAATTACCCATACAGATAGCCCCCCCCCCCCACCTGTTGTTAGTTTTTGGAAAAAACTCATTCCTCCCCTTCAAGTTATTCCAAACGTGAACTGAAGTCTACATCTAAAAAAATAAAATATTGGGAAGTTTATAAATGGTTTTATGGTGATCATTACGGCTCCATTAATATTTAAATTTTAGGCTTAAATAACAAACAACTCACTAATAAATTTAGACATTGTTCCCTTGAACCTAAATATTTTGATTTCCTTGTTAAAACTAACATTGAAGCATTACCCACTTTATATTTCTATAGATATAAAAAAAATTACAAGGGTGTGGATGATCACTGCAATCTTTGCCTTAAAGACACTGAAAAACAGCATCATATATTCTTTAAATGCACCTGCTTTGATAATATTCATAGAACAATGCCTCTATTATTTCAAAATTCAAAAGTTAATATTGGCACACTGTTTCAAAGTTACAAACAGGATATATATGCCAATGTGCACTATCATGTACTAGATGCATTTTTTAATACAACAACCCAGCATCCAAATACCTTTTGGAATAAATTTGAAAGCATTAAAAAAAGAGACAAAAAAATTGTCTCTGACTCTATATATAATACAACATGGAACCTATTAAATCTTCAACAAACTACATGTACACTGTAATTGGATGTCAATGGAATATTTAAACATGGTTTTCTCCCATTATCACCACATGGACATTGATAAAGGTCTTGTTGCTTTTGAACTTGATAGTTATCACAAACTCTAATATCTAGATCTGTCATTTAAATGTTTGTAATACATGGCATTTAATTACATAAACTGTACTTCTTTTATAATGTAAATATGAAACTATATATGCCTAATGTAAAACTGTAAACAGATGTAACACTTTCCTTCAGTTAATAAAGTCCTTTTGAAAGTAGTAGTAGTAGTAGTAGTAGTAGTAGTGGTAGTAATAGTGAAAGTGTTGGTAATAGTAGTAGTAGTAGTAGTGGTAGTAGTAGTAGTAGTAGAAGTAGCAGCAACAGCAGTAGTAGTAGTAGCAATAGTAGTAGTAGTTGTAGTAGTAGTACTATTAGTAGTAGTAGTAGTTAGTAGTCATAATAATAACAATAATAATAATAACAATAATAATAATAGCAGCCACAGTTTTTGAGAATATTTAAGACTTAAATTTTGGCATCAGAGAAAGCAAAATAAGTGCACTTCTATTTTTTTATTATTAAATTCATTAAATAAACTTATGGACAGAATGCCCATAAAGGTATAGAAAATCCATCAAAAGTTTTGAAGACCACATCATATTACAATAATTTTGTACAATCCATGCAGTACTTTTCATCTGACTAATCCATATTAATCTATGATCTTTATAATTCAGATAATAATAACTATACACTTGTTAGCTTATTAATGCAACCCATCTATTTGGAAAAAAAAACTAAAAGCCTGCTTATGATATAAAATTTTTTAGAAGTCCTAGAATAAGAACTCAAACTCTAGCTTTAGGAAAAAGCAGATGGATATGCTATCTACTAGTAGTTTTTTTAGATATCATAATGTATTTCTAAGTTTTTGGTTCTATTTGAAAATAATGTAAATTACCTTTTTTATTTATTTATCATCTGTTTTATCACAATGTGCATTTTTATCCTTTTAAGTTTAGACTTGTACTATTATACAAAAAATAAATGACAATTTGACTTTCTTTCTACTGCCTACAATTTAATGATTTTTTCACAAAGAAAAACAGGAAAAAATCTATGCAGCAACAATCATTTCATTATTTGGAATATTCATAACTAATTGTCATAACAATTTCTTACTCAGCACTTAATTTCTCACTCACAATTATGTTAGAGTAGTTGTTTTGTTTTTTTAAATAATACCATAAATTTACATTTATTTTATTTGATATTTTATTGAATGTTGTATAGTTCATTTCTTGTTAGTATATGATTTCATTAAAACACCACATGCCCCCCACTTCTTGTCTTTGAACAAGATATTGAAATAGTAGGGATGTGATGTGATGCACTGTGAACTCTCTTTATATCAAGTCAGGAATCTCTCAGCAACTATGCCCAGAGAATCCTGTTAGCCACTTTGAACTCCTTCCATTTTCCATCCCAAGTTTTCCCATATTCTTTTTTATCCTGCTCCATCCCATTTCCACAACATAATCTTTGTCAACTTTAAGGCTTTTAGATCTAAAACCCCCTTATCTTTTCCCAAACCCAGCATAAAAACCAATTAGCCATTTTCTGTATAATCACTTTGTTCATATTTATTCTTCCATAACTTCATTATTTGTATCCTTTCTGCTTTTAGGCATTTACATTCAATTAACAGATGCCTAATATTTTCTATACCTTTCTTACCCAGCTTGCCAATAAAATCACCCATAATTCAATTAACAGATGCCTAATATTTTCTATACCTTTCTTACACAGCTTGCCAATAAAATCACCCATATTTCTCCATTTACATGTATATTCCCTTGTTGCTAAAGATCCTGTTCGCGCCTTAAATAATAAACTACTTTCCTTGCTATTATCATAAATTATCTCATACCCAATAGTTTTTTTACTTCTATAAATATTTAAACCCTCTTTACTCTCCATACTAGCTCTCCATCTCTCCAACTCCCTATTTTTTATTAATGCATCTATTCTTCTATCCCATTCCTTAGCACTAAAACACTCAAACAATTTTCCTAACCCAATCATCCAACCTTTTGTATAAGTATAATAACATAAATTCTTTAGCTTGCCTGCCCTTTATTCATAACCCAATTAAAATACTATTTTGGTTATTCTTTTATTATCCATAAACTATAATCTACTGAACACTTTCATTTTGCTTTTTGCATCTCTCATATAAAAACTTGACCATCCTAGTAACTTTCTCTATAAACTAGGGTAAAGTATAGTAATCAATAGATGTCCTAAAGCTTGCACAAGTTGGCACTACCATATGGAGAGAGATGCTACTATTTTAATAGCTTGTGCAAAAAAAAATTGGTAGTCATGAAATGTTTAATCATTTTAATACCACTTCTATTTGAAGAATGTTGGCGACAGTTGTTGCAAGAAATCTAAATATACTAAAATATATAGATACTGAACTAGGTTCAGATCTATATGACTATACAGGGTAATTAACTTAGATTGAAAACAATATTGGGTTTCAATTTGTGCTTATTGCTTTATAGTTGACTAAATAGGTAAAAGGTAGTTGTTGGAGAAATGCATTGGACTCCAAATTTTAGGTGCATTGCCCTTAGATCCAATGCTTCTCACTGATGACAACTGTAAGCTAAAAATAGATGGGAGATATAAGCACTAGATAGGGATTTGAATGCCCACCCCTTCTGGAATCTATTAACTACTATAGCTGGCACTAACTGGCACCATTGAATGGAGAGAGTTGTTACAACTATGTGCAATATCTGAAATTTTTATAGGTCTTACCAATTAATAATTAAGGTATCAGTATAATCTTTCTATTTACCATTAGTATAAGAAATTGAAGAAATCTCACAAAAAACCTAAAAACATTATATTGTTCAACTGTATTTGTTTTAGGATTTAAAAAATAAATATGTATACAGGCAAAAATACACAATTTATCTAAATCGGCAACCACAAGTTTTATAAACATTAAACTATTTTCAAATAAGACATACATTTAATAATAAAATTTACCATAATAGTTTACTTTATTTATTGCTTTTATTTATTACACTTATTGCCATCATTTATTTTATTGTATGAACTTCTTGCTAAAAAATTTTGTTGTCACAATAGAATAATAATTTTCAAAAAGTTTACACTATCTACGTTTTACATAGTATATACATTTTTGATATCTCTGAACTTTTCACAAAATCACATCACAACTGATTTCAAGCTTAACTAAATCAATAAATTATCAGAAATCTATTATAAAGGCAATGCTACAATTAAGAAATATTTCCTTAGCAACACACTGTTAATATTTCATTATTTATGCATAATATTGTGATATGATTTTCAGATGATAATCAAGTAGTTGTTGGTATTTATGACTTGCTTTTAAATGGGTACTTTTTATTTTTTACCCTAAAATAATGCAATTAAATTCTTCAATGTATCTTAGTTTTTATACTAATGACAAATTGATAATATATATATATTCTGCTCTTGTCATCGTGTGTAGCTCCACTACACATCAGCCAATCACGTTGAGGGCCATAATCTAACCGCCCCGTTCCTGCATCTCCACTTCCCCCAAAATAAATATAATATAGTGAAAATCACCTAACCGGGTTCTAGCTCTAATAATTAATGAAATATTCAATTAAATGCTTTACTAGCTCAAGTTTCTTAAAATTAACTTAGGTTCTGTTTTAAACTAACTCAAATAAATATTCAGGAATTCATGAGACTAGAAGTGGAAATACTGGTGACAAGGTAGATTACATTGAGACAATATCCCACAGGATACCACCTCAATGGCATAAGAACACTATCCCCCCTTATACTACTATTACACATAATAACTACATAGTATTCTTATGACTTCCACAACTTCTAATCACTAAGACTCATTTAACAATTAAAGTATTAATCTTTTATCTCTACTAATAATAATAGTAATCATCTAGCTCAAATGAAATAATCTCAGGTTCTTAAATTTATTCATATGTTAATAAACATATGGTAGCAAAATATGATAAGGGATTTTATGTCATAATCTACTACTCTGAAATTAGATTAATAATAAAATAATAATAATCACAATCTTCATTGCTTAATCCAACTAGTACAGCTTTTCTTTCATCGCAAATTTATAACCGTAATAAATTAGTTAATAATCTAATATCCCCTTTTTTTATCTTTAAGTAATAAAATAAATTAATAAATGGCAGTGTTTAGATAATCTGATAAATAAAGCAAGTGGCAACTAATAGCATATAATTTAGCAAAATATTATGATAATGGATTGATGACCAGTAACACAATGCAATTTTATAATTATTTAATTATAAGAACATCAATAAATATTTAAGATTAAACATACTTCTCTATTTATCTTTTGTGCAAACAATCATCTACTTAGTTTAATGGTTGTGAAAGTACCCTGTGAATTCATGCAATGATGTAGAGAAAACAAAACTCAGACACAAGTTTCAATAAACAAATTTTAAAATGTTATTAACATCAATAAAAATAAATAAAACAAACAAATCCATCTATATCTATTTACAAGGGATATCCTCATTTTTCTTTACACTACAATAGCTGAATTATACACATTTATATTTCTTTTATCGTTAATTAAACTTATTATGCCTTTTAAAAGTTATTTATTTATTTCTCATTAGGTTTATCATATCACTTATTTTTAACTATTTTATGGGTAACACCATTCTTTACCTTTTAATATTAAAGTTACTGTATTATAAATTATCTATGTGGATAAACATCATTTATAACATCATAATTTTACAATCAATATGGTTTTTAAAAGAAAATTATATTTTCTTGTAACTTTATATAAGTCACTCCGCATATTATTCAAATATTATTATTACTTTTAACGTTTGTTCTCCAATGCTCATAAACTATAATACGTTTATTCCATAAGCCATACTCATGTATAATACTATAACACAGGTTTAATTATCACCTGTTACAGTTTCACATATACTATAATTTTCGAATGTTATTGTATTTTTGTAAATATGCAATACTTATATTTTTTAAAATATAATTAACAATAAGAAAACATGAAATTATATTTAATATTTTTTTTATATTTCTATTCGGATATACTTTTATAAAATTATAGTTCATTTCTTAAAAGGAATTAAAATAATTCTCTAACTCCTTCCCTTCTTAGGATATTTGCATCTTTCTTTCAATAATCATAATCTACTCTTCGTTAACACTTAACTATTCTTATTCCAAATAATAGCATGACATACATTCTAAAATATCTATTGTTTCCCTTTTAATAGACTTATCATATAATGATGTAGTTGCAAGAAATACAGATAAAGATAGCGAAAGATGTATAGGATATCGGGAAGATAGATAGATAACTTATCCACAATATACTTCAAAATGTATGGAACAGTGTGAATAGGTCCGACATTCATTGTCTAATAACCTTGGCGATAAGCATGATGTGGCAGCTATTTACTCAGCTTTACCAAACATCTAGTACGACTCACAAGAAATATATAAAATACCACTGTCCAAGACAACATGTGTACCAGTCGTAGGGCTTTGTTAACTACGCTGATTAACATCTAAAACTACTTATTATTTCATTCCCTGTAGCATCCTAGTTTTTAATACATCCTCTTGGTTTCTGAATCACCACGTACTACCAAGTCACTACCCAAACTATCTCTCAAGATTTTTACTGTATCCAACATCGATAAAATACTAACTACTTTTAAAAACAATAAACAAAATTCGCTAATATAAAAACATTTCCCTATTCCATAAGAACAATTTGTCTTGCTTTATTACACTGTAGGTTCAACATCTACGTTTTGTTAAAATAACATTTAAATATCCCAATCGGAAAATTAACAGAAAATATCACATAACCATCGGTTATATTGAACTATATTAATAACACCTAAAATGATTATCGTATGCATATTTTTTAAAAATCTAATCACATCTCAAAGTGTTTTAGAGTGTTGTTTTCAAAAATGCGTTTTACAACAATAATAACAATAAAACTTTTGTGCTACATTCATTCGATTCTCAGCTGATCTAAATAAATAAAACATACATTATATATCATTAATAATTATAAATGTTACCAAAACAATCTTTATCTTCCCATCAGAGTTCGTAGTAGGTTTCTTTCTCTTCGAGCATCGCAAATATACCAATTTCCACATACATACAATATTATTTTAAAATTCAAAATCAAAACATATTATTTCATATAATGTTATATTACAAATTAATGTATTTTGTTTTCCCTATCGCTATCTAAAACTTAATGTTTAACTTAGATTAGTAAAGAAAATAATTCAAACCATAATCACATATTTTTCTGACGGTATATCTTGGTTAGTCCCATAATATTTATTATTTCTTCTTTTGTCCGAATGTTCTCCTTTATGCTTATTAAAGTTTTAAATAAATTAGTTCATTTAATAAACTGTTTAGACAATCTTTAGTTTTAGTGTTTAATCCAATATTATTAGAAAACATTTTATTTAGTTATCCCACGAAGCTTTTTAATGTTCTGGTGAATATTACCTTGGTGCGTTGATGCATCTTTATTTCTCGCTAAACTACAATTATTTAATAATTACGGTACCAATTGCATTTTCCATGGATCCAATATTTTATATTTCTCTTCTGTAAAATTTTTTTTTTTCTTTAGGTAAGTGTTTTCCTTGGTAAACTTCACTTTCATTCATTATTATTTTATATACACTACTTTCGATCCTTAACTATTTTATAGAGTATTTTCTCAAGTCATCTTAAAGAAAGCAATTAAAACTATTTCAATATTAAAATTCCTTTTGTCCATTTATTCTTATACAAATAATACTTATTTTTATTTTCCATTATCTTCATTAACTTTGCACACAATGTCCTTTCATTGATTTTATATGCACGAAAGCAGCTTTCATAGTGATACGCTATATAAACTATATCAACGAATAACATTAACATATTTGGAACATTATAAAATTTACAAGTTGGTTTTAAGAATCTATCCATTTTCTATTGAAAACTCCGATTATATTTCGATAGAATCCACTGGCAGGTTACTGCAAAGTTAGTGAAACATTACTATGAAAAACTTTTTTTTAAAACATTTTATTCTAAGATTCTCTTCGGATGATTTTTAAATTGTCAGTTGGTTTCTTTCAAAGATATTATTAAAATTATAATAAAATTGACTAATAAATTGAAGAAAAAAAAATTAGAGAGCTTAAAATTTTACCTCTGCTCTGGAGTCAACACATTTTTGTTCTCCCCTGTTTATAGAATTAGTTGGCGTGATTTTGGTTGTCTGCCAAGATCTATTTTTTATTGGTCAATCCCTACTTGGATTTATAAACAATTTCTAAAGTTTTAAAATCATGACGTAATAGACTTAAATGTTAACTCATTATTATTTTTAAATCAATTATTATTTATTACAATTTAACTACCTTTAAAACAATTTTGAAACAATAATTAATAAAGGTGTATACTACTTATTTTTATTATGATGTGTGACAATTCCATCCACTTCTATAATATACTATTTAAATATTTTAATTATTAGTATTAATTTAAACTGGTGATTATACATAGAATATTTCAGACAGTCACGTAGTCATTTCCGGTGTTTAGTCTATTTTTATCTGTCTTAATAAATTTGCTACTTATATTATATAAAATAATTATATAAAATTTTGAAAAATGATTTAGAAAAATATAGAATTAGATACAATTCTCACCATCACAATACTTATTATTAAATATATCATATTAATCTTTTACTGCTTAATATAATCTATAATTTTAAATACTATATAATATTAATTTTAAATTTTTTTAGTAATTGACCATTTATAACCATCATTGACCTATAGAAAAGGGCACAATATATATATATTAAAAAAAATCAGTTCATTTTGAAATTAGTAATAATCAAGTATTTGTAGATTTTATTGTTATTGCAGAATAAATTACATTAGTCAGACATACTACTACTGTCATTAACATTGTTTTCATTTTGTTTTATATTTTTAACAATAACTATGTGTATTTTAAGTAATATTTTACATTTTCTTATGGATTAAATTTTTGTATAATTGATTGTTTGATAGGTCACTTGACATTTAAGTATTTTAGAAACTGATTGAATGTAAAAAAATTTCTTCTAAACTTATCTGAAAATTGATTGCAGCACCTTTAATTATGAATCATTACATTACACTAAAAATCATATTGCTAAAACAATTTGATATAAGGTTTTTGAACTGTATCCAGTTCAACACCTTTATAAATTTATTGAGTCATACACCCTTTATAAAACATCCAGTATACAATAGTTTAGGCTTTACTCTTTATCAGTTCTTTTCATTCAGAAAATACTTAATTAAATGTCTTCAATAACTGATATTTGATTCAGTATTGTACTATATGATGCTGTACTATGAATAGATAAATCCTTATCTACTCTTTGCTTTCTAACTACAATTCTCACCTAATATCAAATTTTTCTTTTCTCTTTCTTTGGAAAAATATCAACACTGGAAGGTATTTAAGCTTTGATATTCACTCTTCAAAAGACACTTTTAGGATATGCATAAATTTGTCACTCTACATGTTTTTTTCCATATGTCATAGCATCGGCTGGGAGGCAAACCTGCAACAACCATCTGCAACCAACTGCTTGCTTGCAAGACAGCTGTGTTGACCTCTCGGCTGACAATGCATGATTTGTCACTTTACATTAATCACTAGAATCTAAATATTTTGATTATTTAATCAAATTATATCATAATGCTCTATTAATTTTATTTTTTCTTAAATTTAAAAGTTCTTTTACACAAAATATAAGTTAACTATGTCACAGGGAAATGAAACAATAGACCACATACTAAGCCAATGCCTTGCCTTATAGAATGCATGGGATAGGATTACACAGTGTTCTGCCATCAAATTCTGGGTTGATCTTACTATTTCTTTTATTATTATTATCATCAACTCTGGGTTTTTTTTTCTCCAACAAATTTTTTTCCATTTTATATATAAAATATATGCAGGTATCATCTGGTTTTAAAGGTAAATAATTTTTAACTGTATTATTCAACTACAACTATGATATATTTTCAGTTTTTATTTTATTATAAAAGGAAAACACCAAAAATCTTTCTATATTGGAGAACAAAAGAATTTGCTAGCATATTTTTAAAGATAATTACAGTTAATAGTAATCTGGAAAAAAAAAAATTTTTTTATGAACGAATGTCAAAGAACATATATATATATAAAAACAAAAAAAGACTTATAAATTCAATAAATAATATTATATTTTAACCAGAGGACTGGTTTTCATCAGAAAGAAAAACCAGTCCTCTGGTTGAAATATAATATTATTTATTGGATTTATAAGTCTTTTTTGTTTTTATATGTATTTCCTTTGGTTAGTTTGTTATATATATATATATATATATATATATATATATATATATATATATATATATATATATATATATATATATATATATATATATATATATATATATATATATAAGCACTTTTACTTATTATAAAAAATTAATAGACTAATTCATAACTTTGATTTATTCTATTTTTTTTTATATACATACATATGTGTGAATTTTATATATTTTCAATATCGAATTAATTGTCTTGTAAAAATAGAATAATATGGATTTAATAAATTTATTTATTTTGACAAATGAAATATCCTATAATATAAAAATTGTATATGCACATATTTTCATGGGTACTTGTATATATGTTAAAATTAATCATTTATGTAGTATTAAAATGAATGGATTTTTTTTTAATAGTTTATGAAAATTTTAATATAATTCTTCTAAACCCTTTTCTTCTTCCTTTCCTTTATTTAAGCTGTAACAATAATAATAAAAAGTCTTTGTTAAAAAAAGTGTAAGAAGAATTATTTGAATTGCAAAATTCTAATATTTTAATTTTATATCCGCATGACTGTGCTTATATAGATGTGTCATGTAGACATCTAGAAATATATGTAAATTGCAAGGTGATATCATATATCTTTGTAACAATGTAATTGCATATTTTTTGTAGTCTAATCAAAATCAGAATGCTGTATTATATTTATAGAGTATGCAATAGACCTTAATATTTTATTATTGTTATTAATAAATTTATATTTTATTACATTATTCCAATAATTTATTCAACCCTAAAATAGGTTTAACTTATTATATATTGACATTATCTCTTGTTTATAATAACAATTAGAGTTTTTGCTCCCTGAATTGGATCCATGCATAATGGCAGTTATATGGATTGGAGTTTATGTTTGGTGTTATGGACATCCAGTTCATAATTATTTTATTATTTTTTTGTAATGTACAGAAAGGGGATATCCTTTAAAGTCCTTGCACAAAACTTTATTTTAGCATTAATTAGAAATGAAGTTTGTAATTGATCAGTACATTAATGGATACTATGTAGCCAGAGTGCATTCATGATGATCAATATATTTTAGTATCCCAGAATTATTTTTTTAATTATTATATTTTTATGGATTAGCACTTGGGTTTGTGAATTCAAGTGATTGTTTGTATAATCTTCCCCAAGTATAGCAAAAGTAAATAATTATCCTGGTCTATAGTGAACTACTTTCAAATCTAGTCAGAAAGTTGACTATTGATTTAATTTTAATCATACATGATGATGAATGATTATTCTTTTTTCTCTGTAATGCAGGTGAATTTGTAGTTAGTCTTTGTTTTAGCTGATCTTTCATGATCATATTCATTATTTTCATTGTATATTTATATTTGATTCATTAAATGGGATTGATGATGATTTGCCATCACTCCCCAATCACCTCAGACTTTGTACCATTACAAATGGCTACTGAACTATGGGTCAAATGATGATCAAGTACTAGTGCACATTACTACAAAATTGCCATTTAACTTGATTTTAAATATAACCACATCGGAAAAAGAAAAAGTATGCATTTTATGTAAAATTAATATAAAATTATTGTAAAATGTGACAAGAGTATTGATGATTAAGTTATAAAATAGTGGTAAATGTATATTTAAGTGGCTCATATTTAAAGGTGAATAGAATATCTATAATTTTGGAGATTGGGTTTTTGAATGTTGGAGTTTGTTTAGTTGTAATTTCAGTTTTGATGATGGATGAAAGGTTTTGTATTGGCTTGGGGATGCAATATTTTCTTGCAACTCCTTGGAGTGTTTTATCTCAGGCATTGCTCAACCCACTTTCCAATTTTTATATTTCCTATTACCATTGTCCAGTTAACATAGTCCTGCCATGACCCCCTTCCTCTAAGTCTCCAAAAGAGGAGCTAGACATAGTTATACATTTTCCAGATCCTAAGACTCAAAGAAGCAGGAGTTTGAAAATATATTTGCATTATTTTTATTTTCAGATGTGGTAGCTTATTATATCTAAATTGAGGTAACTATCTTGGTGTTGATGCTGCATTATGTACTTATAGTCCAGTGGCTGAATTCTTTACCTATATCAGAATTAAGTTAGCTGTCAGGTGTCTGTCAGATCTCTTTAAAAAATTGCTGAGTACATAGTTTTAGATATGAAACTTTGTTTGGTTGTATATGAGTATTAAGTAGAATATTGTTAGGCTGGCATTTCATTTCTCTTTTCCTTTTCCCCATGAGAAGGAATATGAGATCGTTATGTCTTATGACATACAATAACATAGTAGTGGGTGCACACACACACACACACACACATATATATATATATATAGTTATTATAATTGAAATAATAAATTTATCTGTTTACAAACTATTATAAACAATCCTTAAATCTGCAGAAGTACTTTTGGTTAATTTTTTAAACCTGCCTCAACTGCCATTAAATTAAAAAAAAAAGTGAAAGCAAACATCATCAATTCAAATCCCATGAATCTTGTATTTTAATGTTAGTAAAAATAATGGTGATTTAATGTCTCCTTCAGTTTTCTTTGATCATAAAAAAACATGTAAATATAAATTTAAATTTGATTTTGAAAATGTGAAAATTCTTCATGAAAAGAGAAACCATAATAAAAGAAAAATTAAAGAGGTAATTTTTATAAGCAGGAATATAATGCATCTAATAAATCGACAAGCTGCTAACATTAAATTACAAGATTTATGGGATTTGAATTGATGATGTTTGCTTTCGCTTTTTTTTTAAATTTAATGGCAGGTGAGGCAGGTTTAAGAAATTAACTGAAAGTACTTCTGTGAATTTAAGGATTGTTTATAATAGTTTGTAAACCATTAAAGTTATTATTTCAATTATAATTACAATTTTGTTTTAATTAATGGACATTTTATTTATATTATATATGTATAAAATTGAATGGAAAAGGAGAAATAAACACAATTTTTTTATAGATATTTATTATATTATATTGGAATAATAGTTAAAACTTAAATAATACTTTTGAATTCAAAAAAAATATAAATTAAACATTTAAAAAGTCTATTTCATGTTTTATTTTGATTTTGATAATTTAAAAAATATGTTTTTATGTTACAATGGATATACTAGTAATTATGAAATTCCATTATCTATTTTAATTAGATTAAGAATTTTTATTAATTATAGCTTGTATAATATATTTTGTTAAAAAATCTACAAAGATGTTGTTAAAAGGATTAATATATTCTTATAGATAAAAATTTGGTATTTAATTAAGGTGAATTAAGAAAAAGAGTATCTTAACTTTTTTTAAAATCATGATAAAGAAAACTTACTTTTAACTACTGTGGTTTTTTAAATTCCACTATATAGTACAAAAAGGAAAATTTAAAAAAATACAAGAATATACAGCATTGCTATTATGATGTAATAACTGAAGACAAGAAGTAGAGCTATTGCTAATATCACAATGGTAGTTTGAATTCATATGAAAGAAAGGGCCAGTTTTTTTGTGTTTTATAGCTCATATATGTGTGTATTAGATGGTATGCCTAAAATCTATCAAATGATAGAGACAGAATGAAGCTTATTGATTGCACATAGTTACTAGATGTATACCTTTTCTGAAAATGTCAATAGATTAGTTTATTATTTTGGAATAGGCCATATTACTGACAGATTCTAGTACTAGCCAGCTTACTAAAAAATTGTGCTATAGTTTCATTAATCAGATGCAATGGTGCACAAACATATAATTACTGCTGGCCAAATATATATATATATATATATATAGTGTCTACAAATGGTGAGTAAAGTATGTAAAAATGATATTATTTTAAATACTTTGCAGTTAAAATCTGTAAATTACAAGATTTAAAGGTAAATAACTTTTGTCTAAATTATTCAACTAAAGCTAAGATACATTTTCAGTTTTATTTTATTAAAAAAAACTCCCAAAGTCTTTTTATATTGGAGAACATAATAACTTGCTAGTATATTTTTAAAAATGGTTACAATTAGTAGTAATCTGAAAAAAAAAGGAAAAAAAAACTTTTATGAATGACTGTCAAAGAAGTAATATATTTTTGTTAAAAAAACTTTTACTTACCATTAGAAATAATGAATTAATAAATAACTGCTATTTGTAAAGGGATAATAATAATTATACACACATATGTGCACAGTTTATGTATGTTTTCAACATGGAATTAATTATGTACTATGAAAATATATGTTTTAATAAGTTTATTATTTTTGACAACTAAAATATCCTATGTTATAAATATCAGTGTGTACACACATTTTCAGGTGAACACACTTATGCATTAAAATTAATCATTTATATATTATTAAAATGAATTGATTCTTTATGACAATTCTAATATGTTACAGAACATGTATGCCTATACAGATGTGTGTCTTGTACATATATATATATATATTAAAATCAGTTATCAGGCACTTGTGTTAAAATTAATTATTATGTATTATAAAAATGAATTTTTATTATTGGTTTATGACAATTCACAGATGGTAATTTGAAATTATTATATAGCACATCTGAGTGCTTATATTAAGGTGTGTTTAATGGAAATCTATTGAGATATATATATATATAAATTATAATGCAATATCATATTTTTTGTATTATTTGAATCCAAATCAGAATGCCAAATTTATATTTATAGCCTACTTAGTAGATGTTATTTTCATTTTATTATCATTTCTAATTAATAAATTTATATTTTATTATTATTCCAGTAAATATATTCACTCCTTAAATAGGTTTAAATTATTGTATACTGGTATTGCCTTTTGTGCACTGTAACAATTAGAGCTCTTGCTTTCTGACCTGGATTCATACATAATGGTCAGTTATATGGATTTGGGTTAGATTTAGTGTTATAGACATCCAGATGATTTGATTATTTTTCAGTATTGCTTGATAGTACAAAGAGATATGCTTTAAAGCCCATGAACTACATTTTATTTAGGTTTTTATTATTAGAAATTAAATTTATAGTTGGCCAATATATTAATGGTACTAAATTGCCAGGGCATTAATGATCATCAGGATGTTTCTGCATCCCAGTATTTTTTAATTGTTATATTCTGATGGATTAGCACTTAAGTCTGTACATCCACATTATTTTTTACATAAACTGCTTCAAGTTTGGCAAGGGCTAAATAATTAGCCTCATATAGCAATGGTCAAGTTTTGTATAATCAGTCAACAAGACTGAAAGACAAAGAAGAGACTCTCAAACTGTGGGAACAAGGTTACCCCTGTCATCTGGCTTAAACCCCTACCTTGGCTTCCTAGTTTCAACCACCTAATTAACATCCTTGACATCATATCACTTCCCTTCTCTGTATAGCTCAATGTAACTCAGGGTTCAAACATAGACTCTCACTCTCAGCGTTCTTATATTTATTTATAGGGTTTCAGGTTTCAACCAATTTGATGAGACTCAAAAATTAATTTTAGGTGATAAATTATTAAGCATGATGTGCTAATTAAGTGGATGGATATGTTCTAAAGATAATTGATTAATGGATAGTTCCAATTCACACATCAAATTATTAATACAATAAGTTTATTTACATAAATAAATATAATTTAGAGAGTAGCTTACACGTGCAAAAGTATGATTTACTGACCTGACATAATATTATCAAAAGTAATAGCAACTTGCAATAATGATGCATGCCCTATTTTTTAAATTGGAATTACAAAGCTTTATCAATCTATTTTAGGTCTAAAGAGAGAGTTTGTGGACAGGTTTGATTTCGGATTTCCTGGAGCTTCTAATGAGTGTAGACAGAGGCTGGACAGCAAGAGTTAGTAAAAAAATTGTGGTACTACCAAGTGTGTGGGGACAATGATGAGATGGATTGGCTTTGGCAATCAGGTAGGATGGTTCACTGCTGTTAAATGGATGTTCTTGGCCACAGATACATCTACTTCTACCGTAGAGTGCATACCAAAGGAGAGAGTGTGAAATGTGCATGAATCCAGGATTTGGGGCTGCAAGGAATCTCTAGCTCCTGCAGAATCTGTACCAGGGCAATCTATGGATTAGAAATCCAGGAATGGTGTCTGGTCTTCCCTTATGGAGCTTAACTATGTAGACACATGAACCAAAAGAAATATATATGAAATTCAATAATAAAATGACTATTGCCACATGTATGGGAAGGTATGAATGCAAATATATAATGATAAGCAATTTATTTATTAGACCATTCACTTACATAATTAATATTAACAAACTTATTTTAAATATAGAACTATGAGCATCCCTAGTTAATGATAACAAAGTGTTTGATAACTTAAACCCAGTCACAATAATTATTTACATAAAATTTTAATTATAAACCCTAATAAGTAACATTATGGCATAGGGAGATTACTGATCCTAGATAGACTGATAAGTTTATATATGGAATGTGGTTTAATTTATATAAAGAATATATTGCATTGGTAGGCAATGCAATATTCACATACACATGATTTTATTATACCTTTTACAACATTATAGGATTTGCATTATCTATTACCACATTTTAAAGAAGTTATATTATATAAAGCCATTATTTAAAGAAAATATTAATTCAGCAGTGCATAAAGCAATAACTGAATTAATAATTTATTTATTCTTAATAACATTAATTTTGACCACATCTGGATTATATTATATATAAAATCTATAGAGCACATTATAAGTAAACAACATAATTTATAAATCAATTAAAATAAAATACGCTCACCACACCATCTTAAATTTTACATAATTCTAGGGGGGGGGGGGTAAGAAAGAGAACTTCAAAAATAATTTATATGTGTTATTTTATATTTTCATATTAAAAATAAAACACTTTAGTTTTGCATCGTATTGTCTGGACTCGCTCCATGCCCTGAGACTTTGAGAGCCAAGAAGCATAAAACAACAAACATGCTTTAAGTTTAAATTCCCTCCATCATTCAAGGTAATATACACAAATGAAATAAAATAAAATACAAATTTTAATTTGTTTCATAATTAAGGCAGTAGATTTAACATTTCAAATAAATAAAATATATGGTTAATATGGTTAAGACTAGTTAAAATATTTAAGTAAATTAAGTTGCAGTTAGAGTCTTTAAATATTTAATAAAACAATTTTTACCAGCAATTCAATGATGGCTTTGGGACTTGACATGTAAATGGATAGATGGAATTGTAAACTTCAGTCAGCATTGTGATGATAGGTGGATGGCTCTTCTTACATTTTAATGGAACTCTTTGGATGCCAACTTCCTTGTGATGACATAGGAAAAGCCAACACCTGACTACTCACACATCATCAGGTATGTTATCATAAATTATTAAGTTATTAGCAGGCAGTATACTAAATCGAATGGATGGATAAATGTTAAAATAAATTTTTATTAGAGTTCATCTTGTCTCTCAATCAAATATTAAGTTCAAGATTTATAACAAAGCTCCCTTCTTTGTTTATATATATTTATTTCCACCTTGGGTCCATTACTGACTTTTAATGGGTTTGATTTTAGTCTTTGTCTTAATTTCCATTCCATTAGCATTTCATTTCCTCATACCATAGTGCAGCTGATTTGGTTTCCTGTGCATTATACTTTAGTTTTTATTGCAATGACTTAAAATATGCATGGATGTGACTGTAACTATTTCTGGTGATTATATGTACAGATAGGGAAAGCAGCACTTACTTTGTTTGATTTAGTGCCTTCCAACCTTTCTCTCATTGTTTTAAACATTTTCTTATTAATTGATTATGTTCTACTTTGCCAAATTCTTTAAACAAAATTATTTAATAAAATGCTTTTACAAAGTATTTTTTTATATGGCATGATCAGAATAATCTGCTTTTAAGACTTTTACTATCAACATTTACACACACATGCATGCATATTACCAACCTGTGTGGATATTTCTAACTAAATTATTTATACAATGGGAGATAAATTGAATTAAATGAAACATGAAACAAGTATATCTGCATACAGATATACACCACTTCAATATATAGTGGACTACTTTCAAATTCATTCACAAAGTTGACTGTTGATTTTATTTTTTTGATTATTGATGAAGAATGATTCTTATTCATCTGTAATGCTGGTGAGCTTATAGTTAGTCTTTGTTTATGCTGATCTCTCATGCTCATATTCATTATATTATTTGTCTATTTAAATTTAAATTAGGGTTTTAAGTAGGGTTGATGATGACAATGAGTTTCCATCACCCAGGTTCACCCCCTGTTTCTCCATACCATTACACTCATGATGATGAACGATTTTGCTGGGTGAACTTATAATTAATTATTTGCTGATCTCTCATGATCATTATATTTATTATCATTCCTTTTATATTTAATTTCATATTTTGTTTATTTGGGGGTGATGATAGTTTTCCATCTCTTCATAATTCAGTCCTAATGTGGAGTACTGTTACAAATGACTACTCCATACTGATTATATAATCTTTTTTCTACTACCTACTACGTATAAACCTTTATATAGACCAATAACAATCAATCATTCTTTTTATTCTCTTAATATAATTTATGAATCGATTTTCAATAGGAAAAAAAAGATTCAGAAATTTTTATCCATCTGAAATATACATGCACTTTATATTTATAAAATATTTAGTGCAAAATTTTAAAAAAGGGGTTTGAATTAAAGCATTGTTAAAATAATTTAATACAATTGAAAATTTTGATTCAAATAATATATATTTTTTAATTTTAGTGATTAAGAAATTATAGTGTGTAGGCAATGTAATTAAGAGACTTCATATTTTCAAAAAATTTTACAGCAGTTTTGCAGGGAGTATTTTATGAATTAAAATAAAAGAATAAAAATAAATGGAGTTTTTAAAGTTATCTGGATTTTGCAGGTATGATTGTATTTGCTTAAAAATCTAATATACAGGTTATATGGGCACAGACTTTCATACGATCCACCATTCTCCACTCTATCTCATAACACTGATACACTTGAACACATGTATGTTGAAAAGATAAATAATCACCAATATAAGTATTTCATGCTAAACCAGCAATCATCAGTTGGTCCAGATTATTATCTTTACACACACACACACACATATATATATATATACAATAAGTGCTCAGATATATATTAAAATAGTCAATCTTCATACTTTAATGGACAGGCTTCAATCTACTTCACACTCTAACTCTTCAACCATTCATACAATTGAAAATCTGATGATGGAATGCTGAAAGGCCAGCCTGAGGCCAAGATTCTCATCACACCTATGTTGACCTAAAGTCAATCTGAACCCTCATGTACAGAACATAATCCATTTAATACATATACTGGGGATGGGCAGATATCTCTACTATGTAATAACTGAAATAGAGATGAAAGCCTGTGCTCATATACTCCATCTATTACATATATTGATACAGGTATATAATAAGCCTGCATTTCATTTATTAGAGATATAATGTAATTTTAAATGGTGTTTTCACATAGAGAAAATAAAGATTGATATAATGAATTAGAAGTTAATAACTACAAATACACTGGTCAGATTATTTATCATAAGGATTTTTTTTACTAGATAGTTTAATTATTAATAAAATATTGTAAAGGAATCTGTGATATTCCAACTAGAAGTTAGAATTACTAATGACATTGTTAGTCTTTCAATTTTGCTAACTGTAGTTGTAGATTTGAAAAAAATCATTAACTACATAAATCATGGTTTCTATTTATCTTTATAATTTCAAGAATATATGGTAGAATTAAAGTTTAAAACATGTCTAAAAAAGATTTTGCACATGGTAAAACGGAAGTTTTGAAGTTGAGATATTCCATGATTTATGCTTAATTAAAAAGAGATATAATATTCTTTAAGTACCATTTATATGTGGACTAGGGATAATCTTTAATTGATAGGTATCAAATTTGTGAGTGCCTTATAATAAACAATTTAGTATTGTATTATGAATAAAGTAGTGAGAAACAATTTTATTATTAAGTTCATTTACAAAATGCATCAAAATAAAAATTCTATTTAGCTTTTTTTAAAAAAATTATCTGTAAATAATATATTATTTTCAGATGATTTACTCTTAAAATCGTTTTCGTTTATCGTATTGACCATACGATAAATAAATTGAATGGCCCTTTTCATAATCTTTTTTTTTTTTTTTACAAATAAGCATCCCAAAAATGACTGCGATGTGAAGCATTAAAAAGAGGGTCAAATTGTGATAGTAAAATTTAAAAAAAAAAAAGATTTCATCAAAATTGACAAATTTATGATTTTGCGACTAAGTTTTTATTTTAACTATTGCTTATAATGCATTTTATTATAAGAGCAAATTTGTTTGTGAGTATATTACTTTAAAGGTAATTATAGTTTTATTATTGTTAATCAATTGTTTTTTAACAAATAAAAATACATTTTTGTTTAGTTCTGTTATTAGAGTTTACTGTCTTTCAGTGCTACAAATGTGTGTGTTTATTCTCTCTATGCAAAAAAAAAATACTTCCAACTGATATATAGGTTAAAGTCAATTGCTGAGTGAACTGTGTAATAATAGATGATGTTTATTAATTGTATACAGATCTTGAAAATTTCCACGGCATACTAGATGCTGGATCTGCCTGTGATACCCAAGATCTGGGATTTGAATTTAGCCAGATGAAAAGAGAACTTTTTTGAAGTCATAAAAAGTCTTAGATTTGCCTTTATATTATTCAGTTTATAGTGATTGTTAAATGGTAATCTACCATTAGTTATATGGCAAAGATCTCAATTCAATTTGAATTAGTTAGATAAATGTTGAACATAAAATTGTGTCAGTCTTATGAGTACTAAATAAAAGTTTACCATTATTATATATCATAAATCATCAACCACCACCTCAGAATATAAGCCAATTCAATAATATTTACAATTATCTACCATGGGAATTCATTTTCTCTTATCTTAATACATCGGATCTTTTTCAATGATATGTTTTATTTTTCCTCAATCATTTATAAAATGTCTTGATTTTATAACTCTGATCTTTACTTGCTATTTGCTCTACAAATTTTTTCTTCACTTAGAAAACACAATAAAATTACTTCAACTTCATTATTGAGAGTATATCAAAATTAAAAATGATGAGTCTTTACAAATTAATTACTCAGCACAATGCTAATTTAATTGCACTTCAGTAGTTTTATAAAATTTTTAATAATGCCAGTTTATTATAATTTCTGAATTTACATTAGTTTTTGATATAATAAATTCTAAAGATAATATGGTTACCATGAAGATAATTAAAACAATATTGTAAACACCATTTTTATATATCATTCATATATGCATAAAATTTACAAACCTTCTAAAACAAATGGTTCTCCCTTTTTTCCCCACATCTTCTATATTAATTGATTCCACTTTTTATAATGGTCATTAGAAATATGTAAATATCACATGATCACCATTTCTTATGCTAGCACTGATGAAGGCCACAAGCCAGAAACTAGTCTGGGGATATTGGATGAGTAGGCACTAGATGGGGATTTTATGCACAAGCCTTCTGGCATCCATTGATTACTCTGATTGGCACTGACTAGCACTATTGTATGGAGAATTTTGCCTGTTTGAATATGTAAATAAAAATCAAATAAGTTATCAATTTTTAAAATGGATAGATTTGAGAAAAACAAATTTACTTTACAATTCAAGAGAAAAGGAATATTTCATTTAAGTAAATAAGAAAAAAGACAATTGCTAATTTATATTTTGTTTAACAAAAAAATGAAATATCATTCCATTACCAATGCAAACAAAGTCTATATATATATATATTTTTTACAATTTATGCTCTTTTAGTTTACCTATAAATTTAAAACTAACTAATTGAAGTAAATATATTGGATATCTTGAATGACATATTAGAATTTTTGTAATTTCCTCTTGTTATGATAGAGTAAACAATCTTGTAATGAAAGCTATCAACTATTTCATTCCTCAATAATATTGAAAGCAATGGATGAAAAAAAAAACACAATATTGTCTTTATAACTAATATTTATCTCCAAAACATTAAAAAAATCATTGGATAATGTTAGATGGGAAAAGTGGAAAAAACTATGAAAAAATAAAACTTTATGACATCTAGTTAAAAAGTCTGGTCATTTTTATATAAACTTGTTGATTTTAAAAGCACTTCTTAAAAACTTATAACTGTTACTGTTATTGAAATTGCCAGTTTTATATATCAGATTTCTAAAACTAGTGATTGAGAAATGAGAAAAATCATCATTAGAACATAATTATAAGCTAATATAAAAAAAAAGCAAAAAATTATTAATGAACTTAAACATGCCCTTGGGGAGTTGAAAAAGAAAGTTGATAGTCTACTTCCAGAGTTTTTTTTTTAAACAAGATATAAAGCCAAAATATAGTTGGCAATAATATTGAATAACATTATTCATATAAAAAGTATTCCAAAAAATTAGCATAAAAGCAAAACTATGGCAATACAAAAACCAAATTAATTTTAAAATTCTCCAAAAATTATCATATTACCAAAAGTTTTGCTAATAGTTGAGAGTCATCTGTTTATAAAGCAGACCAAATTTAAGTTAGAAAATATTTACTGAGAATACATTTTATCTTTAATAACTCACATTAAAAAAGACTTTCAAAATCAATTAAAATTCGGTACTTAGCTTATAGATTTTGTTTGGAAAAATTGTTTTTTTTTTTTAAGTTTCTTATACTTCTTAAATACAAGAAAACCATTAATTTACATGACAAAATGTACTCCATTAAAAAAATTCAAGTGACACTTAATGATAATTATAATACATACAAAATTTTAGAGAATGCTCTATTACAAGATTCAGGTCTCTTATCTACTTTAGCTAAAATATTTATCAATTAAATTCCAAAATAAAAAAGTTAAAAAATCATCACTACTAATAGCATTGCTTTGTCTTCACAAATGAGGTTATTTTCTTGAAACTGAGAGACTTAACTAGAAGTTTGATTTTGTTTTCAAAGTCTACAATATTATTTTTAATCTAAAAGTGGCCATATGTTCAACTTTTTATCTAAAGAATAATGAGTAATCTTGACCATAGTCTAAATTGTTAACCTCATTTATCTAACATTAGATCTAAAATAATAATAACATGCAAACAGGATCACTATATGAATATGAGGCACCTTTGTGCAAGTTAAATTCCAGTACTCCCCCCATCCCATGAAATAAAATTTGTAAATAAAGACAATAGTAGAATATTAAAAAATTATAATTATTAACATTATTTATAGTTTTATCATTTTTATTTACATATTAACTCTCCTAGTTTTAGTTAACTACAAATCAACTTTTAGAAATTTTCTTTCCATATAATAAATAATGATAATATAATTATGAAAACTTGTGTCCAGACTTGTCTATAGGAAAATATTTTATGACTATCTGACTAATACAATTTCCAACTAATTTCCTTATATTCATAATTTTTGGCAAAGTGCATGGATTGTTAACATTAAAATTTAATGTAAAATTAAAAGTTTCAGGTTTTTTTACTCTTAGAATTACAACTTGCTTTAAAATTGTTCTTTGTTTTGAGCTCCATGTAATTTATTTGATATTTTGTCCATGTTGTGGACTCAACTGTGGACTTAACTAGGAATATTGAAACAAATGAATATAAATCTTTTGAATGTAGAATTAGAAATACACATGGAACATAAAGACTCAATAACAAGAAGGGTAATTTAACATTAGTTTAACGCAAACAATTAATTATATATACAATGAAATTAATATACATATTTGAAATTAAATATACATGCACATTGTAAGTTATATTTCTATGAAACCTGTTATACATATAACTATCATAATATAAATAATTCTATTTCAACTTTATTTACAATCTATATTAACTTATTGAACTTAGATGAAACAAAATAAAATTGGAATGACCTGAAGAGATTCAGAATGACTCATAACCTACATCCAAGAGCTGATTTTCTAGAATATGATGTCCAATATCATCATACTTTGCTTCATCTCTGATTCTGAATGACCTTACAGCTTCACCACCCATTTTGAAAATAAAACATGCTTTTTTGTTTGTCTATTCTTTCCACATCATCTTGTCTCTATTGCCTTTTCTGGAGTACAATTTTACATTTCATCAACGTAATTAGCACATCAATTAGTTTGCTAAAAATAATTATTGTTTTTTCAAAATGCATTAATTACTTTTGATTTAATTCTTTCATGCATAACTTGTTTACAATTTTTATTAATAAAGTTAGCTTTTCTTATATTCATTCAAAAGTAAAATATTTAGACTATTTTATTATTTAATTTTTTTGTGTTATTATTTCTCTATTACACATTTATATACATATTAAAGAGTCTGATATTTTAAAGTTTCATACTTACATTATTTATTCAGTCATTTTTTAGAAGCCATTTGCATAAACATTTTCACAGTATTTAGCTTAAGGTTATGTAACTATAAAAAAACCAAACTCCTGTTTTGTTTCACTAAATTACAAAAGCTTTAAGCATTTTCCCCAGTAATGTGACTATTTAAAAGAGCTTTCAAGTGATGTTATATGGCTGTGATTTTCAACAAAGTGGCATTAAATAATAATTTGATATAATGAAATTTGTTAAAAAGTAAATATATTGGGACATAATATCTTTTTAAAAATTAAGTGTTTTTTACTAATTCTGTATTATGTAATTAAAATAAGCATAGGCAAAACTCAAAAATAATATTTTGATAATATTATAAAAGATCAATTATGAGTTTTTATCTAGGTAACAAATACCACAACTGTCCAAAATTCAAGGAAAAATAAATTAATAAAATGTATAAAAATAATATCAGTATTAAAACAAAAAAGATATTTAATTGCAAAAAAATAATATTAGACAAAAATATTTGAGCCAGCACCTGAATCAATCCCAGAATTCCATAATCTAAAGCCTGACCCTCTACTACTAAACTATATTGAATGGTATTTATATAATGTGTCTGATAAATGTAATTACCTACTATATGACTATTATCCAATATACTTCAAAATTATTTCAAAATAATTTTATGTTTAATGTGCCATTTCATAAGTAAATTGGATATTGAAAGAAAGTTATTTCCTTGAAAGGAACTGATTAATAAATAGATATTACAGCAAAAGTATTTCACTTTCTGAATGATCTGCTCTAATACTGATATGGACTGCTCAATTTAGTATAATAGAAGTGTATATAATATATAGTATATTTCAAGGAATTGTCGTTACATTAAATAAAAAATAATCCTCCTATATTTAAATAAAAAATATTTACAATCTGAATGTGTTTTTAACAGTGGAGTGATTCGGAAATCTGAGCTTTTTCATTAATACATAAATTTTATTAATTATTATAGTGACAAGGCACATCCTTTCATAAGGAACCTTTGTGTGGGGTGCAGACTGCTTACACATATAGTGTAGTCCTGAACAGGAATGACCTCCATGGAATGATGGCTGGCACTTGTTTGAGTTGATGCAAATATTTATGAACAGCTTTCTTTGCATTAGTGTAATCTATTTGTAAATACTGTGGGAGAAAAAAGTGCTCACACTAATCTTCTGGATTCTCAATTAAATATTACCATTAGAAATATTATTGAAATTATTCCTTGGCAATGGTTTTTTATTCTTTTACCTATTCTTTCAATAGATATCAGAAAATAAATTGCCTCACAGAATATGTATTTAAAAACTTAAATAAATTAGATTTGCCCCTAATTCAACATATATTTTTGATAAATAAGAGTTATCTTGAATCAAGATCTCCTTTTTGGATGTTCAGCCAATATTCTATAACTGAAGATTTATAATAAATAATAAAAATGATATACAACAACTATATAAATATAGATGTATATTAATAATAATTATACATTCGGCACATGGTTTTGAGCCATTTACAAATGTTAATAATTTATTTTACCATTAATCAATTATTGTAGCTAGCACTCCATCTAGTGTTTTAAAATGGAAATAAAATAACAACAACAACAACAAAATAAAATATCAGTAAAATAGAATATCTTCATAAATTGATCCAATATAATTTTAAGAATTGATTGTGTAATGTAATATAATATAAGGAGTAAATAATGCATACATTATATAATTTTATATATACTATTTTATATAATTTTTCATTCATTTTTAATTGTCCAGTAGTTAGCTGAATTTGTTGAAGTTTCATAAATATTCATAGTTATTTAAGTTATGCTTAATGTAATATGTTTCATATATTTGCTTTCTTTTTGGATCTTTAATGTAATTTAAAGTTTAAGATTTGTGTAGCATCTATTTTATGACTGTATGCCAAGTAATAAGGCAGATTTATTACATTGACCATTAATTGCATTGTTATGTTCTTTGGCTCTTACTTCTGTTTCCCTGCATGATCATAGTAAATCATATTGCAAAGATTACAGTTAATTTTATACACAATTTCTTTTTTGTATTTTATATCAGTTCTTAATTTATAATTATCTATTAATTTATCCAGACTATTAAAGGCAGATAGACTTTATAATCCAGAATTAAATTTATCAGCAATTAATTTAGATAGATGAGAACAAGTGCAAATTACAAATCACATAATTAATGATTGTCAAGTCTATGTTCACAGTGGCAGAATAGTAAAAATCTATAGACTAAAGAAATAAAAAAACCTACTTAAGTCTCCTTTTTTAGTCATAACATCAGTAATACCAATTGAGACAATTTTTTTTTTCTATTTCTGTTTGTGTTTCATCTTAAAATTCAATTTACACATCATACAATCATAAGAAAATTAAGAACAACATACTGGCTAAAAGTGACTTTAAGCAATTGCTTATTATATGCTGCCATTTTACATCTTTTTTTTTTAAATCTAATTTTACTTGCTTCAAATGATAGCAGTTTACTTAAATAAAAATAAATGTTTCGTCTTCTTTAATTTTCTTTTACTTGTAATGTGCTTAGACTTATTGCAAAAGTATTAAAATTTGTTTTCAAGCTTTTCTTTAACTAAACTAGTTTATATAATTCGCAAATTTTTGATTGTAAGTCGTTAAGTGTTATTGCAAAAAGTAACATTATATATAATTATCTATTATTTTGAGACATGATATTTCACAATTATAGGTTTTTACACTTTTAAACTTTAGTTAAAATAATTTTAAATAAATTGAATCATTTAAGTACACACCTTTTTTATTTTAATTTAAATTGTTCAATGATTGTAAAAAAAAAAAAAACTTAGCCGTGGTAAAAGTGACATTTTTTTAAAAAAAAAATTAACGTTAATAATAGATTTTTACGATTTTTGATTTTTTTAAAATATTGCTTATATACATCCAAAGCATTTTTATAATCAAAAGATGTAAATACAGAGAAGGAATACACTGCATACATTTTTGAGTGATTTTACTTATTATTTGTAGACGATCCATATCATAAAACTCACTTTTAAATCATGTCTGCTGTTTTGTCTGAATAATCTGCAGATTTCTTTGTAAGCTTTTTTATATTTTTATTAAAAGCATATGCAGAATACTAATGAGTGTATAGTTTTCTAAATCATTTATATTGATAAAGCAATTGCTTTTTTCCAGTAATGTTTTTTTTTTTTATAAATGTTTTTTTATTTAAAAAGTGACGTTATTAATTTCTTGATGTTCACCTCAGTGAAATCTCATCTATGTTAACAAATTCAAAGGTAAAAGTTGAAATTAAATATAATATTAAATATAACCTTTAATGTTTTACTATTGCCTTTATTATAATTTAGTGTCGGATGTTATTATAGTTTTTTTGTTTCTTTTTAATAATAATAAAAGGATTACTTAAGCCAGAAAAAAAATTCTTAAAAACTTTTTTCACACCTTTTTTTTTTAATAGCTATAATTTTTTTTAAAGTCAAAATGGGATGTTTTTTTATATTCAGATTTTGCTTAGACTTGCTTAAACTCATCTTTACGTTTTTCTAACAAATTTGCTGTAAAATTTATGCTCGAGAGTTCATAAAAAGTTTGAGAGCCAAAAGCGATAATGGAGTTTAAGCGCCAGAATATGCTATTCTACCTCTGCATTAAACACATACGCGCACACACAAACATTTTTACATATACAGTGGTAAAATATTCAATATAAAAATTATTTGTCCACAATGTTGTTATAGATATATAACTAATATAATAATCAATATAAATAAGATTGAAACAAGTAATTATATTTACTACTATTTAATTATCAACCCGATTTTCATCTAGCACTATACTTCACATGATCACTATATGCTAGCACGTAACTGTTACTGAAACAGGCAAAACTCTCCATACAGTAGTGCAACTCAGTGACAATTAGAGTAATCAATTGATGCCAGAAGGCTTGTGCATAAAATCCCCATCTAGTGCCTACTCATCAAATATCCCCAGATTAGTTTCTGGCTTATGGCCTTCGTCAGTGAGAAGCTTTGGATCTGAGAACATTGCATCTAGATCTTAAGAACTAATGCAACCCTCCACTATCCATCTTTTATCTCTACTTAACTAGAGAACTATGAGAATTAAATTGAAACGACATTAATATTTTCAATCTAAGCTCAATAGCTTATATAGTCATATGGGTCTGAACCCAGTTCAGTAACCATACATTTGGTATCTTTGGCTCTTTAACAACCATAGCCACCACTATCCTATTAGGCAGGATTGGTGTTAAACCATTAAACATCACATGATCACTATTTCTTATGCTAGCACATAACTAATGGAGGTGCAGTGCTCTCAGATTCAAAGCTTCTCACTGATGAAGGCCACAAGCCAGAAACTAGTATGGGTATATTGTATGAGTAGGCACTAGATGGGGAATTTTATGCACAACCTTCTGGTATCCATTGATTACTCTGGTTGGCACTGGGTGGCACTACTGTATGGAGAGTTTTTCCTGTTTTGATATGTTGCAGGTTGTTATACAAATTGAAATCTATACCTAATTTAAATTAGCAATGATCTTAAAATGCTTATAAAATATATGTATGTTCAGATTTACTTACACAAAGGTCAAAATATCAGAGTGAGATTTTAAACTGTTCACTCCTATTTATAACATTGTTATAATTGACATAATATTCATC
Organism: Epiperipatus broadwayi; assembly: GCA_028023455.1. Lineage (NCBI taxonomy): Eukaryota > Metazoa > Onychophora > Udeonychophora > Euonychophora > Peripatidae > Epiperipatus > Epiperipatus broadwayi. Next base: position 724,128 of record JAQFVV010000200.1, on the reverse strand, counting down.
ATCAAAAACCAATGATACACTCAAATTATTTTTATTTAAATATTAAAATTAGATTTGCCCTGCATCTCAAAATCAAAGTTTTTCTTTATAACAATAGAAAGAACAAAATAATATAATTAATTATATTAAAAAAATATTTACACTTTGAAAATAAATATTATATCCCTTTAAATTAATACAAACTAAAATAATTTAATTTATATATTAATAATATTGTGTTGGAAATATATAATTTACATATTATCCCAACTTAAATATCATATATAATGTAAACATAAATATATATATATATATATCATCATCATCATCATCATCATCATCAACCATTATCAATCCACTGCAGGATGAAGGTCTCTTCAAGTTTAATCCATCTTCTCCGATCTTTAGCTTCTCTTCTCCACAACATCCCTGCGCATTTTCTTATTTCATCCATCCATCTCACATGTGGTCTCTTTCTGGGTCTTTTACAATCTCTTGGAATCCAGTTTAAAATTTCAATTGTCCATCTATTATCATCTCTTCTAGAAATATGTCCAGCCCAACTCCATTTCAATCTTTTAATTTTTTCAATAAGGTCAGTAACACCTGTTTGTTGTCTTAACCATACATTGCGTTTTCGATCTCTTCTTGTTACTCCCAACATACATCTCTCCATACTCCTTTGAGTGGTCTGAAGTCTCTGGATTGCTCTTCTATTAAGTGTCCAAGTCTCAGATCCATAAGTAAGAACTGGTAAAACACATTTGTTAAAAACCATCCTTTTCAAACACATAGGCATATTTCCTTTTAGTATCAAGTTATTTCTACCAAAAGCACTCCAACCAAGTTTAATTCTATGATTAATTTCCTCCATTATGTTTCTATCTGTATTAATAATCTGACCAAGGTATTTGTAACTGTTAACTTCTTCTAATTCTTCATAATCAATCTTTATTTTCATATTTTGAGCAAATTGATTAAACATTACTTTAGTCTTTTTAACATTTATCTTTAGTCCTACTTTTCTACTTTCATCTGCTAACTCCTGCAACATTTCCTGCAGCTCTGAAGCATTATTTGCAAAAACAACTACATCATCTGCGAAATCTAAATGACTTAAATAATCTCCATTTACTTTCACTCCTTTAGTTTCCCATTTTAATCCACAAAATACTTCTTGCAGCACTGTTGTAAAAAGTTTTGGAGATATGGAGTCACCTTGTCTTACACCTTTCTCAATGTTGATTTTTCCAGTATCATTATGTAATCTAATTATTGCTGTTGCATTTTTATAAATATTCTTTAAAATATGACAATATCCTGGATCTATACCTTGATGATCCAATGCTTTAATCACTGAAGAAATGTGTATAGAATCAAATGCCTTTTCATAATCTACAAATCCAAAACATAATGACAACTCATATTCATTTGTCCTTTCTATGACTTCTCTCAATACCTGGATATGATCTATTGTACTAAAACCACTTTTAAATCCAGCTTGTTCTCTTGGTTGGTGGAAATCCAAAGTTCTCTGTAGACGAGTTGTAATTATCTTGGTAAAAATTTTATATAAAACTGATAAAAGGCTGATAGGTCTGTAATTTCTAATATCTTCTTTATCACCTTTTTTAAATATTAATATTATTACTGCATTCGTTCAATCTTCTGGTACATCTTTATCATTTAAACATTTGGTATATAACTTTGCTAAAATTGTTTCTATTTCTTCACCTGCTTCTTTTAATATATCAATTATAATTCCATCATTTCCTGGAGCCTTTCCTTTCTTCATACATTTAATTGCATGTCTCACTTCTTCATTTAAAATTCTGGGCAATTCGGAAGATGTAATAGATATAGGAGGTACTTGTTCTTTATTACTATATAATTCTTGATAAAAATCTTCTACCAATTTCATGATGTCATCTCTCTTTTTAGTAATAATTCCATCTTTTTTTCTTATTGCAGATATAAATTTCCTACCAATACCAAAATGTTGTTTAACATTTTTGAGACATTTATTTTCTTCTACAGCTTTCCTTGCTATTTCACAATTATACTTTCTTATATCATTTTCAACTCTTTTCCGTACCATTTTACAAAATTCGAGATATTCAATTCTTTTTAGTATATCATTTTTGTATATCTTCATATTTTTTCTTTTCTTCATAAATTGTCTAGTCTCAGTAATTCATAATATAAAGTTTTTCTTTTTCTGCAAACTCCACAAGTCTATGTCCTCTCTCATTTTTATTACCATAACCAAAATTACCTACAGCAATTTCATCTTTCATTTGTCTACCAATTCTAGCATTAAAGTCTCCCATAACAATTTTAAAATGTTGTTTACTGTGATGAAAAGCCTTTTGTACATCCATATAAAAATCTTCTACTACTTCATCACTATGAGAACTTGTTGGGGCATAAACCTGAATTATCTGCATTTGGTATCTGCTATTAAGTTGTATAACTAATCTTGCCACTCTGTCCGATACACCATCAATCTCCACAATATTGTTCTTCCACTTTTTATTTATAATGAATCCTACTCCACTTGTATTTCCAATATGTGTGCCTTTATAATAGAGTATATGTCCACTTTTTAAATCAATTGTTTCTTCTCCTTTTCTTCTAACTTCACAAAGTCCAATAATGTCCTATTTAATATAAGACAGTTCTTCTTCTAATTCTTGCAATCTTCCTTCACTTGAAAGTGATCTGCAGTTGTAAGTACCTAAATAAAAATTGTCATCAACTGGCAGCCTTGTTCAGCAATCAGGGGATTCTTAGCACCCTCCGCCTTCGGCCACCAACCGCTGCCTTTGTTGGTGACTTTACAGCCTCCTAGGAATAAGGGCCATGCTTTATTTTTGTCTGTCATAATTGTATATATGTATGGGGAAAATATTTATCATTTACACAAACATTCATTCTGCTTTATCAGGCACTGAGAAGAAAGACCATGGTGTTTCTTGATCTTAAACTCAGAGGTAAAAAGCCAATAAACTCACCATGCTGGCTAATGTGTGTTGGTGAGCAGCCCATCCATGTTCATATACTATATGAATAATCACATAGTAATAACAGCTGCAATGACAAGAACGTATGGAGTGGACTTTGGAATTTGCCCTGCTCAGTTCCTTTAAGGCCTCCAAGAGAAATCAAAGGGTCTCCTTTCAGTTAATAGCAAACTCCTTTCTGCAGCCATATATATATATATATATATATATATATATATGTGTGTGTGTGTATTTAAGATATTAAATATTTTATTGGTAGTGTCCATGTAATATCAGTTGTGACTGCAATAAAAAAAAAAATAGAAAAAACAAATAAAATATTAATGAATTTTATTAAAGTTATTAATTTTATTATCTAACAATACTGTCTTATTATTTATGTGTTTTTAAAAGATTAAGATTAATTTACTAACTTTTGTTACAATAATACATTTCCCCCTTTTTTTGTTTAGCAATTTTGTTGTCATAGCAACCAGTTTAATATTCTCTAAATTAATGCATAATTTTTAAAAACTATCTAAAAATATTTTGGTAGTGATCTGTTCTATTGTGTCAGCCACTTGATAATGCTATTTCTAGCTAAATTCCTAGAAATATAGTTTCTGCGGATGCAGCCAAGCCAATAGCCTTCCTTCTATGATAAAACACAGAGTCTGTTTACTCAACTACTGGCTACTGCTGAGGCTTTTTTCTATGCTAACAGCACAGAAGAATGCCTTCATTGGCTGCCATAGTTGCTTGTGCTATGCACTTTATTGTAATGCTGGGTTATTTATTTAAATTACAGTTCCATGTGAGGGTGTGTTGACTGCAACATGTCTAAATAATTGAATTTTCTACATCCAACATCTTTATTTTCTTGTGAACTGACCTATTGATACCTTGTAACTGTTTTAACAGTGTCATCACTGTTCTATCAAGACTGTGTAACACTCAGAAATTGGATTTTAGGGTGCAACACAGAACTATTTTGAAGATCCCGATGAAAGTAACATATACAAAAAAAGTAACATATACACGAGAAATCATCTGAGACAATTAAGATGGCTGCTTCAAACTCTGATAATTGGCAATTGCCAGACACTAAAGTTGGATTTCATTTTAATAGTTTATTATAATTATTAACTTTAGTGGTTAAATTGAAATCAAATTTACTTTTTTCCCTAAATGCAAAGTCTGATTAATTACTGTCCAAAAAGGGTAAAATTTACTTTTAGTTTTTATTAGAAAAGTGCCATAACTTTTCCTATCCGCACACACACAACCAAAGAAGCCCGTTTCTGATTAATTATTGTTCAAAAAAGTCTCTGATATTTACTATTATTTGTTATTAAAAAAGTAACATAACTTTTTATATATAGACACAAAAAAAAAATATCACTCTCTGCTTAATTACTGTCCCAAAAAGTCAAAGTTGGCTTTCATTTTAAACAAAATTTGTTTGAATTTTTAAATTTTGTGGAAGTTGTAATATGATTTACCAAAAAAGTCAGTCTCTGATTAATTACTGTCCAAAAAAGTTGGCTTACATTTTTATATTTTGTTTGAATTTTTTAATTTTGTGTAAATTATAATATAATTTACTTTTATTTCCTAGTCCAAAAATAAAGTCAATAGTTCAACAGAATCGCTGGCCCAGGAACTTATATCTATGTATTTTTTTTAGCATCAATGCCATCAAGCGGCTGGCACGATAAAAAAGAAAATATATGATCTTACATAGTATACATAAATTAAACTCAATTTCTGTCAGTAATGTATTGTACTATAGTTTTCAACATATAAAGATAATGTTTTGTTTGAGTTATACTGTGTTTTATTTTGTATTATTTTCCAACATTTCAATGAAATAACATTTATTCTCATCAAGATTATGATCTTAATGAAGAACTGCTATTTCTTAAGCAATAAAAAGATTGAGTGTGAAAGTTAAAAAACAATCATTCTTATATATATATTTGATAGATGGTCATTCAGAATAAGAGGATTAACAAAAAAATAAATATTTTTTTTTTTTTTACTTTCTTCCATTTTACAATTGATGGATTCCAAATTGATTTTGAAAGAAAGAGATAATATCAGTGGCCTCCACAAGGCTGGAATACCTTTTGAGGCATCAGATTTGTTTAAACAAATGCTTTTTTCAATATTTCTTTACACTTTCTTATAGTTCTTAAATCATATTCTTCCAAAATAGCTTATTAAATTCATGTGGCTGACCAATTTTTTAAAAAATGCAATTAAAGTGAAAGGCTGAAACCTCTTGCATGTACTTTTAGAATGCTTATATGATAGCCAATCAAATGTAATAATGACTGTGTAGGGAGCTCTCAAATCACAACACAAGATAGAGATTTTAGAAGAAAAAGGTAGTTCCATCTTCTTTTTTAATTAAATTTATATATATAAGCCAGCCTGAAGTATTTGGACTTGAAAGTGTGAAGCTTTAAACATCTTCACATTTAACTCACTGCTTATTATTTATAAACAAAATCTTACAATTTACTATGAAGTAATTTTTCAGATGTTATGAATTGAAAAGTAGTGTATGTAAATATATTAAGTGGAAGAAGTTAGCAATTAAAGTGAAAGACTGAAACCTCTCATATGTGCTTTTAGAATGCAATGTAAAATATGACATAATCAAGTTTGCTTGAAGGCATTTTTTTTTGCTCCCTAATTCAGACACTAATACTTTTATTTGGTTGATCAAGTAGCTTTTTGAGCATTGTGAACATAAAATTTTCTAAATACCTTGATATTAGAAAAGTACTTTATCTTCAGGTTTAAATAAAAATCACCTTTTTTTTAAGGAAAAATGGTTATCTTAATATTAAAATTAAATAGTCTTCTACTGTTTTTATCAGCGACTCTTTTAATATAAGGTAAAAGAACTCTATAACTAATTAAGTTATCAATTTTGTCATTTTTTTTCTTTATAGTATTAATGCTATATATAGATTTACATATAATATTTTTATTGTAAACATTAGAGAGTAAAATATTTGTAGTTAGTGCTATTTCTTGCTCAACTGACAAACTATATGCTCCTATTAAAAGATTTTTGCCACAGAAATATATAAACAGGATGATGATAAGAATTAAAATTGAGAAATGATTATATGGGTGGATTTTCTATAAATAGATATTAATAAATAATCATCAGGTTTTCTAGAAATAAAGTTATCTAAGAAAAGAATATTTTGTTGTTTTCAATTTCCATGGTAAACTTAATATTATAGTGCTATTCATTAAAAAAAGCAAAAAAAAAAAAATTCAAGGCATCTACATCATAAGGCCATGTAACAAATATATTATCCACATACCTGAGCCAAATGTAAGGACTCTTACTATCTGCATTTAATACTTGATTTTCAAAATTATTCATGAAGAGATCAGCAATTACAGGTAACCGTGAAGGGCCCATAAAGACCCTTTAATTTGCTTATATTTTTGAAAATCATATATAAAAATGTATTCTCAAGACAATGTTTTGTCAATGGAGTAATAAAACGAGGTTAATTATTGTATTGAGTTATTATAGATAAAGCTTTTTCAATAGAAATACTGATAATCATAAAAGAGACATTAAAACTGAGCAATAAATTAATTTTAGCTAGCTTTAAATTTTTAGTAATAGAAATCAATTTTGTTTTATCTAAAATTCATAATCCTGAGGTTACAATGAGATCTACTGTATGTGCTATAGCTTCTCCCACATATTCTTTGGCTCAATTTTTGGACCAATTCTTACAGCTATTGACAGATAACATTCCATCCAAAATTTTATATTTCACTCAGTTCACTTTATTTTTATTATTACAAACTTAAAGCTAGATAAATGTGATTTAATGGTCAATTTTGATGTCTCTTTTATGTTTGAAGAGTATCTATAATGGCTCAGTACAATAATTTATTTGATTTTATTATTTCATTGGCAAAACATTATCTTGAAAACATATTTTTTTACTTATGATTTTTAAAAGTATAAGCAAATTAAAAGGTGTTCTATGGTTTTTCCCATATCTCCTGTGTTTTCTGATCTGTTCATGAATTGTTTTAAAAATCAAGTGTTAAATGTAGCTAATAAGTGACTTTCCATTTAGCTCAGATATGTGGATGATACATTTATTATATGGGCTCATGGTATAAATATCTTGAATTCTTTTTTTGTTTGTTTTTCTTAATGAATGACATTTTAATATTAAGTTAACTATGGAAGTTGAAAGTAACAAAATATTTTTTTTAATAGATATTTTCTTTGATAGAAAACCTGATGATTTTTTTATCAATATCTATTTGAAAATCCATCCATAGAAACAGATATCTCAATTTTAATTTTTATCATCATCATCATCATCCTGACTTATTTTCTATAGCAAAAAAATTTGAAGAGAGCATATAATTTATTTAATAAAGAATATCTTGCTCAAGAAATAGCACTAACTAAAAATATATTATTTTCTAATGTTTGTAATGAAAACATTACATATAAAGTTTTATATAACATTGATACTAAGGAGAAAAAAAGATAAAATTTGCAATTCAATTAGTTATAATTTTTTTTTATCTTATATCAAAAAAGTAATTGATAAAGTTAGTATATATAATTTCAATATTAAGACTACCTTTTCTACTAATAAAAAATTTGATAATTTTCCCCATAAAACTAAGATGGAGTACTTTTATAATATGAAGATATTTATGAAATTCCATTATCACAATGCCCAAAAAGTTATGTGAGTTCAGTCGGAATAAATGTATTAATGTCAAAGTTAGAAAGTATAAACAAATGTCTCTAATCAAAAGTTTATTACATCAGCTTTTGCATCACATTTTTTTAGAAATTGGTCACATTTTTGATTTTGATAATTAATATAACCAGGGCCAACAAGTCAATTGGCAGAGGGATAATTTTGATGTTAAATAAAAAAAACAACAGCAAAGTTTAATAATAAAATTCAAGAGTTTATGTTACTCTGAATATGATAATACTATTTGCTAGATAAAACTAGAATTGTTTAAATCACTTTACAGTTCATATCTCTGTAAAGATTTACTATATATAAAGGTCTCTGTAACTCTATAATTTTATAAACACACTATTTCTCACATATATAATTCCCAGATATTTGAATTAGATTTTTGGCTAGATCTCTTCTTTACTAGTTTTCAGAACAACAGAACTATCCACAGAGCGTAACTCAAACCTAGTACACCATTTTACTATACTTCTTTTACACCCTGCTTATTTTTTATTCTTCAGTCTCTCTTCATCTTAGCTAATTTGAATTAAATAAAACATTAATATACAAAATAGCCTGTTGCTTCTTGAAGTAAATTAATACTCTTTTCTGCATATCATTATTATTTCTTTTTATTTCTGGAGTATTCTATATAACAATATAAATGTTTCTAAATCTGTACACACATTTATCTATGTATAAAATAAAATATACATGTACAGATATAAGACTAATACTAAGATACTAGCTATTTTGGAAAAGTATGATTTAAGAACTATGAGAGAGAGAGTCTATTAAAATATTAAAAAGACCAGTTGGTTTAAACAAATCTAATGAAGCACAAATTTATCTCTTTCTTCTAAAATCAACTTGGAATTAATTAATTGTTAAATTGAAGAAAGTACATTTTTTTGGTAATATATCTATTCTGAATAATCAACCATCAAATATATATAAGAATTATTGTTCTTTACTTCATGCTCAATCTCATTAATACTTAAGCAGGACAGTTCTTCAGAAAGTGATAAGGATAAATGTTATTTTATTGAAATGTTGGAAATTAATACAAAATAATATTTGATATAACCTAAATAAGACTTTATCATATAACCATGAAAATATTAAGTGCAATACATAAATAAAACAGATGCTTTATATAAATAGTGTATATTAAGATTATAATATAAACAAGATTTAAAAATAATAATACAGTAATGTAGTAATTGATAATAAATTGAAAAATCACATTTACATAAATAGTTATAAAACTGAGTATGTTTAATGAATTTATTAAATAATAATAATAAAATACACTTCTCTATTATTATTTTTTTTTTTACAAAAGGGCCAGTGGAAATGTTCGATCTTCTGTGATCATCGATGTATCAGAAAAATCATCAGGTTTAAAACATCTTGAAATTTCTGGGCACATGATGTTTGTAAAAAGAAAAGTTGATAAAGCTTCATTTTGTTGTGACATACTCTTAAAAACATTGAGATGGGAAGTTGGTTTCTTTTTAATTAATCAAAGTGATTTTTCAAAAATTGCAATACGTTGGTTATTTACTCAAAATAATGCTCTTTTCCATTAAAGAAGCATTTCTCAAAATTGTATTCTTTAGAGCCTGAGCAGTCTGGTACATTTTAAAGGTTTTTCTAATTTTCACATTGCTAGTTCTTATTCTTTCTGTTTTTTCTTCAACATCTTTTGATGATGTTATAACAAAGACTTTAAATTCCTTATTTGTTAAGCATTCTATATGAATTTTAATATAATTTGCTTCTACTTCATTAGCCATATCAACAAATCCATCTCCACTAATTTATTGTGCTATTTGAATAATTTTTTAAACTTCTCCATTAAATCTTAGAATGCCTTTAAAATATTTAATGATATCATTCCATAGAGGTTTTCAATAAGCATTTACAGTTTTTTGTTTTAATTTGTCTACTGCTATTTTTATCAAGTTTATTGCATCTGAAATGGAGAATAATTCCCACCAATTTACTAACTGGCATTAGAGTTGATATTAAGTATTAATCAAATCTAACAAAACATTAGGTGACCTTGACACACCAAATGATGCCTTGGTCAATATATTGATGTATTGTAGTATTGGAGATAAAAACACAGTCTCTACACAGTGAACAACCACTCATGTGTGTTCAGATTCTTGGCTAAATTTTTTATAAAGATTTAATATTTTCTGACATAATACAAGACAGTCAACTGAAACATACTTATGATTCACATTATTTAACCATAGATTTAAAAAGTTTTCCACTTTATCTAAAAAAATGATCTTTATTTATTTTTAACATAAACTGTTTCAACAGCACATGCATCAATAGCATGAATTTGTTTCACCTTTATTTAAAACATATGACCCACTTTAAAATAAGTATTCCTTTCTTTCCTTACTAAATCAAAGATTTTCATTTTCTCCTTTAACAAAAGTACTTTAAGTCCTTTTTTTATTATTTCTCACTCATGTTGTAAAAAGATATTTTACTAAATTTATACAGTATAAAACTTTTCAACAAAAATAATACTAGGAAAATAAGTTGTTTCATGTGCTTTTTAATTGTAGTACTGAACTATACAAGTACAATATGTGAACTGTGAAAAAATGTTATTACATAAATTCATGTTTGAGAATGTGATATGAAAAGCTATCACCATATCTAAATTTGCAAAATTTAATACGTTTCTACATTTTATTGTTTTTGTTATTTATTTGTTTACATTTTTTGCTTATTTACATCTATTTTAGATTAGTATAAATTGAAGTCATGTAGTCTAATACAACATAGTTGACTATCCTACTTTATGTCTAATTTCAGCAAAATAGAGCAATTTTTGGCCAACAGGAACAAACTTCTATCAGCATATCAGGTCAGGTAAAAAGTCTAGTTTCTACACTATCATTATCTTCAGGCTATTAGCTACAAAGCATGATCTGGTAACAATTTGCTGCTGAGAAATCACATTTTGAAAGTATAAGTAATATACTTCTTAGTGTATTCAATAAATTTTATTCAAAAGTTTTCAATCAAAGCTGGAATAAAATTAGTACTAAAAAGTATTTTCTAACCATATGATCTAAAGATACAAGTAGTTATTATCAACCTGTGGTGAGAGATTGGTCAATTTGTCATACTTATATCTGTTTTTTTCTCTCTAACCAAGGCTTTGCACTATATTATGATTGCACTCACATAATGTATATATAAATACTGAATAAAAATGAATGAATGGAAAAAAATAAATGAACTATATCAGACTTAATTTCTTATAAGTTCTTGTTTACAAAAATGTGTTATATTAATGCAAATAAAATTAGTGGAATAAATTATAATGTTTTATTTTATTATGTGCTATTTTAACAGATATTATATATTAGTGTGTATTTCTAGTTAAAAATATTTCTGCTATTCTTCTACATTAATTCCAGAATAAAAGTCCGCAAAAATTTATGATTTCTAACATAATAATGTAGGGGTAATAAACCTGAGTTATCATAATTAATTAATTAAAATATTTTTTAGTTACTGATCGTATTTTCTTTTTTGCATAAAAACCTATATGCATTTTATTATCTCTTTTTAATCAACTTTCTTTAAAAAATGCTGTATCTTTTTTATATTCATTTTTACTATTTTGTTTTGCCTTTTCCTATTAATTACTTTTATACTTTTATCCTGGATAGTGAGCTTAATCAGTTCCCAAAATATCTCATAAACCAAAATTGAGCATAAAACATAAGCAATAATAATACATTTCTATGAGAGAAAAAAACATTATTTTAAATTCAAATTATAATATAAAACTAAAAAAATAAAGTTAATATTGGAAAAAGTATTAAATAGTAAATAAACATTTTAATAAAGCATTTTATTAATATAAAAAATTTTAATCTATGCTAAATATACCATATACAAACATTTCAATAGTGATATATATATATATGATTTTAAAAAGTAATTTCATTGATGATCTGCCATTTTGCTTCTTAACTAGCCAAAAATATTTCCTGAATCACAATTCATTAAATTAAAATAAAGCATGTAAAAAAAAATAACTAACCACAGTATACATTAAAAAAAAAATAATAATTATAATACAATCTACATTTCAAATTTATTTTTGGTGCACTTTATGTTCTATTATTAAAGTTTTTTTTATAATATTTAACCAATAAAACATTTAATTTTTTCTGCAGTGCTGTTATTTTTTTTACAGCAGCAATTCATAAATTTATTTTCTACAAATATAGATCAAATAGAAATTAGATAAAGAAATGTAATATATAGTTGATTGCTGTAATTTTATTAATGTAAATGATTAAATCTTTTTTTTTTATGATGATATTGTATTTTTTTATATTTACAATAAAAGTGCTATTATCTTGAATATATCCGAAACTTATTATGAGATTATTGATTTAAGTGACTATTACACTTTTGTTCAGTAATTTTTGATCATATAAAGTTGATTATTAACTGTATATCACATGATCACATTTCTTATGCTTGCTCATAACTGTTATTAAAACAGTTCTAATGTGCACTGAGTGGCACTACTGTATGGAGAGTTTTGCCTGTTTTATTAGCTGTATAATTAACAAAATCATTTTTCACATGATTACCATCTCTTATGCTAGCACATAACTGTTATTAAACAGGTAAAACCCTCCATACAGTAGTGCCACCCTGTGCCAATCAGAGTAATCAATGGATGTTCAAAAGACTTGTGCATAAAATCCCCATCTACTGCCTACTCATCCAACATCCCCAAAAGTAGTTTCTGGCTTGTGGCACTGCTGTATGGAGAGTTTTGCCTGTTTAATAACAGTTATGTGCTAGCATAAGAGATGGTGATCATGTGATGTTTAGTGGTTTAACACCAATTCTGCCTAATAGGATAGTGGGGGCTATGGTTGTTAAAAAGCCAAGGACACCAAAATGTATGGGTTCTGAACTGAGATCAGACCCATATGACTATATAAGCTATTAAGCTTAGATTGAAAATATTATTGTGTTTTTAATTTCATTCTCATAGTTTTGTAGATAAATAGAAATAAAAGGTGGCTGTTGGAAGATTGCATTAGATCCTAAGATCTAAGTGCAGTGCTCTCAGATCCAAGGCTCCTCACTAATGAAGGCCACAAGACAGAAACTAGTTTGGGGATGTTGGATGAGTAGGCATTAGATACACAAAGTCTTCTGGAATCCATTGACTACTCTGGTTGGCATAGAGTGGCACTACTCTATGGAGAGTTTTGCCTGTTTAAAATCATTTTTCCTTAAAACAACTTACAATTACAATGAAGATATTTTACAATTACAATAATTGTATTTTTGCTCAAACAAAATAATGTTTTTAAAAATTTTAATCTTTAAAATTGATTGAAAGGAATATATTTTAACTAATTTATATTCATTTTAAAATTTTGTATTTATTGTTGTACATAATCAAAGTATGTGACTGATAACTTACAATATTGAATGAAACTGACATATTTTTAGTGTTTTCTTGAAGGTTTGTGATAATGGTGTTTTAGTTCTATTTATAATCATCATCAACCATTATCAGTCCACTGCAGAATGAAGGTCTCTCCATGTTCAATCTATCTTCTCCGATCTTTAGCTTCCATCATCTATATGAGTAGAAGAGGAAATAATACCTCTCAAAACAAAGTGCATGTACTAATCTGTATGTCATTACTAACAGTTGAATGTATTTGGAATATTTAAGTAAAGTTAATTTTTTTACAAACATTCAATACTCATCTTAAATTATGGAAATAGTACAATATATAAATACAACTGGCATATTTGTAATTTTATACTTGTCTTCTTTACTTTGAATATGATCATTTCACAAGAACACTGAATAAAAATTTGGTATAGAATATTAACTATATCTCATTCTATAATGAAAACATAATATTGTGTATTGTATGATGCATAAGTTCTGTACTGTACTGAACATTTTTTGTACAAATGTTGCCATTATAATTTCAGATGATGTAGCTTTAATGGTTGTTTTTTAGAAAAAGTTTTAAAATTTTTAAAAACCATAATTAAAAATAAGCAGTTGAAAATCAAAATAGATGTATATTGATGGTAATCAAATCCTCAGATAAAAATCCATGCTAATTGGATAAATGCGTATTTTATTTTAATATCTTATAATATTTATATTAAGCAAAAGTAAGATAATTCTTTTTATTCACAATGTAAGATGGTGTTGTTGATTGCTTAGTGCTTTTATGTCAACTACAAAATATTATTTTAAACTGCATTTATCGAAAATAGACAATCATAAATTAATTCCATTATATTGTGCTACAAAATTATGAATAAACAGATTGCAAAATCTTATGATTATACCTAATAATAATACTTTATGAATATGGTAGCCCTTTTGAGGCTTTTAAAGCATGTATATACACATATATTCGTGCGTAATATGAGAAAGGCTTAAAAGTTGACGTAGAAAAAGTGAAAAATAGATTAAGTATAGATTTGTATGTTAATAGCTAAAGAAGTGTTTTTATCATACTAAAATTATTTGATGAATCGATTAGATTTAGAAAAGCGGTTTGTAAAAGACTTTGTCTGGATGTTGATCGCTATCGTTAGTTACTAAAAATAGAAATAATAGCTATGAGACGTTGGTGTGTGAGTTCCTAAAAAATGTGTAAGATTTATTAGATAGATAAGATCTATGTAAAATAAAAGATTTTTTTTTAAAAAAAAAAGAATTAAATTGGGTTGGGTATTTTCTTAGCTGCAAAAAAAAAAAAATAATAATAATGAGGAATAATTTTCTTTTTACAAATTCTCTAAATTTATATCGAGGAAATGGTAACGCTAAAAAAAAAAAAAAGAAAATCAAATTAAGATAATCTGAGGAAAAGAAAAAAGATAATGAAACTTAAAGAAAGTTATGAAGATCTAGTTTAATCATCATTATTGAGCAATAATAAGTTCGAACACAGAAAGTGACAGAGCTGGGCTGGTATCCATGGATACTGAATTCCAGATTCTACCACTCCATCAATCAATCACTTTACAAATGAAACAGGACGTATTAGATATATACAAATAAAAAAAGATATTGAAATTATTTATTTTTTAAAAATAAATAATTTGTTTCAAATTATATCGTAAAATTTAGATTATTAAAATTTAAATTATTCAAGATCATTTAAGTTGAGAATCTATTACAGTACCCAACGTTTTATATTTCCGAGTCAAAACTAAATGCAGAAATAATAATAAGTTTAAATGAATGTAATTCAGTAGCTGGAAGTCCACTAGTTGCTGGAAATATTTACTTTTTAGAAAAAAAATCATCAAAGTATTTCTTTTATTTATTAATCCTTATATTTTAACTGAATTGTTAATTACTCACGATATCAAACTTTTAATTACAAATGTGGTTGATCTCAGCTATTCTATCTCAATTGGAAAGTCCATTTTTAGCTCCATTTTGGTTTGGTATGATGGTAAAAGTAGCAGACAGGAGCTTAAGGTTTACAGATAGTTCTCGCATTCTCATTTCCAGCACTCAAACTTTTTATGAATTCCTGAGGGAGAAAGTCTAATAGCTTCATTTTTTTTATTACTTTTGCTAAAATGATATAAAAAAGTATTTTATCTTAACAAATTATAAAGATACTTAATGCATTTCAGTATTACAAATAATTATAAATAATAAAAAAAAATAATGTAAAAGATTTACCTGGCAACTTTCATAATTATCTTAATATGCTATTAATAATATAATATTAATAATACTATCATATCATATAAAACTTTTTATGACATCAATAAATAAATCATTTTGTTGAAATAGTATGGAACTATTTTCTAATGATCTTAAAACTCATTTTTCTTAATGATTCTAGTGCCCATGCTCTAAAATTTAGATTCAGAGATCTCAGAGAAGTTTTTATTCCTTGTCATATAACATTATTACAGCAATATCATTTAAAAATAAGAAATCTTTGTTTAGGAGACTTTAATGTATGTTAATCCAAAAAATATTGAAAATAATGATATTGGGGCTGTACATTCAGATGATTTGCTATTAGTGAATTTATCCACAACACATGAACTGACTATCACAAATATTTTGCTTAGGCGATAAAAAAAAAATTGCTACAATGAGACATAGATGCATCTACACTCAAAACAGTGACATTTAATAGATTGAACATGTTTATCTGTACATAGCTATATTCTTTTTACACTGTTGCAAGGCAGTCACTCTGTAGAGCTTGCTGTAGTCAAAAACTGGGGGCCATTTCCCTCTTTTATTCCTCTGGGAGGGTAATTCTAGCCCAGGTTTCATGAAAAAGCCAGTCTGGAGCCAGCAATCTATCTCTGTTCCTGATCCGCTTGAATAATTTGATATAGATGTTGCAGACACCATGATTAGCATTTTCAAATATACACTTGCATCTGGATAGCCAGATTGCAAAGGTTAGAAAAATCGTGATTCTGATGTTCGAGAATAGGTCACTATTTATAGCCTTTTGAATGACTAAAACTTCTCTAATATTGAGTGACATGCTTTCATTAATAAAGGATCTGATTGGTTTGAGAAAAGGGCAGAAATACAGGAGGTGATGAATTGTCTCATCAGTTATGGCACATAGTTAGCATTGAGGGTTAATCTTGCTGAATCCTCTTTTCCACACCAGAAAATGATTTGTTGGCAGGGAGGAGAGGTTGATCTTTAGCAGAAGGTCAATGTATTTTGGTTCTAAGAAGCAATTTTTTGATTTTGTTATGAGTTGTTTATTGTTTAACCCTAGATCATTCTGTAAAATAGTTTGATTGTTGTATTTGAGTTTGTATGTGTGCCAATATATCTTTTTTTTCTCTATTGTATGTTACATTATGTTTGTTGAGATTCTGACATAAGTCCATATATCTGTCATTCATTTTCTGGCAAGCAGAGGAGGTGTATCCATAGGCTCCACTGTCGGCATGAGGTTTAGATTTGTTTGTTCAAGGCTGGCCACACGCAGTACCCCCAGAGCTTTTTAGAAGTACAGGATGGACACTGAATGCAGGACAAGCCCATTTGATTCTTTGGGCATTTGAGCTTTGGCAATGCTTATGGCCACAACTTTACTGTTTCAAAGCAGCCTAGAGCATAATGAGTTCATTGATCATTCAAATGTTTTGGTGGGTTTTACAAGTGGCAAGTAGTAGCTTAGCCTCGAGTAGACTAGCATGTTGAGTAAGGCAACATTTAATGAACACTCAAATACTCAGATTGAACATTAGTATACTTCAAGATTAAAATGACAGTTGCATAAAAAATAGACATACCAATCATATTTACAAGGAAATCAATGTTTGTTCTTTAGAAGAATCTACCATATATACTAAATTTCAGCAGCTATTAAACACTAAAATTATTCATCTGAATTTAGGACTGACTTATTACTGAAGCATAGAATGCTTTTAAGAAGTGTGTTATGTATACAAATAAATTATTTCTTGGGTTTACTAAGAAAAAATCATGATTGGTTTTCTGATAATGATATTATTAGTAATTTAATTTAAAAAAAAAACATGCATTTTTTACTTGACAAAATAATAGATTGAATGTGGAAAGTTATAATAAATATAAGATCTGAAGGCAAAGGTTCAATGATTAAAAAGAAGGCTTAAAAATAATTGATGGATTAAAACTGCAAAGAAGATACTGACATTCACTGATTGTGGCCATTCTTGATCTTTGTTTGATGTACTGAAGGAATAGATGGATCCAAGAAACAGTATTACAGTTCTATTAAGTTCACTACTGACACTCTCATATATGAAGACAATGATGTTTTGAACAGATTAAAAGAGTATTTTGATCAACTTTTGAATAATAATGGGCAAGAATTGAGATTATGTTTTTTTAATGATTTTATCCATTATATTTGCTCATTTGGATTTAATTATATCCAGCTTAATGAGGTTAAAACAATTCTTTGTACTCTTAAAAATAGAAAGGCTGCAAATCCTGATGAAATACCTTCAGAAGTTTTAAAATATGGTAGGAATATATTAACTTCCAAAAAATATTGCAATTTTTTTAGGAATATCTTAACCCATGAAGTTTGTCTTCCAATAAGCTTTTTTTGTTTCTAAAAACAAAGAGAGTAGACAAGGTTGTGGTAATTATTATGGAATATCATTATTATCTGCTGCATAAAACTTACTTTCAAGAAATTTATTGAATAAATTGCATCCAGTTATACATAAATGGTTACAAACTAAATGTAGTTTTAGATCAAGAAGCACTATAGATATGATTTTTGTTGTCAGTCAAATGCAAGAAAAGTGTCAGAAACAAAAGAGTGATTTCTATATTGCTCTTTTGATTTGGTTAAATCATTTGATTCAGTTAACAGAACAATAGATCTATGACATTGTTAAAAATTGATTGATTATCCACCAACATTTATTCATATTACACAGTTTTTAATATAGATTGTAAATTTGAAAGTGATAATCAAGTAATGGTTTTCTTCAATATTGTTTCAAGTTTGATGACAATGGTCTTTGAAATTATTTATAGTTGACTTAATCATACATGAAAAAGATATGACAAGATATAGGTTTGATGGCAGAATTTTTAATTTGAATTACTTAAAAGCAAAACAAAAAAACTTGAATTTTGGATTTACAATGTGCTGAATGATATTAATATTTTTGCCAGTTCAAAAGATGATTTACAGAATGTGTTTAATGTTTTAAATACAACTTTAAAAAAGGCCATTTACTGATTAATGTTCAAAAAACTTAAAGACTTTTTCTGCCTGTGTTGGAAGAAAAATCCTAGCAATTTTTAGCTTGAATGGTTATCAATTTGACAATATAAACCATTTTAAATATCTTAGTAGTAAAAAATTGGACTTAGATGTTGAGGTCTGAGACAGACCTCAATGTTCTGATGCTGCATTTAACAAGTTAAAACATGGATTTTTTTATAGAGAAATAATTACTGCAACTAAGTTACCTGTATATAGAATGGTTGTTTTACCTAATTTAATGTATGGGTGTGAAACATGGGTATCTATTGCTTCAACATAAAGTCATCAGAAAAGTTTTATTTAAAGATGATCTGTAAATTTAAAATTATATATGATGGCAAGATCATAATACCGATGAATATGTTTTTCAGCTTCATTAATAAGCAATAAATATATTCTTCCACTTGCTGAATATCATACTATGATCCAATATTGTAAAATTATATCTTCATTGGATTGGCATGTGAAATTAATGAAGAATGGATGACTTTCTAAAAAAGTATTTTATGGTGTTAAGTACGAGTTTTTAGGAAAGGTAGACCTCATTTGCACTACAAGGATTATCTCAAAAATATTTTAAAAATTGCAACATCAATTATTTCCATTAGAAAGATATGGCAGAGAATAGAACACATTGTAGATCTACAATTAGACATGTTGTGATAAAGTATTTGAGAAAGAAAAGTTTTATGCTGGGGAAACTGAAAGTCATCATCTAAAAATACAAAAAAAAAATCATGTTCCATATGTTGGATGTATTTGTCTTTCACATATGGATTTGTATAGTCATTGCAAAACTCATTTTCTAGAGTAGTTTTTCTCTCTCACTTTCTCCCTTTTTATTTATTGATTTTTTTGGAATTGGAAAGGCCATATTCATTTTTGAGTGACTGCTTATTATTATTATTGCAGTAATATTATAATTTAGTTTTAATAATTGGAATAAACATTCAGTTTTCAATCACAGAATGCAGAATGGTAATAATTTTATTTTTTAAAGAGGAGATAACTTAATCATTAATAGCAAGTGTTTGTCAATGAATATATATTTTCCCAATTCCAAGAAAAAATAAATAAAAAGGCATAATAATAATAACAACAACAATAAGAACATTGACAAAACTACATGTGATACTATAAATGAATACAAAACAGTAAAAACAGAGACATTTTATTGCTAGGCCCCATATCTGGTCTAGGCAGAATACCCATTGGGCTTGCGGTCAACTACCTTCAATTCAAATACTCAATTCACTCATACTTCAAGATGAAATCATCACTGGTGATAACATTCTATTCCTGTATATATTTTATTTTAAAATAAGTTAGAAAGTAGAGAATTATTTAACCCCTTCCAATTTTAGCCATGAGAATGATTATAAATTTGCTCTTAATGCATTCATACAGAAATGGCTTCAGTATCAAACACAAATCACTCAGATATGCATGACCTTCCTTGATTTATTTATGTCCATTTGAGCCAATTTCTTGAAAAATTTTTTTCAAACATAGTAAATTATCAAATGATTATCATGTCATGGACTATAACTTACATCACAATTCCTATTTATCAAAAAAGCAGGACAACATTTCTGTGATTACAAATTTAAAACCTATCTCTATGAGTCTATTTAGCTTTAAAATAATAAAATCAATACAGAAAGACAAACTTGAACCAAATTTCTTGCAAGAGTTGGTCTGAATGCAATTTGTAAAGAAAGGAGCTTCCAAC
This sequence comes from Epiperipatus broadwayi, assembly GCA_028023455.1. Taxonomy (NCBI): domain Eukaryota; kingdom Metazoa; phylum Onychophora; class Udeonychophora; order Euonychophora; family Peripatidae; genus Epiperipatus; species Epiperipatus broadwayi. The sequence goes on along the minus strand of JAQFVV010000200.1, from coordinate 703,817 downwards.
CAGCTTTTCTCTTCAAGGGATTAATTGATTCCATTAGGACTGAAAAGATATACAACCCTGTAGTAGTTCAGATGAATATTAAGGCAGCATAAAAATATTCTTTTCAGCCACTTGGTTAAGATTAGTAGATATATCAATACCAAAATCACTGCTCTTGTACTTATTGATCTTCACACAACAGAGAAATTCATATTAAATTAAAGGGTAGATACTGTTTACAATTTGCATTTATTTTTTGATACTTCAAAACTCATGTCTATGTGTTCTCCTTTTTCTGTGTTATATAAATCCACTTCTTACAAAAATTGAACAAGAATCACCTCAAATGCACATTCCTGAATTAAAAGCAAATATTGCTTGCTTACATGGATGAAGATTCAGTTTTTCTTTCTCAACAAGACCAATCCCCATATTTGGGGGGGGATGGAAAATTATTCAAATGAATACAAGCTTGAATTTAATATAAAAAAATCAACTCTTCATTGATCTAGTCTGGAAAATTCAGTAAATGATTCTTTAAATGAGAGCTGAGTTCATTCCTAGGGTTTTGATTCTACCTGAATTTTTCAGCAATATGCACCTAAATTTAAAAAAACTAGAAGACAAAATTTAAAAAAATTAACTCACTTTTGAAATCTTAACTTTCACTCTATTCAAATATATTACTCTTCTATTCATTCATTATTATAAAAATTATATACTATTCTTCTACCATATTATTCACAAAAGCATTTTCCAATAACATCTACGCTATGTGTAAAAATTTTCTCTGGAGTAGTTAATTTGCACCCATGTCTCTTAAGCACATTCAACAATCATTTTATGGCTTAAGGCTTTATTATATATTATCTTTTATTTATTTATCTATTATATATTTAAATTTAAAAGTATGATTAGCTTATTACTTAATAAGTCAACAATATATTGTATCAATCTTGATGAAACTTGCATAACACTTTTTTTTTTAAAAAAAAATTACACAGGCTATGAATATTTTACTTGATAGAACTTGATCATATGAAAATATTTGGTAATTTTCTACTAAGATCAAAAACTCTAAATAAATTTATTATCATTCTCAAAAAACAATTTTTTTAACAAACAAATCCATTTTAATTTTAAATTCCAAATTAATATAAATATAAAAAAGTAATCTTAAATATAATCATATTGCCAAAATTCTCAATGGTATTATTATCACTCAATTTAATGGATACATTTGAGGAATACATTTTAAATTTGACATATTTATATTTTTATAAATTATATAGTTATTTTATAATGCAAATTACAAAATTCTTTATGGGAATTGATTTAATAACATGTATAAACCTACGTAGCACCATAAATCTCAAAACATTGTCCATAATACAACCACACATGATTTAAATACAATACAATCTGATTTAACTGACCAGGAACTGCATCAACTTTCACCCCAAAGAGGGGACAACTCAAGAATGTAAATACATCAGCAGCTCTAATTAAAAATTAAATTTGCCCTTTAAAGGGCCAAATTAACCGATTATCAACAAGAAGATGAAACTCCCCATTTCTAAATCATTAATTCTAATAATATATAAATCGAACTCAACAATGTCACTATATTTATTCCTTCAGCATCATTGGTGCCCTACTATTTTAATAGTTAAAAACAGATCAGAAACTTTATCCAACATATACAATAAAAGTAATGAAGGAAAAGGAATACATACTAAAATAAAAACAAATAGAACTGTTCATATTATCTCAATTCACTGTCCCTCTAACAAAAATCATATTAAAATTTTATTTAAAATTAAACTAATTATTCTATATCCAATTAAAATAGTAATTAAAATTAAAACCAACAACAGATATAGAAATCGAAAGTTTGTACTAGTAGTGGCATCTGTGGAACTTTTCATATTCTAAAAATATTTTCTAGCAATTCAAAAATATCTTGTGGAGTTTTTATCTTTCAAAAACCAAATTTATTGTACATTTAGACCATAGAAATACAGACCAAAAAGTAAAAAAAAAAACAAGTAAGTGATTATGAAATAGCATGCAAATAAAAAAAGGATATATTTGAGTTAATGTTTGCACAGGAAACTTTTGTGACTTGTTTGTTATTCCAAAATTAGACCATAGAAACCCAATTTGTCTAAAGTTCATAGCAGGGAAGATTAAAATGAGATGCTGTTAGTAGGTAGTATTAATATCCATGTTTGAGTTTTATAAAATGATGAAAAGCAACAGCCACCCAATAAACAGCAAAGTTGCGGGGAGCTCTATCCAATTGCAATGGAGTCCCAGGTTTGTGCAGCGGTGAAGAGGTCAGCAGTGCACATATCTCTATCCCTTTCCTTGTTTAGTATTTGGCAAAATGCTGTGAATATATTATTCAAGGTCTCAGCCTGGAACACCAGCTTACAGCGCAATGCCCAGATGGAAAAGTTAATTATGGCCGAAAGCCGGATCTCAGAGACCATGCCCTTTTCAATTGCTGTCTTGAGGTTCATTTCAATTTGATTTCTTGTCATGTTTTGTTGAAAATGAGTTCTTAAATTGTTCAAAGTTGTGCATTCGAAGAGGAAGTGATCAGTAGTCGCTTCCTGTCTTTGACACAATGTGCAATTAGGGTCAATATCTTGCCCCCTTTTATAGTGGAGGAAGGCATTTGTTGGGAGGGCATGCAGGTTCGATTTCAATAGGAAGTCCACGATTTTTGGCGGCAACTTCCAGAGCTTGGTCATCCTTATCATTCGAGGGATGTTGATTGAAAGGCAGCTGGGGATCCTCTGTTTTTGATGGTCAAGAAGATCAAACACTTCCCAATGCGCAAGTTTTCTTTGAAATAGGGTTGACGTTGGTTTGATGTTATCAAAGATAAAGTTGATCTGCTGTTGAAGGAGCAAGGCATGTCTTCTGGGGGGTGGCCAATCAGTAGGTTGAATGTCCTTTTCCGGAAGTGGGCATTGAGCACATTCATTTTTTTTGAAGATGTTGTAGAGTACATTATGGATGCATTGTAAGTTGAATATAGTTAGCGAGTGTAGTGAGAGACCATTTAAAGTTTTGGGCTTTTGGAGGATTCTCAAGCTAATTACGGGTGATCGGCCCACCCAACACAGTTTTCTACAGGCGGTTTCTACTTTGTTGATGAATACCTTGGTGGGGATGAACCCTGCCAAATAGTATATTATTTTTGGAAGAATGAGAGCATTTAAAAGGGCTACTTTCTCAAATAGGGAAAGGTATATTTTTGACAAAGATGCGATTGTGGTTTCAATTTTCTCTAATAATGAGTCCTGTATCTCTTTACGCATCACCGTGGGTGTTTTTGATAGGTGAAATCCTAGAAATTTTTGTGGCGCTGCTTCAAATCCACCAGAGATCTTCTGGCCAGTAAGAATTGACCAAATAGCTGATTTTTTTGGGTTGACAAGGAAGCCAGATAATTTGGCATGGTGATCAAGAAGTTGTTTTAGCTTACCCAGTTCATCATGGGATGAAAAAAACACAACTACATCATCCATATAGGAGATGTGATTGATGTTCTCATTAAGTAGCAGAACTGCGATACCAGAAAATGTGGCCTCAATGTTCAACAGCATTGGATTGATATAGGCAGCAAAGAGAAGTGCACTCAGGGGAGAACCTTGAGGGATGGAGATGTAGGGCATAAAACCCAGGGCAATGCGACCATCTAGGGACAAGAACACTTCCCGATTGTAAAGAAGGTTCTCAATCATTTGAATGTATACAGGTGGTACATTTAGCTGTTCCAGAACACTGAGAAGAACATCAATTCTCATGGAGTCGAATGCCCTAGCTATATCAAGTTGGACTGCAATGGGCCAGGACTTCCTTTGTCTCCACACATGATCGACCAGAAGTCTGAAGCAGCTGACAGTATCAGATGTTGAAGTGCCTTTTTTTGCAAATTGATAGCGCGGAAGTTGTTTAATTATGTTATATTGAATCTTGTCTTTAATGATGCTCTCGATGATCTTTGTCAATAGAGGAATCATTGAGATAGGACACAGGTTATTGAGATCTGGTTGTGCATCTCGCTTCTTTAAAAAGGGTACCATGGAGATGGGACATAGGTTTATTAGGTGATGACTTTCAGTGGCGATGAGGTCTATCATTCCATGGATTACTGGGATAGTAAAAGCTCTTAGGTGTAAAAGTAGAAATGTGGGAATTCCATGCATGCCAGGATGGACACTTTCTGGGAGTGATTGCAGTTTGTCAAAAATGTCACCATCTGTGATGTTATGTTCCATAGAGTTGTTAGTAACAAAAACTCTACGGATGTTAGTGACACAAATAGGTTGTACCTTTCTTTTGTAAAAGTCTCTTATTTTGGAAAGCATGGAGAGGCTGATATATTGTTTACTGTGTATCTTGATTGATGAGGGTGCCTTGTTTTGTTGGTTGGATCCTAGGGCCCATCTGATGTAACCTCGAGTCCAGCAGTGTTGACATGCTAAGTAACTGCACACTCATTTAATTGATGGGTACTCAGCCAGGGATTGTTGGGTAGCTTTGTATTGTAGTTTAAGGTGAGTAATTTCTTGGATATTTTGCCTTTATAGGGGCAAGTGTTTAAGTGTGTCGGCTATGGCTATCTTGTCCAATTGACTTAATAATTTGAGGGGACCTTTATTATGTTGAGTGCATTTATGAATATGTGATTGTAGAATATTTATGAAGTTATTCCATTTATCACATGGTGAAAGTGTGTTTATATTAGCAGAGTTGAATGATATGTAAGTATCAGAGATGAGTTGTATAGTGGCAGATTCCTTTATGAGGATCCTCATTGTTCGTGGAATGTTGCCATATGAATGTGTGTTATCCACAATTCTGATAAGGACCTCTAGTGCCATGTGGTCCATAAAGACAACAGGCCACAGGTTAGCTTCAATGAAGGGAGCAAGTGAAGGAGAGAAGCATAAAAGATCAATGAGGGACTTAAACTGTGATGAATAGAATGAGAATGCAGACACATCAAAAAGCTGTCTTCCACTTGTAAAGGTGTTGCTCAGTGATTTTAAGTGACTCCTTTCAAAAGAATCGTATGTATGATTAAAGTCACCCAACATCAATGCAGGAAAAAGGTTAGTTCTTAAGACCGCATTGATAGTGTGGATGATTCTATAGATTATATCTGATGCTTTGGTCATGTAAACATTTATTATGTTAAATGTCCATCCATTTACCTGTATAATGGCTATGAGGCAGTTAGAGTCTATATTAATTATTTTGAAAAAGGTTATTTTAGATTTTTTATTAAAAAGAATTGCTACTCCACCAGATGCAGAGGAGGAGAAGGAATAATGGAAGTATCCAAATTTTTGTATTCTCTGTATGATGTTTTGGTCAGATAGTGTGTGAAGTTTTGTTTCATTGAGGCAAAGAACATCAGGTGTATTATGCTTAAGCCAGAATGATAATGCTTGGATTCTGCCAAGGGAGTTCATGCCTCTGACGTTAATTGATGTTATGTTGAAAGTCATCATTGATAGTGAAACCGCTCTCTTGTGTGGGAGAGTTTGCCTGATTGGAATGTGATCCAGTTTCTAAGACCATAATGTTCTGTTCCAGCATCAAATTGGTGGGGTGATGATAAGGTTCAGATTGTATTAGGTTCTTAGATAAGTTGAGGTCTGGTGGAATAGGTTCAGGAATAGGCCACAATGATGGAGATAAGTCTAACAGTAAGCGTTCATTATCATTTTCATGTTGACATGAGGCCACTTTATTTTGAGACAAAGGGTCAATCAGTTGTATGTTGTTATCTTGGTCTATTGTTTTTGTTTCATTTGTGAGGTTATATGAACTTGTGACTTTTGGAGAATGGTCTCTTCGTTTTTTTTCACAAGGTCTATTTGGTTGGGGAATATTAGTCTTTTTTTGCATCTCGAAGATTGTCACATTCATTGCTATTGCTACTTTCTTGTGATTGTTCAGAGCTATTGTTTTTTTTTTATGTTTTCTTTTATGTGGAATTCTGTTGCTGGCCATTGTAGTAGTGTTGCTTTGTTCAGCATCGGTGTCCATGTCTGTTTGGCTGATTGTTGCTGTATCTGATGATGATACGCAATTGTCATTGGTATGCAGCTGTTCAGGAGTGAGTTGAAATTGTTCTGTTTCCAAGGAAGTTTTATCATTAGGAATTTTTGATGATGATGTAGTGTGATCTGTGGTATTGCTAGTGATATATTGTTGCTTGAGACTTGGGTATGTATTTGTTAGATGTTGATTTTCTTGATCGCTATCACATTTGTGGAATTTGTACCGAATCTCTCCACAAATTATGCATTTTCTCTCTTGACAATCTTTTTTTAGATGGCCTCTCTGCCTGCAATGGAAGCATTGGGTGGAAGGCCATGAAAGATGATATTGAGTGGAGATTCGCCATGTTGAATTAGAGATGGGACTGATTGAGATGGAATTCCTTTTTTAAGAACTAGCTGAAATTGTGCAGTGTTGATGTATACTGTGGGATCATCATTGTCTGCTACTAGGTATTGGATTGTCTGCTACTAGGTATTGAAATTTGGTAATGGTGCCATAGTCTTTGAAGTGGCACTGAAGGTCTGCCTTTTCAAAGTCCACGGTACATTTTTGAATTCGCCCTGTTAAAACAACTGGGCGGTTGAGGTCAATGTAGACAAGAAATTTGTTGTTTAGGAGTTTATGACTATTTCTAAAGGCAGCTTTAACTTGTTGGTTTGTGAACTGGATGATAAGATATCTTTCATTTGGATGAAAGAGATCTTATGGATTGATTTTCACCAGCCATGAGCTTTACATAGTTCATATAGTGATGATGTAGGGAATGTGTATAGATTTAAACATTTATCTGTAGTGGAAAGTATGAGAGAACACTCATTATAATAGTTTAGTAAAGATTTGTGGAGTAGCAATGGGATGGTTTGGGTTAAACTGTTCATTTATTATTTCATGGTTCTGAATATCCACGAGTAGGATTATCTGTAGATGTTGTTTGAGGATTAGAGTGGTTTCATGTAGACTGTTCTGTTTCTATTTCTTGTAAAAGTTGAATTGCTTCCATGTATTTATCAGGTTGTGATGTTTGATGATGTGTATTTATCATTATGTTAGCTCTGACCTTGTTTGCATATGTCATTTCATTCATCATTGGGCTTGTGGTTTTATTATACTCAGAGTTGTGAGGTAGTTGGTTTGAATCCCTGTATTCAGGGCCTGTGATATTGAATTTGTCAAACTCTGGGTGACTTAATGAAGATTGTTTTGGAATGGGAGAGTGCATATCATTATGGTTTATGGTCGATTTCTGATTTGGTTTAATTATTGTAGTTTTGGAATTTTTATTTTCCTTTAAATGTTTTGGAGAATTTATGAGATTTAGATTTGTGTTATTATATAAATTATTGTTGTTAATCTGTTTTCCCAGTTCTGGATTATTTAGTGGAGATAGATTAGTTTTTGATGGTGTTTGTAAAGTTTTGGTATTCTCTAAGTGATTCATTTTTTTGTTTGCGGCTGTAATTGGGGAATCATCATTTTTCCCCTGTTGCAAAGTTTTCCCATTGTTTCGTGAGTTTATGAGAGGAATTATACTTTTTTTTACGGTATGATCATTTCGAACATTTTCACCGCTATTTTTTAGATTCATTAGGGGTTGCCATCTTTGCATTTACAATTTGGAAATCACTAGATAATTTCAAATTATTTTCCCCTTTCACGTGACAGTGTTTCGATTTTATTATCGGGTTGCTAGTAGTCGAAGAAGAAAGAAATTGATTTTGATTATTTGAAATGCTTTCTACAATTGTAGATTTATTCTAGGTTCTTTGGAGGGTTTATTGTTGTAATCCAAACTTTGGGACTCATCAGAGGTTTTAGGGTTAGTATATATTTTTTTCCTCCCATTAAAGCATTTAGGCCTTAGTATAGGCTTTATTACAGAGTCCATTTTAGCGGTTAACCGTAATTAATAAATGTTATTTTATTTAATGTTTTAAAACTACTTTAAAGTAGTAAATCGTGCTAAATAATTGCATAGTATAATAAAGATTGTACTCAAAGATATAGTTTTGTAATTTTCTCTCGAATTTTTCTCTTTTTAGTGCAAATATATTCACATCAGATGAGAGATGATGCAGAAGATCTGCATATAAGACTAATAAAATATATTTGAAGAATTGTTTAAAATATTGTAATTGATATGTTTTAATGTTGTTTAAAGTAATTTATAAAATATTTAATACAATATTGTAAATTTATTATTTTGAAGGATTATTTAAAAGTTTGTACTTGTTAATTTTTAATATTGTTAAAAGTAATTTATAAAGTACTTAATAAAAGAATGTTAATTTATTATGCACATTGCTATAATTTGAAATAGTAGGCAATTTAGAAGGATTATGTCCAAGGAATTGACAAATATGTTAAAGGAATTATGTTCGACAGTGAGAGTCAGCAATACATATTAAAATATAAGTAAAATATTTTAATAAAGATTAAAGGATTTGCAGTCATCAACCAGGATAAAAGCTAATGCTGTACAACAAATAATTTAGGAATATTTAATACTATATATAATTGTTAATTACCATTATATTTATTATGAAATAATATTTATATAGCACTATGTTGTATAAACAGTAATAATAATCAGCTATTAAGCTAATACTCATGCACTTTGAAGATTTAAATTATAAGTAAATACTCTCAATTCTAAACATAAGTCTTTTAGAAAAAATAGAATGAATCATCTAAAGTGCATGTGCTGATTATTATTATTATCAATGTATTTATTATAATTATTGTTATTTCAATAATATATATATATATATTGCAATATATATATATATATTGATATATTCAAATTTATATGTAATGCTATCCCGTTACAATATATATATATATATAAATTTGAACAATAACTCTACAAGTATTGCACCAATATTGATTAATCTTGTATAATTTTCTTTCTTTGTTTTTGAAGAATAACATAGGTTATGGATTTTTGCTTGATGGAACTTAATGGGTTTTAAAAATTTGGTAATTTTCTACTAACAGTTAGTATTAACATATTTCGAATAAAAAGAATTATAAATGTAATATCTTCTTGTGTAAAACTATACCCCAACATGTAACTGTAGCAAAATTACGTCTATGAACAGACTGCCCTCAGTTACTAGATATCTTAAAAAATCTAATGTTTCCATTATTTTCAATTCCAAATTTCTGATAATGTCCACTGCATGTAAATTCTAATATTCAGATGCTTATGAAATCATTCATCAACAATTAAAAGAGACTGTGGAAAAAAACAATACCAAAATTAAATATAGAGTTAAAGAACCAATAGTTAACTATAGGATATTGCAACTTATTTTTTGATGGTATCGCTGTTAATATCAACTTTTTTTATTCTCTATGCTATTTTTCTAGTTAACTGGAATTAAAAAAATATTTATTTGGTAGTTCAAAAAATCTGAAGATGTTAGTATTTTACAAAGAAAGTACAAAAACACTGATTGGTAATTTTTTTATTGTTTTAGTAATAAGCAAAAGAAATTCTATATTTTCAATAGTATATTTAAATATTTATGATTATTTTTATAAAATATTTGTATAGTAATTATTAATATATATATATATATTTGATAATGCTTAAAATATTTGTATAGTAATTATTAATATATATATATATATTTGATAATGCTTAAACTTTAATTGAATATGTTTTATTTTTAAAATACAAACTTAAGGAATTTAAACTGTGCTTTATGCAACAAAGTGAAGCTTGCAAAATATTATTAAAGAGTTATATGGCTAAGCGCTTTCAGAGATCTTAAGTCTTCATATTAATAACCTACTTTACTTGAAGTTCAGTGGTGATTTATGCAAAATTTATGCAAATTCATAATGACCATTTTCTGGAAATTGCAAAGCATGATTCCTTATAACTCTTTAATAATATTTTGCAAGCTTCACTTTGTTGCGTAAAGTGTAGTTTAAATTACTTACTACTCAAAGGTGAAGTAGAAAACTATTATTTTATTTCAATACAAACTTAAGAAATTCATAATAACAGTAGCAATGAAATTGTGAATTAATAATGCTCTGCAAAACACACTGTAGTAAAGAATTTTGTGATATGTTAAAAATTATAATGCAATTTTAAATTTTAAAACAGAATTTTATAGCTTAGGTTTTAAAAATGGAGCTCAATTAACCAAAATTTTGTTAATTTATTTTATTTAATGGCATTGTCATAATTATCTAAAAAAATATTGTTATTATTATATATTTTACTGTACTATTCTTTTATATATTTTAAAACTTCAAATATAATTGTTTTTAGGATGTTTTTTTATTTGTAAATTTACATTTCTAAAAATCAAGTACTTTATTGATTTATAATTTAAAGTAAAGATTTTAATAACTAAAAATAAATGTTGAATTATAACTCAAACAGCTACTAAGGAATAATTCAAACAACATTGATTTGTGGATGGATTAAGTGAGATTAATTAACCTCTTAAGTGACCTTAATTTTTTTAAAAAACTGCTTGTGTTTTATTTTTTAAAGCCAATTAAAATATTTAGCACAATAAATGGCGTTGGAAAAACTATTTTTGCAAATCATTTAATATAATGTAATTTAATATAGATTTTTAGTAATCAATTTTTGATAGCTCTTGAAAATAAGACTTAGGATGAAGAATTCTGGAAGACATAGCTGGCACGAAAGATATTATTTATCAGGAGTTATTTCAAATAAAGTTTATGTAGTTGATTTTTAAAATACTTTTAGATGTTATTTAAATTCATTCATGATGGCTGTTATTACATGTTTTAGTCACTCACACATTATGAACATAAAGCTTCTTTTTGATGCTGCATTGGACTTAGAAATAAATATATCTTTGGTATTCATATAGGACCATTGGCATTTTAGTATTTAGTGTTGATTTAACTTACAACAGTGACTAATTATAAACTTACACAAGTATAGCTCACTTAATAGATAAATAATATCAGCTATTAACTGACAAAATATTTACTTTCCTTTTTATATCATCTTTTTTTAGTGGACATATGGAGTTTCTAGTTTTACAATAATAAGACAACTTGAATCTTTTATTTAATCGACATACTTAACAATCATTGCTTTTTAATTATAAACACTTTTACAAAATAGGGATTAATTGGCTTTTTTTTTAAAGATTTAAAATGAGAATTATTTGTTTTCCATATTTAAGATAAAAAAATTTAACTTGTAACAATCTTAGATAAAGTTTTGCTTTTTAATTTGTTTTAATTAAATTTCTAATTAATCAGTTATCTTAAAAAATTATTGAAGTTAAAAATTAAAAATGTGAATAAATTAAATAAATTTAAATTTAAGTTTTGTCTTATATACTTGTTGATCCACATTCATTCACACATATGCAAATTTTTGTGTACACTTATGACAGTTTCATAATTAACTAATTTAGATTTTTTTTTCTTCACCATTAATAACTATGTAAGATTTAATACGCTTGACGTATATAGTGAAATTAAATTCATAAAAATTGCATTAATATTTCTTAAGGCTAAGCGCTTTCAGAGCTTTCATCTCCGTATTCATAGCTTTCAACCATAATAATTTATGCAAATCTATGCAAGCTCATTTATATTGTCCATCTCTTTGAAATAGAAAAGCATGTATCCTTCCTGTTTATTGCCTTCAAATCTCTTGCTATATACCATGCTTCTTTAACCTTCCTTTTGACATCATTTTTTTCAGTGGAAACTATTCTAGCACTTGCAGGTTCAAATTCATGATTAGTCACCTTTTGGTGGTCTACAAACACTGAGCTACCTTCATTTCTGCTTAATACTCTTTTGTATAAGTATTTGTGTTGAGCCACTCTATTGTTTATAGTGGCCCAAGTCTCACCATAGTATACTGCTCCACAGTTTGCCTGAGAGCATGTCATTTTGTACACCACATGTGGTGTTGATTGTAGGTCAATTTTATCCTTAGAATTGTTAATAATTCTATTGGTGTTGGGAGGGGTTCGAAAACCTACTGTGAATTCATTCTGTAATTTTTTGACTAGTTCTCTTGCAATATTAGGTATGTATGGCAGACATATATGTTGTTTTTTGTCCTTTTTTGGTTGGTTATATTTTCATAAAATGTTTTGATACTTTTATTGATGGTTACTAAATCATAACCAACCTTCATTAGATCATTAACATACTGGTTGATATTTATTCTTATTTCCTCTTCATATTTACATAAATGGTAATTCCTGAACAAAAAGGCAGAAAGCCCTGCCAATTTGTGGACTCTTGAAGTTTTAGATTTAGTATGGATCTATCCTCTAATGTTTAATGGTTTTACTTTCATACTGTAATTAAAGCATCTGTGCATTCTCTTTATTATTCAGTCCAAGTAATTAATTGTATTCAACTCATTCTCTTCAGTGCAGTTAAATATCAAGTTGGTATGTGCCCGCAATTCATCCTGAATGGCTGTTATTATTAGTTTTGGTGCTGTGATGAAAATGTCATCTACATACCTACAATAAATTATTCTATGTGTCTGTTCTTGGAATTTCGATATAATCTGTTTTTCAAAATAACCAATTATAATACTAGATACAATGCCACTCATGGGCTGTCCCATGGGCCATCCATTATTCATCTTATACTATTTGTTTTCAAACGTCAAGAGTATATTCTCATCTAACCATTTCATAAAGTCAATGATAAATTCTATCTTTTGTTTAGGACAGTGATTATTTTGAAGCTCTTCTTTAATTATTCTAATTGAACCTTTTCTGTTTATTTATCCATAGAATTCAGATATATCTATGGCTGCTATTTTAAAACTGTCATTAATGGCTGCATCTTTAATTAAATCAAAAAACTCAAAAGAAGAAGAAATGATGCCAAAAGGGAAGGTTAAAGAAGCATGGTATATAGCAAGAGATATGAAGGCAATAAACAGGAAGGATACATGCTTTTCTATTTCAAAAAGATGGACAATATAAACGAGCTTGCATAGATTTGCATAAATTATTATGGTTGAAGGCTATGAATATGGAGATGAAAGCTCTGAAAGTGCTTAGCTTTAAGAAATATTAATGCAATTTTTAAGAATTTAATTTCACTATATACGTCAAGCGTATAATTAATTAATATTTAATTTAGCACAAGTGGTTTATATTTATTCAGTCAATAAAAAATTTCTAGTTAAAACAAACTGTTCTATTGTGCCATATTTAGATGACTTAATGCAACATCACTATGTATTTGTAAATTTATATAATAAAGTTAATCATAGAATTAAACTTGGCTGGACTGCTTTTGGTACACATAACTTAATATTAAAAGAAAATATTGCTGTTTGTAAAAAAAAAAAAAAAAGTTTAGTTTTTACTTATGGATCTGAGACTTAGTTACTTAATAAAAGAGAAATGCAGAGACTTTAGATCACTCAATAAAGTATGGAGATTTGCATGTTAGGAATAACCAGAAGAGATCAAAACAAAATACCCCAGATGGAAAAACAAACAGATATTCTGACAGTATTGAAAAAATTAAAAGGCTAAAGTGGAAATGGGCATAGAATGTTGCTAGAAGAGATCATAATAGATCGACAGTTAAAATCTTAAACTGTATTCCAAGATATTGTAAAAGACCTAAAAAGAAACCATATGTGAGATGGATGGATAAAATAAGAAAGTGTGCTGGAATATATGGAGAAGAGCGGCTAGAATTTAGAGAAAATGGATTGAATTTGGAAATACCTTCATACTGCAGTGAATCAATAATAGCTGAAAATGATAATGATGACTGTATAAGTTTATAAAATATTTATCTGACTATCTATCTATCTATCTATCTATCTATCTATCTATCTATCTATCTATCTATCTATCTATCTATCTATCTCTCTCTCTCTCTCTCTGTCTTCCTTTCTGTCTGTCTGTCTGTCTGTCTTTCTTTCTTTCTTTCTTTTTTTCTTTCTTTCTTTCTTTCTTTCTTTCTCTCTTTCTATCTATCTATCTACCTCCCTCCCTCCCCCCTCCCCCCCTCCCCCCCCCCCCCCCCCCCCCCCCCCCCCCCCCCCCTCCCCCTCCCCCCCTTTCTTTTTTTTTTTTTTTATCTATCTATCTATCTATCTTATCTATCTATCTATCTATCTATCTATCTATCTATCTATCTATCTATCTATCTATCTATCTATCTATCTATCTATCTATCTATCTATCTATCTATCTATCTATCTATCTATCTATCTATCTATCTATCTATCTATCTATCTATCTATCTATCTATCTATCTATCTATTTTAACTATCTATTAGTTATATATTAATCAATCTGTTTGACTTAATCATTTAAGCATCTATCTATTTATCTAGATATCCATTTATTTGTGTTTTTATCTATCTATCTACCTACCTATATATTCATATACTCATCCATCTATTTATCTTTCTATTTATTTATGTATATATTCATTCATTTATTTGACTCTATTTAATCTGTCTATCAATACATAAATATCCGTAATCTATCTTTGGAGCTATCAATGTACTCATCAATCGATTTATATATCTATTTATTATCTATATACTTTTATATATGTTTTGACACTATTTATTTTTAAAAAAATATATGCTAGTAGCAACCACGAAAACAAAATCTCTTATCACTCTAATATAAAACTGAAATCTATAAATGAATGATAATGGCATATTTAAGTTGGTCATTGCCATACAAAAAGGAAAAACCACTCACTGCATTATTTGTTCGTAAAAATATACTCTTTGAATAATTAGAAAAGACAATCAGTTTCATAAAATTGCCCAACCAATAATTCAACTAAGCTTGCATATATAGAAATGGAAAGACTCAAATCAACAGCTATCTTTCCGTCTTCTGACGTCTAGAAAAGTAATAGAACATTCTTGGGTGTAAACATTTTTTAAATGATCATAAGTAGTCTTTTAATTATAATAATATATATATATGAAAATGAATTATTTTAAATTCTTGAGTGTTTACTTCATGTTTATAAATGGGAAAAAAAAATCGTATGATTTGTGGTTTATTTTATGTTTCATAAAATAAAGAATCGTTTTAAATTTTATCGATATTATTTTGATATTTGCTTACTTAATTATTTAAATATAAAATTAAATTTCGTAGAAAATTAAATTAACTATGAGCTTAAACTTAATTACTTTTTTTCTGCTTATGAGACAATGAGATTACAACCTTTTGATTGAAATTACTTTTTTTGTTTTTAAATGAATGAAATAAATTTAAAATTATGACACTGCATTTGTGCTACAATCATATTTTTTTTTTTTAAAAAAATTTTTTAGAAATATATAAATATATTTTAAAATATTCGAGTTAAACAGTAAACATTTTTTTTTCTTAATTTAATGTACGTTAGCAGAATATGTTTATCTGTTTGCATATAACTACAATGTAAAATTTGAAAATAATTTATCTTATATCTCAGAAGCTACAAAGATTTATAATCAAAACCTGCCTGATATTTTTGGTTGAGTGACTGCAAAATTAATATTAAACAAACAATTATAAAAGAAACTATGCAAAAAATGATTGAATATAAAGATGGTATGGTTAAGTCATATAACGACAAAACCGAAATATTGGAAAGAACGCTCTAATAGTGGGTCAATTATTCATATGAGAATAACAATTAAATTTCTGTTTCTATGTTGGTACCATTATAGAAGTAGACAAAATATTTAAAGAAACATGTAGTTTATGCAAAATAAATAATTGATGGCTATTAACAAAATTATACATGAATTTGTAGGGAGTAAGACCAAAAGTGATTTTACAAAATGTTTCGATTCTAATTTGTGCATAGATTTGGCAATTAGTAATTTTGTAGTTCAAAGTTTCATGTGTGAGTTAAAAGCTGATAAATTCTGCTTCTGAACCCGATAAATATAATAGCAATGAGCAATCCTGAATCTATTGATGAGACCCCATTTGTGTTTAGAAACCTAAAGTCCACTTAATTTTATTAAGGTATGTAAAAAAATAAGTTGTTTGGGACCTTTCAAAAAGTCTATTTCCTATATAATTTTTTTTTTCATATGTCAAAGCATAGGCTGGGAAGTGAACCTGAAACAACTGTCTGCAAGCAACAGCTTGCAAGGCGGCTGCACTGACCTCTTGGCTACCAATGCTTGACTCCTATATCATTGTTTTCTTAAGATATTTGAAAAAAAAAATTGGTTGAGCATCCTGAAAGGAAATTTTTATCTAAAGCATGTCATAGATGACAACATCATAACTTGATTTAGACATATGTCAAACGTTTAATAGCTTTCCATAGACTTCTGTAAAGCTACTTCATTTTGATATCTAGTTGGAAAATGTGTGAAGAAAATAGAAACTATTAAAAATTGGGTTGCATATTTCAGTAATATTTCACTCAGTAATATTCAATTATATATTCAAAAGTAGTGTGTGAACTTTTTTCCCTGAACATAGACACCCAAATCAGCAGTAGGATATGCTAGTAATAAAAGTGTTATCCTTAGAATATTTGCATAACTAGCTAAAGTAGTGCCAAACAGCTTTCTGGAGAAATTAGTTTTTGAAATTATTTTAATACCTGAGAAAAATAAATTAGGATATAATGCAAATTTATTTCTATGTAGCAAAAAATGTGATTGTAATATAGATTAGTGATGCAAATGATTATAAAATGGAATCTGTTACAACAAAGGCAAAAAATTATACAAGAAACACTTTTGATTATTAAATTAAAATTTATACAATTAACACAAATGTGATGATGAATACTGGAATATCAGATCTTTTTGTCACTTTTTAACAATAAAAATACTTTAGGTATTTTTGTATATTTATTTTGCTACATAAGTGTAATAATTTTAGATATTAACTGAAAAAGCAGAGTTTAAAACAAATACAAATTAAAAAAGCAATGACCCTATCAATGAATGCAAATGCTTCATTAAATATTACTGGCTGACAGAGCATGCATGGGCTCAAGATATTCATAGCCTTTTCTTTTTATATAAAGAATCAAACATTTTTGTTGTTTTATAAAACTTACTTATTTTAGTTTATGTAACTGTTTGTTATTCTTAAAAAATAAATAATTTTTAAGCAAAAAATCAAATATTCTGAGTATGGAATAATTAAATGTACAATTTGTAATTTTTAAAAAAATTATCACAGAAAGTTTGGGAGAAAAGTAAATTGATGCTTGAAAATAAAAATGAGACAATTTGCTCTACATAAATACTCTTCATGTAGTAAAGATATATATGAGAGATGATGACCAGCACATAATGCATCTTGGGGGTAATTTGTCAAGCAGTGAACAGATCATATTATAAGTTAAATGGAAGGATAAAAATACTTCAGAAGAAGAAGCTTGTAAATCTACATGGGCAAGTCAAAAGTAATACTGCAACTAGTCTATCCTCATCATCAGTGAAAAATCTTAGCTCTAAACAACTTACTGATTGTGAATTATCAGTTCTTGAAAAAGGTTTAAATTTTACCATTACACCATCTACTGTCCTGCTATTGGATATAATGGCCGCCACTGATGCGGTGACCCAAAACTTGATTTTAGAAGAAGCAGCAGAGTTACACTGGAGAGTAAAAAAGAAAACTTGAAAGACATCAGATGCACAAGCAGAAGACAAACATTTCATGTGATGAGAGGAAAACTATTAAATCTCTCAAACAGGATATATCTATAATCATTCTTCCTGCTGACAAAGGTAACACTACAGTTGTAATGGTTAAAACTGCTTATGATAGCAAAATACAAGGCATTCTCACAACAGGCCAATACAAAAAAGTAGCAAAAATCCAATTCCAAATACAGAGGTAAAACTACAAGCATTACTCCGAAAGCATCACAGGTATTTCAGTGATTCAGAAAAAAAAGAAAATTAACTTTGTATTTCAGCAAGATTCCTCACCTGTATGAACTGTCTAAAATCCATAAAAACAATGTTCCATTAAGACCTATTGTTAGTTCTAGTAATTCACCATGTCAAAATTTGTCAAGATTTCTTCTTGAAGTTCATAGTCCATTGGCATATAAGACACAGTCTTTCATCAGGGATTCTAAGCACTTTGTAAAATTAGTCAGAACATGAAAATGGAAAGAAATGACATATTGGTAAGCTTTGATGTGGAAAGTCTGTTTACAAATGTACCATGTGATGAGGAATTGTCTATTGTAAGGAAAAAGTTATATGACAATAATACTCTACAGACTAGAACAGATCTACCTATTGATAGTATAATGGAATTATTAACATTTTGTGTAACAACATACTTTCAATATAACTTGGAATTCTTCCAACAAAACCAAGGGATGGCCATGGGATCATCACTGCCACCCTTGCTCAGCAACATTTATATGGAAGAACTTGAAAACCAGCAAATACTACTCCATGTCCACCTAAAGTGTGGCTTCAATATGTTGCTGATACATTTGTGGCATGGCCACATAGCGAGATAAAATTACGATCATTCTGGATGCACATTAACAACATATCTCCTACAATTAAATTCACAATGGAATTAGAACAAGAACAAAAATTGGCATTCTTGGATGTTCTTGTGACAAGACTCCCTTAGGGCAAAGTAAAATTAACAGTGTATAGGAAACCAACACACACTGGTAAATACTTGGCATATACATCCAATCATACAAGAAGCACTAAACAAAAAATTGTACTATCACTATGGAACAGAGCAAAGGAGGTTTGTATAGAAACCAGTGATTTGGAAAAAAAAAGATTTACATAGAACAAATGCTTATGAAGAATGGTTAACTGTCAGCAGTCATCAGAAAAACCTTCAATAGACAACACAAAGAGACCCCAAAAGAGAAAACAGTTATTGGTATGGTAGTGTATATACATACCAGGAATGGCAGCAAATTAAAGAAAATATGCAGTCAACATAACATTAGAACTACTTTCCAAAGCCATACTACACTTCAAGGAATGCTTACTTTTACTAAGCTCAAACTGGAAATGCTGAAGAACAAAAACTGCATCTATGAAATACCATGTGAATGTGGAAAGAAATACATTGGTGAGACCTGTTGCCCTTTTGAACAGGGATTGAAGGAGCACAAACTAATGGTTAAAATAGGAAAAACAGATGTGTCTACCATAGCAGATCATGTATGTACCAATAACCATATGCTTAGGTGGGAAAATACAAAGATATTGGATAAAGGAGAAAAAATGCATAGAAGAAAATTCAAGGAAGCTGCTCATATGACAATGGTAAATAATCATAGAAGTCAACACAGTGTGGCAATACACAATGCATGGAAGTCTCTAAGTAATCTTGCTCCTAGAAAAAAAAATTAGACTTTTTATAATAAAAAAAATACATTGAAGGACTCAGGAGGATTTGAACCAACCTTCATATATAAATATATTAAATTTCTACTATATTTTGCCTTTGACAGAATAGCTCAGTTGTTAGAGCATTTGCCTTAAAATTGATATTCAAGAATCTAAAGGTGTGAGTTCTACTTCTAAGTGAATATTGTCACTGTGCATATTGGCTAGCAACACCTGAAGAAAAATGGAGAATAATAATACTCAAAACGTTTGTGTAATTACTAACCTCTATTGTCTATTTGTGTGTTATTACTAACAAGTTGTTTGTATTTGGAAAGTTTAAATAAAGTTTAAAATTTTTTGTACATTCAACATTCACTCATAAATGATGAAAATAGTCCAACATATCACATCCTATGATATACCATCATTACAAATCTTCAGACAAAAATGGAAAGTTGTGTCTTATTTGTAAAGATACAATTTCAAATTGCAAAATAAGCAATTTAAGTGAACATTATGAAGTAAATCATTCCCACTTTTCAACTCAATATCCACACAATTCAAAATTGTGAACAGAGAAATTTAAGTCATTAGAATCAGGTCATCATAAGCAACAAGGACACTTGTCTTCTTTTAGTTGTGGAGATGACAGAGCCAACACAGCTAGTTTTTTGGTTCCTTGGAATATTGTTTATGACAAATGCCCATATGGAGAAAGAGAATTTATTAAAACAAATTTGGAAAAAGTAGTTAAAGTTTTGGATTCAAATAATACAAAATTGCATAAATTGATCAACCAAGTTCCTATGTCATGCTGTACAACTGACCCCTAACCCTAATGCCAATCTAATGAAATTAGTAAAAATATTAAAAAAATAGTTTATTGTGTGATTTGAAAAAATGTACATCTTTCAGTTTAGCTCTAGATGAGCCTACAGACATTCAAAATATTCCACAATTGGCTATTTTTGCCCACTATGTATCTGCAGATGTAAATGCAAAGGAAAAAATGTTAGACCTGCTAGCTCTCACCAAAACAACTGCAGTATCAATGTCAAAAAGTACATTTGATGGGATAAAGAACAGATTTGAATTACCTAGTGATAAACTTGTAAGTATTGTGACTGATGAACCCCCTACAATGATAGGGGAAAACCTATAATTGGTCTTTTAAACAATGATCCTAAAATTACATGTATTGTACTTCTTCACTGCATGATTCACTATAAGCCTCTGATAGTGAAGTACTTAAAATATGAAAGTATGGAAGATTGTTTAGCAGATTGTGAATTTAACTAGAACAAATGCCATAACACTCCATCAATTCAGGAACTTTTTAGAAGAGTTAAATGATGAAATAGATGAATTGTTCAGTGATCTCTCTTTATGGTCTGTTATAAGATGTTTGTCAACCAACAATGTTTTGAGCCATTTTGTGAAACTCCTAAATCCTATCATAACATTTTGAAAATAAAATAAAATCCAGAATTAGAAAATGAAACTTGGCTTTCTGACAATGTTTTTTACAGACATTATGGAACATTTACAAGGTAAGGAAAAAATATCATTTTTCACAAACTGTCTTTAGTTTTGAAGTTACCTTCAGGTTTTTGGGCATGAACTTAAGTCTAAAATAAGGAAAAAATAATATCATTTGTCACGAACTGTCTTTAATTTTGAAGTTACCTTCTGGTTTTTGGGCATGATCTTAAGTCTAAAATATTTAATCATTTTTCATGATTAAAAGCAAATATAATCAATATCAAACAAGGAAAATTAAATGAATATAAATAAAAATTGGAAGAATTGAAAGTGGATTTCAAAGGTAGGTTTGAAGATTCGAAAAGTTTTAAATCTACATTTGTATATTTTATGAACCCATTTATTTGTGGTATTATTGAAGACAGATTTCCAATTTCTGAAATAATACTTATCAAAAAAGTAGACGGGGAATTGAAGGTTTTAGAGATGAAAGATAATCAGGTATTGTAAATGTATCACAAATCTAGTTCTTTAATTGAATTTTGGGAAATATCCATACATAAAGAAAGCTGCTTGTCATCGAATTTCAATTTTTGGTACAATATATTGCAGTGAATCATTGTACTCCTCAATGCAGTTTGTAAAGTCAAAATATTATTCACAATTGACCAATCAGCATCTTACAGAATTGTTGTGAACAGCTTTAACAAATTGTACATGAAATTTCAATGATTGACCAAAGATCTTCATTAAATGTTATACTTTTTATTCATGAATTTTTATTATATTTTATTTTTATTATTAAAAATTTAAAATAATTATTTTGTATTTTATTTCTTTCTCTTAATTATATTTTTTCTATACTTTATATAGCATTTAAAACAATATAGAATATGTCATTATATTAAATTAAATAAAGTTTGACTATATGTATTTACTTTTGTGTATTTTTATAATACATAAAAACTGGCATGTATCTCTCATTGACCTCATGCATGCCTATCCTTGTTAAATAATAACAAGAATTCTGAGAAAACTGAAAAAGAATTGCTTTTTTACATTTTAGCACTTTTTTCTTAATTTTTTTATTGCATTTATTTAAATAAAAGCATATTTTTAATTTTTTAACATATTTTTTATTTTTTACCTTTTAGATTTTAATATTTTGAGAGAAATTAGAAATGAAGTTTAGATATAATTTAATACAATTTTGCAATTTTATACAAAATTAAAAACTTAGATATTTGCTAATTTTTTAAAAATTGTTTTCAAACTGTAAAAAAAAATGTATTGTTATTGGGGATCATCATCATCATCATTATCAACCATTATCAATCCACTGCAGGATGAAGGTCTCTCCAAGTTTAATCCATCTTCTCTGATCTTCAGCTTCTCTTCTCCACATCACCTCTGCACACTTTCTTATTTCATCCATCCATCTCACATGTGGTCTCTTTCTGGGTCTTTTACAATCTCTTGGAATCCAGTTTAAAATTTCAATTGTCCATCTATTATCATCTCTTCTAGCAATATGTCCAGCCCACCACCACTTCAATCTTTTAATTTTTTCAATGAGGTCAGTAACACCCGTTTGTTCTCTTACCCATACATTGCATTTTGATCTCTTCTTGTTACTCCCAACATACATCTCTCCATACTTCTTTGAATGGTCTGAAGTCTCTGTATTGCTCTTCTATTAAGTGTCCAAGTCTCAGATCCATAAGTAAGAACTGGTAAAACACATTTGTTAAAAACCTTCCTTTTCAAACACATAGGCATATTTCCTTTTAGTATCAAGTTATTTTTACCAAAAGCACTCCAACCAAGTTTAATTTCTTCCATTATGTTTCCATCTGTATTAATAATCTGACCAAGGTATTTGTAACTGTTAACTTCTTCTAATTCATCATAATCAATCTTTATTTTCATATTTTGAGCAAATCGATTAAACATTACTTTAGTCTTTTTAACATTTATCTTTAGTCCTACTTTCCTACTTTCATCTGATAATTCCTGCAACATATCCTGCAGCTCTGAAGCATTATTTGCAAAAACAACTACATCATCTGCGAAATCTAAATGACTTAAATAATCTCCATTTACTTTCACTCCTTTAGTTTCCCATTTTAATCCACAAAATAGTTCTTGCAGCACTGCTGTAAAAAGTTTTGGAGATATGGAGTCACCTTGTCTTACACCTTTCTCAATGTTGACTTTCCCAGTATCATTATGTAATCTAATTGTTGCTGTTGCATTTTTATAAATATTCTTCAAAATATGACAATAGCCTGGATCTATACCTTGATGACCCAATGCTTTAATCACTGAAGAAATGTTTATAGAATCAAATGCCTTTTCATAATCTACAAATCCAAAACATAATGACAACTCATATTCATTTGACCTTTCTATAACTTCTCTCAACACCTGGATATGATCTACTGTACTAAAACCACTTTTAAATCCAGCTTGTTCTCTTGGTTGGTGGAAATCCAATGTCTCTGTAGACGAGTTGTAATTATCTTGGTAAAATTTTTATATAAAACTGATAAAAGGCTGATAGGTCTGTAATTTCTAATATCTTCTTTATCACCTTTTTAAAATATTAATATTATTACTGCATTCTTCCAATCATCTGGTACATCTTTATCATTTAGACATTTGGTATATAACTTTACTAAAAATTTTTCTATATCTTCACCTGCTTCTTTTAATATATCAATTATAATTCCATCATTACCTGGAGCCTTTTTTTTCTTCATACATTTAATTGCATGTCTCACTTCTTCATTTAAAATTCTGGGCAATTCAGAAGATGTAATAGATATAGGAGGTATTTGTTCTTTATTACTATATAATTCTTGATAAAAATCTTCTACCAATTTCATGATGTCATCTCTCTTTTTAGTAATAATTCCATCTTTTTTTCTTATTGCAGATATAAATTTCCTACCAATACCAAAATGTTGTTTTACATTCTTAAGACTTTTATTTTCTTCTACAGCTTTCCTTGCTAGTTCACAATTATACTTTCTTATATCATTTTCAACTCTTTTCCGCACCATTTTACAAAATTCGAGATATTCAATTCTTTTTAATGCATCATTTTCGTATATCTTCATATTCCTTCTTTTCTTCATAAATTCTCTAGTCTCAGTAGAAATTTTATTGGTTAATTGCTGCTTTTTTCTACCAGCTATCTTTGTTGCAGTTTTTAAAAGTGTATCAGTTATTTTCATATTAATTTCATTCAAATCTGAATTATGCTCAAAATCTACTAATACTTGAAACCGATTTCTAAGTTCTAATTTAAATTCATTAGAATGTTTCTGAAGATTAGGAATATCAACTGTAAATATTGTTTTTCTTAATAATTTTTGTCTCTCTAGTTTCACATTAACACGTATCTTACACCTTACTAATCGATGATCACTTCCTGTGTTAAATTTATTAAGAACATTACAATCTTGAAATATGTATTTCCTATTAGTCAAAATATAATCCAATTCTGCTATACCTTCATTTGGATGCTTCCATGTCCATTTCCTTTTAACATTTTTCTCAAAAAATGAATTCATAATATAAAGTTTTTCTTTTTCTGCAAACACCACAAGTCTATGTCCTCTCTCATTTCTATTACCATAACCAAAATTACCTACAGCACTTTCATCTTTCATTTGTTTACCAATTCTAGCATTAAAGTCTTCCATAACGATTTTAAAATGTTGTTTACTCTGATCAAAAGCCTTTTATACATCCATATAAAAATCTTCTACTACTTCATCACTATGAAAACTTGTTGGGGCATAAACCTGAATTATCTGCATTTGATATCTGCTATTAAGTTGTATAACTAATCTTGCCACTCTGTCTGATACACCATCAATCTCCACAATATTGTTCTTCCACTTTTTATTTATAATAAATCCTACTCCACTTGTATTTCCAATATTTGTGCCTTTATAATAGAGTATATGTCCACTTTTTAAATCAATTGTCTCTTCACCTTTTCTTCTAACTTCACAAAGTCCAATAATGTCCCATTTAATATAAGAGAGTTCTTCTTCTAATTCTTGCAATCTTCCTTCATTTGAAAGTGATCTGCAGTTGTAAGTACCTAAATAAAAAGTCGTCATCAAATGGCAGCCTGGGTCCGCAATCAGGGGATTCTTAGCACCCTCCGCCTTCGGCCACCAACTGCTGCCTTGGTTTGTGACTTTACAGCCTCCTGGGAATAAGGGCCATGCTTTATTTTTGTCTGTCATAATTGTATATATGTATTGGAAAAATATTTATCATTTACACAAACATTCATTCTGCCTTATCAGGCACTGAGAAGAAAGACCATGGTGTTTCTTGATCTTAAACTCAGAGGTAAAAAGCCAATAAACTCACCATTCTGGCTAATGCATGTTGGTGAGCAGCCCATCCATGTTCATATACTATATGAATAATCACATAGTAATAACAGCTGCAATGACAAGAACGTATGGAGTGGACATTAGGAATTTGCGCTGCTCGGTTCCTTTAAGGCCTCCAAGAGGAATCAAAGGGTCTCCTTTCAGTTAATAGCAAACTCCTTTCTGCAGCCGTTATTGGGGATACATTTATATATATATGCTAAGTTTCAATTAGATTAGAAATTTGAAAGTGGATGAAAATTGAGTTACAATATTTTTTGCAGACACACACACACACACACATGCTCAAAAGTGTAAGTTAAACAAAAGCATATAAAAATAGCAGAGGTAAAAAAGGAAATAATTTTTAAAATTTCATGAAAATTGAGTTTACTTTTAATCTTTTAGAATTATTTATTTACACTAAAATATAATTATTTCTTATAACTTATATTTAAATAGTTACTATTTTTAATTGTTATTTATTATATTCTCTATTAATAAATATTCTGTAGGAAATAATTGCAATCATATCTATATGAAATGGAATAAATAATATTTAAAGGTTTATTAAGTATGGTGCCCTGATCTAAGCTAATGTCTAACAAAGGTGTCACAGATATTTCATAAAAAGTGATAATATGAGAATGCATCAAATTATTTAGCATGTCCTCCTATTAGCATCAGAAAACATATTCAAATACATTTAAAATAGTCACAATATATGTAGCTCTTTATTTATACATATGTTAATTTAATTTCCTATTTTACATCAGCCAGTATTTTCATGTTGAACGTGAATATAAACATACACTCTGAAATAAAAATAGAAGGTCTAATAAATTTATACATTAAGAATCAAAAATAATATAAAATACCAGAACTGAGTTTAAAATATATTGACTGAAATGAATTGAAGACTGCTTAATCTGTGGTTTCATGTCTTTTTAATCTTATGTTTCCTATCATTTTATTCATTTTTTACATATTATTTTAATAATATTATTATGAAAACTGTATCTATGTTCTTTTTCATGATTGTAAAAATCAGAGGCTACACTCTCCATACTATAGCACCACTCAGTGCAAGCCAGAATAACCAATAGATGCAGAAAGGTTTGTGTATGAAATTCTTATGAATGCCTATTCATCCACTATTCCCAAACTAGTTCCTAGCTTGTGGTTTTTATCAGTGAGGAGCCTTGGATCTGAAAGCATGGCACCTAGATTTTAGGATTTAATGCAACCCTCCAGCACTTATAAACTATGTGTCTAAAATTGAAAACAATATTTTCATAGTTTGTAGTTAAATAGAAATAGAAGGGAAATATTGAATTAGTAGGTATTAGATAGGAATTTTACACACAAACCTTCTTGCATCCATTGATTACTCTGGCTTGCACTGAGTGTCATTGCTGTATGAAGAGTTTTGCTTGTTTTAACAGCTTGAGCAAGCATAAAAAATAGTGATCATGTGATGAATCTAGAGAGTTCAATAATAAAAACCAAGAAAAATATAAACAACAACAACAACAACAACAAAAAAAACAATTAATGAGATCTGTTTTCAATTCTTTTTTAAAATCTAGAATATTAGTAGTTTTTAAAAATTGAACAACTAGAAATAGATCAGATAGAGAAATGATAAGTGATTTTATACATTAATAATAATAAGAATAATAACTAATCTTTTTGTTGCATTGCCAAATGTATATCATATAATACTAAGTCATCCATGCACTTTAAAACTGTTACACAAGGCTTTATTTACTACCCTCTTTTACAATTTTCTGTTTTGATTGCTTCAGCAATCTTCTTCATAACAAATCCATTTACTTCTGTTTCTAATCACGACTCAATCCTTTTTTCTTTTTAAAATATACATTACATATAGCCATATAATTCAATAATTAAAACACTTCTTTTCTTTTCAAAAACTTTATTTGTTGTATATATATATATCCACTTGTTCCAATGTTTCAACTATTTTTACTCTATAGTCATTTTCAAGGATCTAGAAAAAACATACTACATTATATGACATGTTGAGTATATGCTGTAAGGATGTTATATTTGTATACAATGGGAAATATTATAAACAGTGTAAAGGTCTGAGTATGGGAAACTGTTTAAGTGGTTTATTGGCATCATTATATATGGATTTTTTTGAAAAAAAATATTTTGGGGATACTAGATACAAATCTATATTTTATGTGAGATATATTGATGATTATTTTTTGGTATTAAATGGGAATGAAATGAAATCAGAATTTTTTTAATATATATTAATTCAATTGAGGAAAACATACAATTTACAATGGAAAAAGAAATAAATAATTCAATTAATTATATGGATGTTAAAATTAAAAAAATTATAAAAAATTATAGAGTAGGGATTGAGACTAGTATTTTTTAGAAAATATACTTTTTACAGATTATTGAGGAATTGGGAATCAGATATTGAATACATACATAAGATTAATATTGTTAATAATATAATAGTTAAAGGAATGAATCTATGTTCAGAGGAGGGGTTATTTAAGGAGAAACTGGAGTGTATAAAAAATGAGGCAGTAAAAAATGATTATCCAATTAAGATTATTAATAAATTATGTGGAAAAAAATATATAGACAAAATTGAGAGGAAATTGAGGAAAAAGGAAGAAAAAAAGAACAAATTTATGTATAGTGGGTATAAAGTGTCAAAAAGTACTTTTTTAAGATTAAAAAGACAATGAGGGATATGAATAAGAAATATGGGAAGGAATGTGGTTTATTGTTGAAACCAGTATATAAAAGAAAATGTAATTTAGGTAATATGATAAAAAATAGGAATGTTGAAAACATGAATGGTATTTATAAAATAGAATATTTGGATTGTAAAAAAGATAATAGAGATGTATCATATATTGTTACAACAAAGAACAAATTAGAGACAAGATTGAAACAACATTTGAGAGATAGGAATTCTAATATAAATATACATAGTAAGGAATTTGGACATACAGATTTTAACATTAAAATGTTAGAGGGGGTTAGATTATATAAAGAAAGAATGGTAAAAGAGAGTTTATATATAAAAAGATATAAAACTGTTTTGGTACTTACGGCTATACAGTACGCTTTTAAAATTAGCCAATGTGATCGCCATTAATGGCACATTTTCAATAATTTTTTGTTTTTATATTTTGTATTGACCTTATTTTGTATTTCATGCATGTAAATTTTCACTAATTTGTTGGGGTTTTTTTGGTATTTTTGTGTTAATATTTCTACAAATATCAAATTATTTTTCGTAAATTCATTGGCTATATTTTGTATTTTATATCTTGTACTACAAGCTTTGCTTGTCAAAAAACACAAAGGGCGCCCCCCCCCCCAACAACTACAGCGCTACACGCTGTTATAATTGGCCACATTTTTAAGATTTTTGAATAGTTTTCATGCATGTACATTTTAAATAATTTTGTGTTACTATATTTTGTATTCACCGTATTAAATTTTCACTAATTTTTTTTTTTTTTGTATTTTTTTTCAGGACCAAAAAACATGCTGGTGTTCAGTCGGTGTGTATCACATGACATTCCTTTTGTTTTTTATCACATGATAAACCGATGATGTATTACCCTGAAGGCATACCGATTTAATGTTGCGCTTTTAAACGTGACGTGTTCACGTGATATGCGACACATCTTAGCGAGTAGATGTGTCTGCAGATCACTTGGAGACGTTATCTTAAAAATCGCAACATTACACCGGTATGCCTTCAGGGTAATACGTCATCAGGCAAATTATCCGTAAGTACCCCTGTTTTAAATAGAATTGGATAAGTAATGGATAAAGAATTATTTTTGGAAATAAATTCATTTTTGAAGTATATAAGTAAGAAAAAGGAATTAAGTGTTTTATTGTAACAAATGGTTTTTTGGATAAAAGAAAACATAAAAAGGGAAAGTTTTTTGAGAAGGGAGTCAAGTAAGTGTGGTGTATATTTTGTGTTTTAATTTAATTGATTTTAATGTATTTTATGTATTTTAATTTTTATGGGGTTTATATATTTTTTTGTGTGTTTTTTATATTGTTTTGATTTTTTTGGTCTTTTTGGGTTTATTATGTGAAGTTTGTTATAATGTAATATGTTTTTTCTAGATCCTTGAAAATATAGAGTAAAAATAGTTGAAACGTTGAAACAAGTGGATATATATATATATACACAACAAATAAAGTTTTTGAAAAGAAAAGAAGTGTTTTAATTATTAAATTATATGTCTTCTTCAGAACTATAACATAATACAAACATATGAATATAAATATAAATGTACATGAAAATATAATTTACGTTTATATATACATCTTATAATCATTATCTATTTATTACCTTTTAAATATTATATATTTTTTTACTCTTTTTTTTACATTCTATATTTATTAATTAAAACTACCTATATATATATTATTTTTATTCGTTATTTTAATTTATTCTTATTACTCTTTAAATACTTAACTACAAATTAATATCTTTTATATTTTACATTATTATTATTATTATTCATTTTACTAACAATCAATATTTATATTTTATTCATTCAATAATTTATAATTTATTTTAATCTATAATATTATTATTTTAAAGACATTTTAACCCAACTTTTATATCTTCTAACTTCAACTGCTAAATTTAAATTTTAAAAATTTACCATTATACTTTTAGTAGCTCCCTCTTTAAATTTTACATTTATATTATTAGCAGCTACCTCTTCCTATTTTTATATAACTAAATTTTTTAATTTTTTACTTTATATCAAAAATTTTTTCAGGTCCAAATCTCTATTCAAAATTGACTTAATATTATTAATATAAATAGCCTTTTTTATTTTAAAGATAATAAAAGGAATAGAGAAATAAAAGAGGCTATTTATACTAATAATATTAAGTCAGTTTTAAATAAAGATTTGGGCCTAAAAAAAAATTTGCTATAAAGTAAATAATATATATATTTTTAAAAATTTAATTATATAAAAATAGGAAGAGGGAGCTGCTAATAATATAAATGTAAAATGCAAAGAGGGAGCTACTAAAAGTATAATGGTAAATATGAAAAAAGTGATTATACAGAAAGTGGAGTATTGGTTTTTATGCTGGGTTTGGGAAAAGATAATGGAGATTTAGATATAAAGGCCATAAAGTTGACAAAGATTATGGTGTGGAAATAGGATAGAGCAGAATATGGGAAAACTTAGAGTGGGGAATGGAAAATAAAGTGGCTAACAGGTTTTTCTGAGTATAATTGCTGAGAGATTCCTGACTTTGTTTAAAAAAAAGCCACAGTACATTACATCACAAATTTTTAAAATTTGAATTTAGCAGTTGAAGTTAGAAGATATAAAAGTTGGGTTAAAATGTCTTTAAAATAATAATATTATAGATTAAAATAAATTATAAATTATTGAATGAATAAATTATAAATATTGATTGTTAGTAAAATGAATAATAATAATGTAAAATATAAAATATATTAAGTTAGAGTTAGGTATTTAAAGAGTAATAAGAATAAAATAAAACAAAGAATAAAAAGAGAATATATTTGTATAGGAAGTTTTAATTAATAAATATAAAATGTAAAAAAAGATAAAAAACTTATATAATATTTAAAAGGTAATAAATAGGTAATGATTATAAGATGTATATATATATATATAATGCAAATTATATGTTCATGTATATTTATATTCATATGTTTATATTATGTTGTAGTTCTGAAGAAGATTGCTGGGGCAATCGAAACTGTAAACTGTAAAAGAGGGTGGTGGTAAATAAAGCATTGTGTAAAAGTAGTCAAGTGCATGGATGTTAGTATTATATGATAATAATAAGGATAGATGAAATGTTTCAGAGAAATGATGAAGGCTGGAAAAAAACACTACAAATTTTTTTGAAAAAATTAAAAAAAAAACAATTGAAGACTTCAGAAATCATTAAAAAATAATTCTGTAAATGATGAAAAGACTACAAATGAACAAAAATAGAGATTGTAATAAATGCTAAATTTTGCAGAAAATAATGGTCACACAATTGAAGTGTCACAACTTGAATATAATATTTAATAATGCAGTAGAAAAGTCTAAAAATCATCTATCTATTGTAACATTTTTTACATTTTAATAGATTCTGGTAGTCCTTCTTTTACTCACTCTAAATTTAGTGAAAGTTAATCAAGCTATGAATACAGAAAATATAAATATTTCATTCATATTTCTATAAAAACATAGCTATATTTCCTGATTAACTGGCCTATCAATTATTTCAACTTATGCTAACAGCAGAATCAGCTTTTTATTTATTTTTATAAGGGCACCAGATTCATGTAAAAATCTGCTGAAATCCATCGCATCGCACCCGATAAATTAAAAGAAAATAAGCTAAATAGATGGAATTAGGATTTGCCGTAACTTTATTTTTTTTAGAGAATATTATTCTCGGAGCTTAATAACTACTGACCAAGGTAAATCAACCATTTAAGCATAAACCCATTTATGTTCTAATAAACTAAAATAAATAACTGAAATTAATAATGTACAGATGAAAGTGATCTTAAAGGTAAATATTTTATTATACAATTAAAATATTTTATTATACAATTAAAATATTTAATGATAAATTATTATTACTAATTAGAAAGAACATGCATGCTAATCCAGGTAATCACTTTACATAATTAACACAGTCTATTCATTTTCATTATCTCTTTATAAAATAATCCATGGATCTAATTGTTTCATAAATCAGAGAATGTCTCTATTGGGGTTATACTACAAGCTTATAAATTGCAAATAGTTCATTAGTCACAATCAGGATATAATAGTTTAGCTTACCGGTAAGTTTGTGTAGATTTGTGGGATCCTGAGCTCATTGAAATTTAATTGATCTCCCCTTCTGGTATTTTTGCTTTTCTGGTTCATTCTATAGCTGGAGCAAAAAACATAATTGCGATGACCTCTTTGTTATAAAAAATGGTGTTCACAAGATTGCGTGCATGATGGCTTCATTCAGCAAGTGAATAGTGTCCCTATGCAGAAGTATTTCACTGTGCAGGTCACACTTCACAGAAACCTTCAACTCTCTAAAAACACATAACCAGAAGATAAATGAAAAGACCCAGATCAAAGTTGTCCTCTTCTTTTTATACCTCAATCCAGTTTTGAAACTTCTGTGCATGTTTTTATTATTATGATGCTTAGGTTTATAATCTTATACATTTATTTTTAATTTTTTGTAACAAAGTTTTTTTTTTTAGTAAATCATTTCCGCCATCTTTAATTAGAGTTAGAAAAAAATTTTTGATCGTAATCTTTGTACTTTTGGAATTCCTTTTGCTTATCTGGATTAGTAAACTGCATGCCTTTTTTTTATTTTTTCCAATTTTTAACTTTAATTAAATTACAGGTAAATAATTTGAAACAACAAAAATCAACTTTCATTGTACATTTAAAAAAAAAAATTATACAAACTAAAAAAAATAAATTTAAATGTGTTAATTGAAATGATCTTTAAATTAACTTTTTTTTTAGCTTTTAAATATTCTCAAATGTCAATATATTTGGACCATCTATTTGTAGATGGTCCACTATAAAGCTACGCACAATTTGGAAAGTTTGGAATAAATGAAGTAATAAAAACATCTAAAATTATGATAAAGTGAATTACTCTATTGTTCTAAATGAATTTTCTGTAGATAAGTTAAATAATTTTGTAGACAATTTTACAAAATACATTAAATAAGGATTTACAAGACACTTTACTAGTTGCTACATTTATAAGAAATATGCAAAAAGAAAATAGTACATATATGAGTGTTAAAAATCAGTTATATTGGATAGAGAATAATTTGAATAAAAAGAATTTGCATTTGGAAATTGGAAACTTTGAACAAAAAGAAATTTACACAGAATCTGCAGAAGAGAATACAATCTGTTTAGAAAAACTGAATAAACAAATGTGTTCCATGACAAAAGCTTTATATCTCTTGTGGCAACCCAAGCATTTGTAAGTTAACTAAATATAAAACAATCTTGTATGTGATCATATATCATGTGTAGAACATGTGATTTCATTATGATGAAAAGAAATTTTTTTTGATATTACTAAAATTTCATATAATATTCTGAGTATAACTATTATAAGTATTATGAAAGGTCATATAGGATCTATGACAATATTGTGTAAACACTTATTCATTTGCAAGTGAAAGGAATGTATTTCATATCTATAAGAATTCATAAACATCACAGGACTCCCTGTGTATTTGTTATAAAGTTAAAATACAGCAAAACTTTTAGGATTCTTTTATTACTCAAAAAATATGTGTTAAAATTAAAACCATTTTTAATTGAAAAAAAAATGAAAAATATGACATTCATATTATATGTGTGTGCATATAAGTTAAAACTAAATAAAAAAATTTTTAAACAATTCTGATTAATCTTTTCTATGTTCAAAATTGCTATTGGCTAATTGAATTAGTTCTAAACATTGACACTGATCAATTACAAAATCAGCAGTAAAAATACATTTGTCTTTTAAAATTATATTTGTTTTAGTTTAGTTTTTAAAATGCAAATTAATAATTTATCAGATTATTAAACCTAAGTTTTTTAAAAAATAAATTTCTATTTATAATTGATAAAAATAATCCGTAGTTGTGCTTGTAATCCAATTATAAATTCCAGATGTAGATCATTGATTTCTTTGTCAATTTTTTTTCATGTAAAAGTAAATATTTTCTACTACAATCTGAATTATTCTTCTGAAATAATTAATATTTCATAAATATTTTGTGAAAAAAATAATAAATGTGTAAAAAAAGTTAGAGAATTATACATTTTCATTTCTGAAATCAAAATGAACAAATAAAACTGGCAAATTCATTCACAGATGCTCTCTCATAAAGAGAACAAGAAGCAATCAATCAGCACTTTGTAAGACAGGTCTGGCATCATTGTTACACTGTTAAATTTAAATATTGATTTATTAATTATAAAAAATTATGTAGATGGCAGCATTATTCAGTAATTTTCTCTATAAAATAATATTAAAACCAGCACAATAATGTTAAAAATTACAGTTTCAGAGCAAGTTATAGCTACATATGAATTTAACCATTCATGTTATTAAACCATCAAGGCAAGCTAAAAAGATGAACAAATAAAATTACTTTTCATTCATATTTAAAATTTGTTTAATGTATCTTTTTAAATAATATTTGTATATATAAATAATTAATTTGTGAAGGAAAAAAAAAAAGGAAACAACTTGTTATTAACCCTTTCAAATGCTATCATTTTCTATTGCTAAACCTGGTGAGAGTTTTTTCAATACCCAACTTTTTTACTGTATAATTTTTTTATTTTATAGTAAACTGAAAAAGATTGATCTTGATTTTTAAATTTAATTTTATAAATAAAAAACAATGAATTTAAAATATAATCTACACAGTTTTATTTTCAAAAACAGTTCATAACTTTCAATGTATCTTTTTAAAATTTGATTTTTATATGATTATTATAAAAATATAACTACACATCAATACTGTGACTATTTTATCTGTCTCGGGTTATTAAGTGGTGTTCTCTGCATCTTATTTGATTGGTCAAAATGTTGTTTTCTTTTTTTAATGACATAATAACTATAAACATGATGTCAACAGAAATATGGGCATTTGATACATCTCTAACGTAGCTTTTTAAAGATGTTTTTTACAAAAAAATCTGATGATATTTGGATTTTTTATTATTTTTTTTAATAACCAGTGCATTTAATATATATATATGATCAATTTTGTAATTTCCACAAAGTGATAGAGACAGAAAACTTTTATCGGCCTAAAAAAATGCTTTTAACAGATTAAAAATATGCTGATTCACAAACAAGGCCTTCCATGGAGTCTAAACGTAATTACAGAATATCAGGCTTGTAAGTACACAATTTTAATTTTTTAATTTTTTTAATAATATTTTAATTTTTTTTTAATTATTTGAAAAAATGATTTAATTTTTATTGATTTGCATTTATAGTGATGTGTGTCAATATAAATTCTATATTTATTTATGCTCATATGAATTCATATGTACAGTAATTTTGTGTGTTCTAATCCACTTATTTTATAAAAATAAGTATTTTCAAAAGTTTTAATAATTTATTATTTATTGGTTTATATGGAGTGTTTGTATAAATAAAATCTAAATTTATTTCTCCTAAAATTAATTGATGGGTAAAGTATTTTTGTGTTTTTTAACCCATATAAAAATAAAAATTTTTAAAAAATTTACTTTTGCATGTTGTATAACAAATAGTGATTTACAAAACTAATAATCAAATGTACAGAAAGATTGCATATGCAAGCAAAGAATCAAATTCTGATTCTTGCCTATGCCTTGATAATCATCTGTGGAGTCACTAGTTTTGCCATATCTTTCATCACATTATTTTCAAGTCTAATAGCTAACAAATGGACTATATGCAAATAAATTATATCTATGTGATACAAAAAATATAACAAGATAGCATCACTGGTGTGCATAAAGAATATAAACATCACACTGATGTACACACACACAAAAAAAAATAAAGAGATGAAACTTATTTTATCAGTGATACAAACATTTGCCTACAATTTCTAGTTTTAGATAGACAAAAAGCCAATTGCTATGATGACAAATGCATATCTATCTACTGGAAATGATTTGCTTTGTTTCTTTTATTAGGATGAATCTTTTTCTTATAGATACCTTTGAGATTTGGTAACTTTTGGGGTACAAGATAAAAATGAAAAATTCTTATGTGAATACCTTTAGAGATTCTGAAGCTATGGATTATCTCAGGTAAGACATATTATATATGGTTTGAAAGATAATTTTGTGAGGAATACAAAGAAATTATCACTGAAGATATAATTTAAACTTAGTTAATGATAAATTAAAAATTATGAACAAATAATAAAGTAATAATTATGCTCAGATGTTGAAATTTTTTCCCCTCATTTTTTAAATGGTTACCACTATTTGTCTTAGATGTATTGTTTTCCTTACTTTTTCTAATTTCTATTAATGTAAATGTTTTTGTTCTAACATAATTAAAACTGAAGTTATTGTGAAAATTGTGTTTCAGATCAGTTTTTTAAAAAATTCAATATGGCGCTCTAGATTTGAGCAGTTATAATATAGACTTTTTCAATGAAAACTGAAAAATAAAAATAAAAATATATAATAATAAATATAAATATCTCATATTACAAAACAAATTCAAAAATTAAAAACTACAAAAAAAAAAATACTTTTTATCTCAAGCCTTTCTCTAACAAATAATCTCAAAACTTTATCAAAATTATTTATATTTATATACCCATCCAAAAATATCATAAAAACATTTAATTAACAAACCTATTATTTTCTTTTTTTTCTTCTATTAACATTCTATTCAATTCAGGCCTAATTTCACTAATTGAAATTCCATCTTTTATTATTCTCTCATGGTATGATTTTATACATTCTGATATAAGAAATAAAATTATTATTGTCAAATAGTCTTATTTTGCTAATGGATATTTTATCTATCTTTGAAAGATAAAATATGATATGAACTAGACTCAATGCTCATTTTAATTTACATTTGCCAATAAGGACTATTATACTCATTAGATATGCTTATTTTCTGTTTAAAATATTTTATTGTTAAGGAAATATAAATATTACTGATTATTGCCATGTGGAATGTGCTCTTTATTTTATAGTGCATAAAAAGAAGATTATCATGCTCATGTTTAAATTTATTTATAGCCCTTCAACATTTTATATATTGCTTTGCATTATTCTGATAAAGATATGTTTGCTCTTTGTAGCATTTTGTAAAATGGCAGACATGTTTGTGCACTCCAGAAAAACTAGAATTTGTTTGAGTGGTTGTTGTAGATCGCGCACTGATAACGGAGGAAGTTAAGTAACGTAATGGCAGATGGTAATTCCAAGAGATATTTGCTGATTGCAAATGTTTCTGGATAAAAGACGTTACCTGATTGGACAAGGATTAATTGCTACAGTTATCAGCAAGCAATAAAAGATGGAGTAACAACTACACAGAGTAAGGCAGTTATTAGCAGCCATATTTGGAACACAACAGCAGTAGATGTCTGTTTAACACCAGTAGAGATATCTCGCATCAGTGCTGGCAGTTAATGACCAGCACCCAGTGGAAATGTAGTTCATGGGTCTAGCTGAAAGAGACCACAGCAGGGATATTCAAAGCATTAGTTGCAGAGTAGAAACATTAGTTGCAGAGCAGAGCATTAGCTGCAGAGTAGAAGCATTCGTTGCAGAGCAGAGCATTAGTTGCAGAGTAGAAGCATTCATTGCAGAGCAGAGCATTAGTTGCAGAGTAGAAGCATTTGTTGCAGAGCAGAGCATTAGTTGCAGAGTAGAAGCATTCATTGCAGAGCAGAGCATTAGTTGCAGAGTAGAAGCACTCGTTGCAGAGCAGAGCATTAGTTGCAGAGTAGGAGCATTCATTGCAGAGCAGAGTATTAGTTGAAGAGTAGAAGCATTCATTGCAGAGCAAGGCATTCATTGCAGAATAGACCATTCGTTGCAGAACATTAGCAAACATTATTGGATAGCCGCACAGTCAGACTTGCGGATATAACATTGGCACAGTCGTAAGTGCAGATATAACATTGGTGCAGTCACATTTTGAACCTGTAAGTAGCGAATAAGTTAGATGGAGAAACCTGGTGAAAATGGAAATCCCAGTTAGTAACGTTAATAATGGAAGTGAATAGCAAGTCTACGTGATATAACAACGCTGTAAGTTTGGAAAAAATAGGAAATATGTTTCAGCCAAGTAGGAATTGAAAAAGAAAACATCAAGGAATTGCAACAAGGGTTTTTCTGGAGTGGAAGGAGGTGTAGCATTTTGTAAAATGGCAGACATGTTTGCGCATTCCAGAAAAAATAGAATTTGTTTGAGTGGTTGTTGTAGATCATGTGCTGATAACGGAGGAAGTTAAGTAACGTAATGGCAGATGGTAATTCCGAGATATTTGCTGATTGCAAATGTTTCTGGATAAAAGACGTTACCTGAATGGACAAGGATTAATTGCTACAGTTATCAGCAAGCAATAAAAGACAGTGTAACAGCTACGCAGAGTAAGCCAGTTATTAGCAGCCATATTTGGAACACAACAGCAGTAGACATCTGTTTAACACCAGTAGAGATATCTCACATCAGTGCTGGCAGTTAATGACCAGCACCCAGTGGAAATGTAGTTCACGGGTGTAGCTGAAAGAGACTGCAGTGGGGATATTCAGAGCATTAGTTGCAGAGTAGAAGCATTTGTTGCAGAGTAGAAGCATTCATTGCAGAGCAGAGCATTAGTTGCAGAGTAGAAGTATTCATTGCAGAGCAAGGCATTTGTTGCAGAATAGACCATTCATTGGAGAACATTAGCGAACGTTATTGGATAGCCGCACAGTCAGACTTGCGGATATAACATTGGCACAGTCGTAAGTGCGGATATAACACTCTTCATCAATAGAAGCTATGAGTTATATTTCCAAAAAGAATATATTATTATCATTTATGTACATGTTTATTTAAAATATTTACAATGTTTATTATTATTCAATGAGCTATTTAAAAATATATGCAATGCTTATTACTATTCATTTCATTGTTTTATGTAAATTGCTTATTGCTATGTTGTTAAATAAATACTACATTATTGCTTAGAATGGTTATTTTAGTTATATCAGTGTTTAAAATTCTACTTACATTAGATATTTGCCTGTTTTGTTAATTTTATCTTCAATATTGTTTGTATATTCTGGAAAAGCTGCAGCATGTCCAAATACTCTTTATTAGAGTGTTAAACTGACTAAGGTATTAAAAAAAAAAACAAGATTTAAGGACTGTTAATTTATTAACTGATAAAATGGGTATAAATATTTAGTTTTTAAGATTTATTCATGTATGTATTAGTGTTTGTGGTTTTAATATTTCTATCACTATAATTCTCAGAATATTACTGTTATATAAAATATTTTAAAGTGTGTCATACTAATCCCTTATGGAGTTATTTGGAATATAAATAAATGTAAGAATTTATGAAGCTGATGTATATTTTATTATTAAATTGTTTAGTCACAAATTTATATGCCCAGCCATATTTTGCTATTATTGTTATATTTTATTGGTTTTACACATCATTTATTTGTTGTTATTATGTAAGATAGTGGTGTTATTTCTATTTTTATAGATGGTTTTTATCATGCCAGTGAGCTTTATTATGTTTTAAATGACAGCTAGCATAGACTGTTATATTTTAGACAACCCCCTTTTTGATGGCTTATTCTGATATTTTAACATTAAGACAAGATCCTAATTCATTATCACATTCTTGTATAGGTGTTTACTATAAATTTATTTCATCATTTCATTTTTGCCTTTTAAATTCATTGATGTTTATCTAGGTGAGATTTTATTAAAGTCATATGTGATACCAACCATATCTTTATTTTTGCTCATGAAATATTGTTAAAGTCATGTGTGATACCAACCGTGTGTTTATATTGGATTTTTTGAAATAGTTTGAAGGTCATGCATGATGCCAACCATGCCTTTAATTGTACTCTTGATAAGATCAGAGTAGTTATGATATATTGATAAATATGCCCAGTTTTCGTAATCAATGTATTTTTAAAAACCTGATAAAATATTTTATTATTACATTTATAATTATTTCTGTGGTTCTAACATTTATACATCTTCCAAATTTATCATATTACAAGAATGATAAGATTTATATTTATTATAACTAATAAATATATTTCGTACAGCATCTTATGCAATTGAAATTAAGATTACTAAAACGTGAGAACTTTATGAATTTATAGGAAATTATATTAAGATTTTTGATTTACTTATTTTTATTATTTAAGTTGTGACTTACAATTTTATTTCAAATTTGGATAATTTTAACTTATAAAATTTTATTACAATAATTTATTGAATATTTTTGTCATATCAATAAATATTGTTTTAATTAATAATCTTTAAATGTGTATTTCTGTAATAACTATCTGCATTCTTAGAAATCCACAAAAGTCATACATATTTTATTTTTATCATTATAACACAAGTATACAAGAACACAGGAAAAATATAATAAAAGTCACTTTATTAAATTTTAAGTTGTTGATGTGAATATAATATCCATGGATAGGATTATTTAGTATTAAATTAAGATTACAAGATCACTTTATTTTTGTTTTTGGTTGCAGATTAAAAAATAACCTACCAGTGTGATATATGGGTAGCAACAAAATTCTTTCCTATTCATATTGTCATGAATGTAATTCTATTATGCTATAATTATTTTACCAAAGAGTTTTTATGACTGATTTTAAAATTAATAGTTATTTGATGTACTGAGATATCATCTTAAAGATAAGATCATTATTATTACCATTAGGGTCACATTTATTGTTAGTATAAGAACTCAAGAAGAATGAGAATTGTATTTTATTATTTAAAAAAATATTAGAGCAAGAACCCTGAGATCCGAATTACTTAAAATAATTATTTTGCCTGAAATATAAATTATTTAAAAGAGTTTTATTTTACTTGAGATTTAATTGCTTTAAGAAAACCTTATATTGCTTATAAGATCTGATTTTATTTAAGAAAAACATTGTTTTGCTTGTTTGTAAGATCCAATGTGCTTAGAAAAGATTTATTTGATTAAGAACATTTTGAAGTTGTAATTTTTGCTGCATAACATTATACATTTGTTTTAGAGTGAGTGAGCGAGTATTAGAGCACTCTCCTTTTAATTTGATGGATTTTTCTCTTATGAGCTAGTCTTACTCTTATTTATTGTTATCAAATAACCTACTCTATGGCATGATTGTTGATACAATATTGATACACTAACTGATTCTTGAAGTTACAATACAGACCAATTTAATAAGTGTTTTTTTTTTTTTTAAAATTTACTAGGGTTTTTTTAAAAGTCTTTTTTAATATAAACTTATATTTATTACACTTTTCATGAAGGCTATGAGTATGAGGCATGGTTCCTCGAAAACGTTCAGCCGATAAATTTTTAATAGTAAGTTATATTTTCTCTAACTAATAGTTACAATTAAGTATTTTTTGTTTTTACATATAAACTTGTGTACTTATATATATATATATATAAATATACAAACCATTATACAATTACAAATATCCAGTAACGCCCTCTAATTAAAGATCTATATCTCAATAATAGCAAACCTTAAAATGATATATATATATATTATAATGAATAAATATTTCCATATTTCCATACATAACTTTACTAGAAGGCACCATTAGGTAATAACTCTAGATTTCTTTCCAATAACTAATTGTAATTTAATATTGATAATTAATATACGAAAATACTAAATAAAGAAGTTAAGTTTACTAGTAAAGTCACAATTACAAACAAATATTGGGAGGTTATGAATTACAGAATGAAACTATTCCAAATAATAATCAATCTTAAAATAAAAGACAAGTTCAGCATAAGTTGTATTTGGACACCTATTAATTTGGCATATCAATATTTTGTATTTTATAATTCACATAATAGTCAGTAATAAAAGAAACAAAATAATTTACTATTAGACAAAATAATTTATTTAAAAAATAAAATAGCAATAATGTCATTGTAATAGTTACCAATATCTAAAAAATACATAAAAATTAATAAACACTCATATGATCATCAATCAGAGACATTGCGAAAACAAATGAAACTATCCTTATCTCAGTACCTAGTATCATAGTACCATATATACTAAGGACTATAAAATTAAGCAATGGATGACATGCTTGTTATATAGAAGCTTAACATTCTACTACAATATTCTAGGTAATGGCATAAAAATAACTATTCTAAAAACTTCATATATAAAATATTTCAATATTAATTCTTCATCATTGCCACATTATTTATGAAGATATAAACATTCCAAGCATAAGAAAGTATTCATTACAAAAATGAAATCATTATAAAATAAAGCCATAGAAATTTCTAAGTGGAACTAACAAATAATATCAAGCTAAACATATCAATAATATCTCAGTTGTGAATAGATACAGTATTAGTTATATCCCATATATCTAAAATAAATATTTATCACTATTTAAACAATTATTATTTCAAATTATAAATGTAATTAAATAACACAGATTATATATCTCAAAATATTTCAATATTAATTCTTCATCATTGCCACATTATTTATGAAGATATAAACATTCCAAGCATAAGAAAGTATTCATTACAAAAATGAAATCATTATAAAATAAAGCCATAGAAATTTCTAAGTGGAACTAACAAATAATATCAAGCTAAACATATCAATAATATCTCAGTTGTGAATAGATACAGTATTAGTTATATCCCATATATCTAAAATAAATATTTATCACTATTTAAACAATTATTATTTCAAATTATAAATGTAATTAAATAACACAGATTATATATCTCATAATCTGTACTGAAATGTGACATCTATTAAAATAATAAACTTTCATGTATTACATATATATTATTTTTGGACAGTATATTTAAAATATTTTGAGAATATTATTTTGGTAATAATGGACATATTGTTTGACTCATATATTTAAGAAGTGACAGTTTAAAATAATTAATATCAGCTTAATATTTATGTAAAAACAATTAATTATAAATAAAAAATATTTAATAAAGATTTATAAGTTGTTATGTAATTTTAATTTGTTTACCAGTAGATAATATTAACAATATACAAATTTAAGCTAAAGCAGACAATCCTTCTTTCATAATGGCACTTCAAAGGCAAAACTCTCCATATAGTAGTGCCACCCTGTGCTAACCAGAGTAATCAATGGATACCAGAAGGCTTGTGCATAAAATCCTACCTAGTGCCTACTCATCCAATATCCCCAGACTAGTTTCTGGCTTGTGGCCATCATCAGTGAGAAACCTTGGATCTGAGAGCACTGCTGAGCACTGCAGTGCTCTCAGATCCAAGGCTCCTCACTGATGATGGCCATAAGCCAGAAACTAGTCTGGGGGTATTGGATGAGTAGGAACTAGATAGGGATTTTATGCACAAGCCTTCTGGCATCCATTGATCACTCTGGTTAGCACAGGGTGGCAACTACTGTATGGAGAGTTTTGCTTTTGTTTACAACAATTATGTGCTAGTATAAGAGATTGTGATCATGTGATATTTAGTGGTTTAATAATGGCACTTCATTTAAAATATGAAAGATAGGCCTAAATGATGATATAGAAAAATCATGACTTTGCAGCAATTGATAAATATAAAGTAATCCTATTTATGATAATGAAAACATGAAGTAGATTATTCATTTGAGTCTTGGTTGCCAAATTCTTGGGATAAAAATTGCTTATTTACAGGTTCATATTGAGAGTTTTAAAATCCAATGTTTTTTCTTTTTAAATTTAGCAGTTGATGATTTTGTTCACATGATCAAATCAGTTTTCTTGACAAAGAAATAATCATTGGCTATTTGTCACTAAAACAATAAATACATTTACAGACAATTTTAAAATTATTTAAAATAAATTGTCAATTCTTTAAAATTAATATTTTTAAATTAAACACTTGAATTTTTTTTATATTATTTTTTAATAAAATCAGTTTTTATTTATAAAAATATTATATGTCTTTCAAATAATAATAATAATAACTCATTATTCTAAAATATTAATGATGTCACACTTTTAAATTAATAAAAAATATTTCTATATATTTACTTAATTTATACAGCAATGAAATATATTCCAAAGGAATATACTATTTCAATATATATATATATAAT
Organism: Epiperipatus broadwayi; assembly: GCA_028023455.1. Taxonomy (NCBI): domain Eukaryota; kingdom Metazoa; phylum Onychophora; class Udeonychophora; order Euonychophora; family Peripatidae; genus Epiperipatus; species Epiperipatus broadwayi. The sequence goes on along the minus strand of JAQFVV010000200.1, from coordinate 659,615 downwards.
TAAGAAGATACTATAATTAAAATAAAACTTTTGCTTTCAATTCTTAAATATGGTAGGTGGGTGGGGTGAATTAAGATAAAAAGAAAAATAATTTTATGAACCCCATGAAAGTTAGCCTGAAATTTCAAACTTTTCAGAATTATTTATTTAATGTTTGTTCATGCCATTATTTAAAGTATTGTGTTTTTAAAATTCTTTTTAATCTATACATTAATAAGTTTAGGCATTACCTTATGGGTTGTTATTTTTTTAAAAATTATATAATATATCCAAAATGTCTGAAATATATGTTCCATTAAAGCTGGAGATATTGCTAGAAGAGATGATTCCAAGAGATTGTAAAAGACCCAGAAAGAGACCACATGTTAGATGAATGGATGAAATAAGAAAGTGTGTAGGGGTGATGTGGAGAAGAGGAGCTAAAGATCAGAGAAGATGGATTGAACTTGGAGAGACCTTTATCCTGCAGTGGATTGATAATGGTTGATGATGATGATGATGAAAGCTTGTTACAGTCAGAAAGAAATAATGATATTTAAAAATTTTATAGGTCATTTTTCTTAGTTTAATAAAGATGTGATGGATATTTTTTTAATAATAATGATTGATGATATGAAATCTGATCTAAAGTATTGTCTCACTAAAAATATCACAAATATTTTATGCAAAGTAAGCACATACCATAGTTAAAATATCTCCATTCCCTTATTAGAATGTAGCTAAATATATAAAGCATTTTCATCTGCTTTTATTTTGATTATTTAATTAATATTCTTACTTGTATTTTTAATTTTTGTATTTTGGATAATGATAATCAGATCATCATCATCATCATCATCATCATCATCATCATTAGCATTACTATCAACTAAATATAATTATATATTTGTTGTTCTTATCTTGTCACAACCATATTCAGATGCATATAAAGTATTGTTACAATGTCTGATCTGTTTATTTATACATATACTTTATTAAACCATTATTTTTTTGTAACAGTATATAGACACACACACACACACACTAATATGTACAAACACATTTAATAGAAGATTAACATAGAAATTGTAGATCACACAGCAAAATATGAAAAGATAGATATATGCTGGAATTAATAAGAAGGGAACAAAATACTGGGTGAGGAACAAATAATATGACATTATGCTGGATTTAGCATATCACTAACCAAAATAACAATAGATGGACAATTAAAGTTTAAAATGGGCTCTAAAAGGCTGCACATAAGATAGACGGATAAAATGAGCAAGCTTGCAAGATTGATGTAGAAAATAAAAACTATGAATTGAAATAATTGTATTGTATTCAGGGAGAACCTTATCTTACCGTAGATTGATAATAGTTGAAATTAACAATATATATTTATATGCTGAAAAGTTAAATAAAAAATATATTAGAGTAACTTTTTAATTAATAAAATGTTTGTTTACTTTTAAAGCAATCAACAAGCATTTGGTTTTCAATCAAACACTGTACATCTTATTAAACTGCAGATTATTGCAGTGTTATTTAAGGATTTTCAATTTTTGTTTATTATTAATATTGAAAAAATAACGAGACTAAGAAAAATATGGTATGTGAAAAAGCAGTTAGTTTCTTTGATTTTATGATTGCATTTTGTTCTAGATTTTAATTTAAATTCCGATAAAATAGAATCAAAGAAACATTGATTTTATTGAAAGAGAAATAAGAAGCAAAACTTCCCAACTTTTTTTTTAATGTCAGTCTACTCTAACAAAAAGATTAATTTTTAATATATATTATAAGTTTTTAACTCAAATATAACATTACGATTTTAAAACTTTTTATTCATTTATCATTTTAACTATCTATTTATACTTAATTACTTAATTTTCTTAATGTTTGGTTTACATATTAATTTTGAAAAGAATTATTTCCCGGTTACTCAAACTTTATAAAAATAGAATAAAAAAAAAATTATTTAAACTTTTAAAATATTCAATAAGTGCTTGGTTATGTGGAGAATGTTTTCATATATGTACGTCTTAGGTAGATTGATCATCCAGGCAATAAAGATTACTATGATCATCATCATCAGAGATGATATTTTTAATTGCCTCAATTTTTAATTATTCTAACATCTCAAAGTTACATAATAATGTTTATTAAGCATTTGCATTATTAAAATACCTTTTTTTTATAAAAAAAAAACACGCACACATATATAGATATATAACACTTATAGGTAATCAACTTTATATGGTGACCAAATAAAATTTTGTTGGCATGGTTTTATATATAATACCAGGTTTTTTTTTTCTTGTTCTCTCATTTATTATTAAGAAAAGTAGATAAAAATAATATGCTCTCTCTTTTAATGCAGGAGAATAAAAATTGTTGAAACGAAAACAAAACTAAAAACACCCCCCCTCCCACACACACGCAAAGAATAACCTTAAAAATCAAGTAAGCAATAGCAGTTAACAATCTTAGCAGAAAATAACTATGGACTTTCTATTTGAAATTATTTTGAAATGCAATTTATAGAATTGAACATTTACTAAAGATTAAAATTAAATTTATAAAGGGAATTTTATTCTGATGAAAAAATTATAACTCTTTTGGAAAAATATCAAATAAAGTATAACATTTAAGTTGATATTTTGTAACTAGCTATAATGGGATCAGTAGTTTATAGTGAACTTTGAACATGAGGGCCACAATAATTTTTTATTAAAACTTTTATGGTTTTCCAAAAGATTTCTAGAAGGTACTTTATAAATATTCTATGCTCCACACTATTGTTAAAAATAAAAATAGCGAAATATATATATAAATTGCACATTATTTAAAACTGGCTATATTTATCAATAATAAATTTGGAAATTTATGGTTTACCTTACATTATAATGAGAGTACATACTGAAGCTGATAAGTAAGTAACATAATTGTTTTATACAGTAAATCAATGCATTTAAGAAGATGAACTAATAAATAAGCTGAGAGCATTTTGAAGCGATAAATTAGAAAGTGTTTTCAAAATAAATAATACACATGCAATAAAATGAGCAATAAGAAGACTTTGAAGCAAGTTTATTATTAAATTTATACAATATATTGCATTAAACATGAAGCTAAATAAATAACTTTTTTTAAAAAAAGAATAACAGATGAAAGAAATATATAGACTGAAAACATGATTACGCTTACAAAAAATACTAAGTTTGACGTTAAAAGAAATAAAAATGCAATGCTTGTGAAGGAATTATAAATGAAGTGAATACTAAAGATTTAAAAAGGAATAGTAAAAATAACGTGTAAACTGTAGTAATTGAAAGTCGGAAAAAGCAGTAAGGCTACATACATCTAATATAGTTTACAGTTGCACCAAAATAAAACTATATGAGCTTTGAGTACAATTACCAAAAAATATATACTTGTAAAAAATTATAACAGTCATCTAATTAAAATAAAATATTACATAGCTTCATGAAGTTGCAATTAATTTATTTTAATTTGTAAAAATAAGTCAGTGTTTAGATTAAAATATTTAATATTATTTATTTTTATAACTAAAATTGTAAAATTTAAAAAGCGTCCTCTAGTGACATTTAAATTAATTTCATTTTAAATTCGAACGCTAATATATTTGAGTACTGTGTATATAATGAGTAGTAACATTGTCATACAAATTATATATTTGCTAATATAATTTTATTCCACTAAAACACTGAAACAAATAAATAAATGTAGGAATAAATATATAAGTTTTCTTACTTGTTTAATTGATCGTGATAATTTTAATTTAATGAAATATCTGGAGAAAAAAAAGATAGGTATAAATAAGGATTTAAAAAGGTATGTATTTTATTGCGAACCCTAATAAGTTTTGATTAAAATTAAAATAATGACCAGTTAAATAAATTACACTTGCTTAAAACATTTTACTTGTTTTAGTAGTCTGTCGGTTTTATATTTACAGTATCTGAATGAAACCATTTAAACCAAAATAAATCTAGGCAATTTTGTCTGAACGTAGAGCTGCTTGTCAAAAATCAAGATTCCTTTCCGAAGGGCACTTCTTAGGGCAATTTTTTATTTTATATGAGCGATGTTTGTTTAGAAATGAAGGCTTAGGTTTGAAAAGTTGACTATAGTTTGTATTTTAAAGAGAATCTACAATTATTTATTGCTTTTTATATTTGTAAAATAAAAGATGTAATCAAAGGTTATCTTAATTGCTCACTGGATGCTTGCGGGAATAAAACCATTTTGGCACATATAACTTTTGTTTTGGTTAGGCTATAATATTTTTATATCTATATAAAGGATTTTTATAATACGTATTTATGTTCTATTTGTTAAGTTAAAATTGTCGAAAATATTTGGGAGGAGCGTGTGTGCAGAATTAACAGCAATAATACTGCGCGCACATTAAAACTTCGATAATTTTGATTGATCTCTAAATATGAATGTAATTAATTGCAGAACACGAAAAATAATGATTACATATGTAAATTTATTTTTATTAAAATTTATATAAATAATCAAACATTTTAGTTTACGAATAAAGTAGTTATACTTCATATAGCAAAACAACATTTTTAGCCTTTTGCTATTAACTGCTATAGTTTTTTAACACTCTAGCTGCTCTTCAACACTGGTTTTTAAACATTTCTTGGTCAAATCGTCTCTGAAACAAGTAAAAAACAAGCGGACGGACACCTTTTTCAGTCCCGATGTGACCAACTTCCCGCAGGCATAGGTATGGAGCCACATATATTTACATACTCGTTCAGTATCCTGTCAGTACTTAAAAATACGCATAATCTTTCACTCTAAAACAAGCCTTTCTAATGATACCTATGGGGCATAACTAAGGTCGATGAGGGCAAGAAGTTCTTAATGCACTTAGATCCCAATCTGGCGCCATAGTGCTAAAGGGTTTAGGCCGATGATAACTCAAAATACTGAAGTTTTAACACATCATTTTTATCTGCAAAGAAAAAAAAAGCTGAGACAAAAAAAAAAAAACCCTTAAATAAGAGTAATTTATAAAAAATGCAAATGTTACAACTGCAGAATAATAAAGGTAAAATGTAAAATAATAAATCTTCACACACAAACACGGAGATAGAAAAATAAATAAATAAAGCAGCAGAAACATTTATATAGTTTTTTTTTATTATTATTATTACTGTAATACAAATTAAAATTAACCTAATAATATCTGCTTTTATAAAGCGATAGAAATGTAACTGTTCTACTAACCTGAATTTTTTTCGAGTTTACATGTATTCAATCCCCATTCGAGCAGAAATGTTAACGTTAACAAACAATATATATATATTATAATTTTTCTATCTTAAACTGTAATTAAACATTTATTAATTGACACAGGTAACTAGCTATTTATTTATTTATATAATTATGTGGAATTTGACTAACGAGCATACACTCACACACATATATATGTAGATCTATTTTATTAATACAAAAAATCCCAGATATTTATTTTTTTAGCAACCGCTGTAATTTTTTCTTCTACTGCTTAAATATATATTTGTTCCTCTCTGCAAACTGTTTATAATATTTATGTTAAAATAATTTTGGAACAATTTGCATTTTAATATATTGGGAAGTACAGTAAATTGCATGCATATACAGGAACCCTAAGACAATGAGGGGAGGGTAATAAAAGTCTTATAACAAGATTATTTTAAAGATACTTTATCATTGCTCCTGTTCTCATCATGACACTTTATCTTACAATTGTTAACAAGATTTTAAAATAATCTCTTCATCGTCGTGGTACCTAGCATCATATATGTTAGGATTCCGTACTCGCACTTACATTGTGTGTGTAATTATAAGCATTAAAATATATATACTACTTAAACAAATATTTATAAATAATAAGTACTCGAGTACTTGTCCATGCGTGTAAGGTTAAACTAAAAGTTTTTTTTTTTTTTTAAATTATTCTATTTACACACATTTATGTAAGACGAATTAACATTTGCTTTACTAGATACTGGAAAAAAAACAACATAAGAGTTCCAATTAATTTCAAATAAAACTTGTAAAATCAAAAGAGCTAACAAGATTGCAAAACAAGTTTTAAATGATGTTTGATTTACTTATGAAATATACAACATTGATAAAAATCTCACGCAGTATTAAAATATTTTTCAACAGGCTTAGGTGTCACTCCAAGTGTACGAGACAAATGATAAATAGAACCACGTGATTCATTGTAACTATTAATCAAGAAAATCATTTAAAAAGAAAGTTCTCTTTATAAAAAAAAAAAAAGCAAAAAAAAAAACAACTTAAATGTTGACCAATAAATTTAAAAATAATTTGCTTTAATTAAAACACACCTTCCTTTCTATATATAGAAGTATGCAAGAGAATGCTTGGATGATTTTAATTTTTTTAAAAAAATATAATGATGTACAAAAGTGAACGTGAGAAAATAATCAATGCCAATCAAATAAATGATCATTTCATTATTTTAGATCATTATCAGTTTATCTAGAGATAAAGACTCTCCAAGTTAGAACTAGTTTCTCTGATCCTTATTCTTTCTTTTTTATGTATTTTCAGCAAAATCTCTAATCCACTCATCTCATATGTGATGAATTTATAGGTGTTTGAGATTTCAGGTGTCCGTTTATTATCTTTTTTAAGAAATAAGTTCAACTCAATTTCATTTCTGTCATTAATTTTTGTTTCACTGATATCAATGATATTTGTTTGTACTTTCACAGAATTTGCTTTTGATCTGTCTTTATTAATCTTTACATATATCTCTTTATCTTTCACTATATTTCTGAAATCTTTATATTGTTTTTTCTATTCAGAATTCTATTCTCAGTTTCACAAGAAAGCGTTAATAGAATTTATATTTAAAATCTTTTTTTTTTCAAGATAGGCATGATTATTTTAATATCAAGCAATCTCTAGCAAAATCACTCATTCAAATTTAATTTTATGATTAATTTCAATCATCAAAGAATTTACAGTATTAATTTTTTTTAAATTTGCAATTCATTATTATTACATTCAGTTATTATCAGTTCACTTTCAGCATGGTTCTCTAAATGCAGTTTCTTCAATTTATAGTCCCCCCCCTCATATTATTTCAGAAAATTCCTTTATATTTTTAATATATCTTAGTATTGTATCTTTCTGAGGCTTATTACAATTTCTTGGAATTCAGTTTGTTTTTGATTGTTCATTTATAGTAATACTCTCCTTACAAGACATGTCTATAACAACTCCATTTTTGCATCTTAATTCCTTCAATGATGCTGGTTATAATTATTTGTTTTCTCACCCATATATTTCACCTTTGATATTTTCTATCTCATATATATATTTTCATGCTGTACCGGTCAAAACATGTTGATCCATCTAACATGAGCTGGAACTCACAAAATGTACTTCAAACCCAGTCAAGCCTGAGATTTAGGTCAACGTTGGTGGTCAAGCACAGATGCCTTACAAACAGTTGTCCCTGATTAGTGGGTTCGCTTCCCAGTCAATGCTATGACACATAAAAAAAAATCCATTTTATTATGATTATATAATCTAATTTTTCTGTTACAATTTCATTCATATTCATCAGAATTAGTAATATCTCAGATCTATGCCTAGATGTTTCAAAGATTTAATCACCATTAAAATGCTTATACAGTCAAATGCCCTTTTCATAATCTACAAATCCATTCATATTTAGTCTCTTTCTGTAACTTCACTCAATCCTTCTATATGAATCACAATGCTGTAAGTAGTTTTTATTTAGCTTGATTTTTTGTTTGACTTGAATCCAAAGTTTTTAATAGATGATGTATATTGATCTTAGTAAAGATCTTCAATAGAATTGAAAAAGAATGACAGATATGCAATTTCTAAAAAAAATTTTCATCTCTCTTAAATGTTAAAATCACTAACTGCATTCTTTCAATTATCTAGAAAATCCTTTTCATATAGACATTTTATAAGACAAATAATTTTTAATTTTCTTCATATTATTTTGAAATACAAGTAATCTAGATGTAATTAAACAGGATTTGAACCCAGACTTTTAAGCTTACATTTATAGAGTAACCTGATAGACAAACAAAATTATTTATAAATTAATTGAATAGAAATATGCTCACCATCAGTCTAAGAATTGATACATAATCTTCCTTGACATGATGGAGGAAATGCAGAAAAGAAACTAGGAAAAGAATGTACATAGTGTTATTATTACTTTTAAAATTTAATAGTTTTAAAATTGGTGTCTTCTCGGTTTGCTCCATCCCTTGTTATTTTGAGAGCAGAGAAGCATAAACACCTTTAATGAATTGAAATTCAACTGCCTCCATCATTCAAGATAATATGCCTAAATAAAAATGCAAAATAGATTTCTAATTTATTAAATAATTAAGCCAGCAGATTTAACATTAACAAAGGATATTATAGATAGATAACTTTCAAGGTTAAGACTAGATAATGAAATGTATTAAAAAAATTGACTTACAGTTAAAAAATAAAATGAAAGCATTTTTACCGATAATAAGATGATGACTTTGGGACTTTTCTGAGCAAAGGGATATGAATTCATGATCTTTGACTGGCATGGAGATGGTAGGATGTGGATGGAACTTCATTTTAATAGAACTTTTCAGGATGCCAACTTCACTGATGACTGTGGAGAAGCCAATGCCTGACTATTCACTCATGGTGACAGATACTTTTAACATTTTATATTTCTTCTTCATAAGTAACCAATGTAATAACTGAATTTAAAGTAGGAAACAGATTAGAAATGTTGCACCAAATATACTATATTATTATTATTATTATTATTATTATTATTATTATTATTATTATTATTATTATTATTATTATTATTATTATTATTATTATTATTATTATTATTATTATTATTATTATTATTATTATTATTATTATTATTATTATTATTATTATTATTATTATTATTATTATTATTATTATTATTATTATTATTATTATTATTATTATTATTATTATTATTATTATTATTATTATTATTATTATTATTATTATTATTATTATTATTATTATTATATATTTTTGATAATACTTCTCTTAATAATAATTTGATAATAATTGTCTGGTAATTATTTGCTAATTCTTTGGTAATAATTTGATAATTTTTTTTATATATTATTTATACCTGGGGTCTACTTTCTAATTCTTAATGGATTTAGTTCTGCCTTTGCTTCTAATTGATGTTCCATTAATTCTTTACTTTCTCATGTCTTATGTTCAGCCAAATTGGTTTCCTTTCATTTGTCTTTTGCTTTCATTTGATACTTTAAAGTGTGTGCAGACTCTAAAGGTGTTCATGTTAACTATTACAGCCAATTGTGTGTATAGATAGGGAAATATGATGCACTCCCTTCCTTAATGGCTTCCTACCTTTCTCCCATTGTATGAAATATTTTAACAACTTTCTTGCCTAATTAATTCTACTTTTACAAGATATATTTTTTCTTAAAATAAAATAGCATGATTTAAATAATCAGCTTGTAACTTTCCACATGCATATATTACTAATGTGTGTGGATATTAAGAAATAAATTGTATATAAAATAAGGAGATAGGTTAATTCAAGTAAACATGAAGCAAGCATATATGCATGTAAATATACTCTGCTTCATATTCACCAAGTTACCTTACAAAAAAAAAACTTTCTTCCTCTCTGCAGTGAATGAACGATTGCTAGATGTGTTTTCCTTGCCAGAATGTTAGTATGTGCATGATTGTTAGTTTTGATTTTTTTGCTACTTTGCTCTCTCCCTGTTTTACCAATTCTATTTATAGTTTAACTAATTACCTAAGGTCTCTCCTTATTCCTAAATCTAAATTGTTTACTGTATATTTTTATCATGGTCCCCATCTTTGGTTGTTGGGGTCTGTAATAACAGTTGCTTCCCCTAGTATATTAGCTTTCATGTACTGGGGTCTTTTTATGGTCTCCAACTTTAAAATAGTGTTGGTTTCTCAATCTCCTTTTTCTTTATTTGGGTATATGCATTGCTCATTTTTCATTATCACTTGCTCCTTGTTCCAATTGTTGAGCTCCTTGGGTATTGGTAACTTTGTTCTTGTTAATACCTGCTTTTGCTTTTCATTGTATCTTTGTAAAAGATAAGAATCTTGCTTCCCCATGTATGGTTGCACTTCTGTTTGATCTTGTTTAGGCTTGTCCATTTTATTTGTTATCAGTACCTATCTTGTTAAAGGGTCTGCATTTTGATCTCTAAAGTATGATTTCATTTCTTTGTGCTTTTTGTTGTTTATTGTAAGGGCATTGGTCAATTAGGGTGTTTGAATCTTGATCATTTGGGTATGATTGTATTTCTTTGTGATTTTCATCATTTATTATAAGTACATCTGTTATTACAGAGTCAAAATCTTGATCATCTGGATATTATTGCATTTTTGTGATTTTCCTTGTTTGTGATAGGGATATCTGTTATTAAGGTGTTCAAATCCTGATTATCTGGGTATGATTGCAATTCTTCATAACCTTCATCATTTATGGTAGGAATGTATGTTGTTAAATGGTTCAAATCCTGATCATCAGGGTATATTGATCTTCATTGTGCTTAGTCATCCCCATTGTCACTGATGGCTCTGTTGTGACTAGGTCTAAATCTTGATAATCCATATACGGTTGTGCTTTTTTTCAGTCTTCACTATTAGTGGTGGTCTCTATTACCATTGGTATATCTGTTATTGATGGGTTGGAATCTTGATTGCCAATGTATGGTTGTGCCTTTCTTGCATCTTCATTACTCTTGATCATCTCCTGTATCACTGGTCTATCAGTGGTTACTGTGTTTGAAACTTAGTTACTAATATACCCCTTGTGTTTTTTGGTTTTCTTGATGGAATTTGATCCCATTTCTCTGTTCTGGTTTAAGAATGCTCCTGTTATTGTCCCCAACATGGCATGCAGGGTTGTGTGATTCAGGATCCCAAAATGCATTTAATATTGTTGAAATGTGTGCATCTGTGTATATTGCCATCCCACCAATATTTTTTCATTCTTACCAACTGGCTTCTGGTGATTATTTCTTGTATCTCATTGCATTCATACTGGTGGAAAGTCTCTTTTAAACTTTCCAAATGTTCAAATGGGCTTTCCTCTGTATCTCCTCTCAATCTGACTATGTATGGATCTTGGCTGTCTACCTTTTTTCCCATGTCACTGTATTCCATTATTGGTAGTACAACAATTTTTTTCATGAAATTGTCTGCTTCTCCTGGTCATCTTGCTTGGCAAATGTTCCATACATCCTTACTTTATTATTTTGAAGAAGAAAAAAGTTCTACACTTTGTTGTATCCATCTTTATTTTATTATTCTGAAAAATTTTTTTATAATATTTTTATTTTTAATACTAGTGCCCATATTCATATACACTCTAGTTTTAACCTGCTAGTCACAAAAATAAAATTTCCTGTTTTGCCAGTTAGAACAGAAACAAACTTTACATTCACATCCATAGCTTTGTTTTTTCTCTACAGTTTTAAAACTGTAATGATTACATTCTAGGAATAAAAAAAATTTGTACCCCTCCCCCCAAAAAAAAATTCTGTGTTGACTCTCCCTATATGAACATATTGTATGAGCAATGATTAGACAGTTTCAAACCTCATGTTGATAGCACCATGCGGTATATAGAAAGAAAAACATATGTATATATAACCATAACCAGAAAATTTTTCAAACCCTTTTTTTAGATTGTCTTAAGAGTGCTCATACAATCACATGAAGTCAGATTTTAAATCCTCACATTGGTGGAGCAATGTTGTATAAAAAAAACAATTCCAGGTATTATACAAAAACAAAAATCTTCTATTTTTGGGCCAGTCTTCCTGATGGATCTTTGTATCTCACTCAGATACCTGAAGAACGGTTTAAGGTCTTGTGTTGGCATGCCATGTTGTATAAAAACTCTGTAACAGCAACATTGTATAATCCAGTCAACAAGACTGAAAGATCAAGCAAGGACTCTCAACCAGCAGACACAGGGTTACCTCCATGTTTATAGTTTAAACCCCTACATAGGCTTCCTAGTTTCAACCACCTGATCAATGTCACATAGCTTCTTTTCTTCATACAGCAAGATGTAGCTCAGGGTTTAAACATGTTAATCTCTCTCAGGGTTCTTCATAACTTACAACATTACACTACACTAGTACTCATTAAACTTTATCTTAATTTATAGACCTTACAGTTGTTGACATGATTTGACTTTAATCATTTTTATAATACTACACTGCTAATATTATCTCAATAAGGTACAAAACCATGAATGTGCTTGTTAGACAATCGAATAACTTAACTGAATGATGTACATAATAACTAATTAATAGTTCTGACTTACAATAATGACACAAGTTTAATAATGACAAAAGTTTTATTAACAATAATGATATTAAGTTTTTATTACAAAATTAAAATAATAGAGAGAGTAGCTTACAGATTATGGGCTTAAGATGATCTACTAGCTTTTACATAGTATTATAGAAGATGGTAGTTTGCAACAATGATGTGTGTCCTATTCAATTTGAGTGTAAATATGATAATCTATCAGCCCATTCTAGGTTTAAATAACAATTTATTACACATTTGATTAATAGAATGACTTGTGGATGGCTTCAGGTTGGGGTCATCCAGAGTTGATGATGAGCACAGGCAGAGGCTAAAGGTAAACTTTACTTAGAAATTGCAGTACTATCTATGTGAGTAGAATCAATGGTAATTAAATGGCATGGTTCATTACTGAAGATCAGATACCCTGCCCACAGGAATGTGTCAATTTCTGACCAGAGATGCATTTTAGTGGAGAGAGTGAGGATGTACTAAATCTAGGATTTGGGGTCACAAGGAGTCCCTGCCACCTATGGAACCTAGACCAGTGCTTAGCTATGGATTACGAACCTGGGAACACAGCATCTGGTCTGCCCTCATGCAGTTTCACCATATGACACATGAACCATACAGAGAATATATATAACAAAATCTAATAATCATATGATCATTGCCACACATATGAGAAGGTGAGAATGCAAATATATAAAGATATAAACAATAAATTATTAAACATTCTGCCTACATCAATAAACATTATAAAACTTATTTTTATATATTTAAACAAGAGCATCCCCAGTTAACCATGTATGATTATTTTTAATAAAAAAACCCACTAACAAATAACTATTTTAGTAATCTTAAATTTGAAAATCTAATAAGATAATATTTATGTCTTCTTGATAGTGTGATCCATTATTTCTTATATAGCTTATATGTGGATTGCAGTTTTAATTTATATAGATATTATATTGCATCAATAAGCAATGCAATATGTACATTTGGACAACTTTATTTTTATTACTTCCATTAATAAAATCTTGAATTATAAATATTACCACATTTACAGAAGTTTTCATTATATTGAATCATTTATCCAAAAAGAATTGTTAATTTAGCAGCATGTGAATTAACAGTTTAAACAGAATTTATATATTGTTTTATTATGAATATCTTTAATAGAGTAACTCAATAGATAAACAAAATGATTTATAAATTGAATAGAAATATGCTTGCCAACCTTCATTAACCCTTGTAGTGACTGTTACTTTATTGGCCAAGTGAGGTAAAAGTGTAAACTTTTAATTGGTCAAAATCACACTCAAGCCTCAAAATATATTCATCTTTTAATATTATATTCAGTTTAGTTTCGTTTGTAAAAAGTATATTAATAATTTGTCAGGTTATCAAAGTAAATGAAAGTTTTTTCAAAAATAAATTTCTATTTATTTATTATAGAAATATTCGATAGTGGCAAATTTAAAAACAAAAGTTAGTGACCAATTAAAAAGAGTTGCTGATGTAGTTGATTTCTTTTTCAGTTTTATGCTGAAGTCTTAAATATTTTTACTAAAATCTTAAATATTTTTCTAAAATAATTTTATTTTTAGCATATTTTATTAAAATAATATATATAATTTTTTAAAAAATACTTTTAAAATGGTCTAAAACATTTTTTATCATTTACAAAATGAAACAAAAAAGTTTGTAGCATTTTTCTTTGATTAGGTGGTTTTCTTTGTCCTTGACAGCCAATCAGAATGTCCTTGATGGCTAAGAGCCAATCAGCACTAAGCTTTCTTTTTTGTTAAAACTTTTACTTGTAAAATAATTCAAGAGAGGGCAGCATCTTACAAAACTTTTTATAACCTTTCAAATGATGGAAAAATCTTTACTGTAGCATTAAAAATGATGGAATTTGAGTGACTTCAAGCAGCCATGAGTCAGCTCATAAAAACATGCTAAAGATTAATTCTATACACCATTCTAAAAATTGATACATAACCTTCCTTGACATGATGGAGAAGAAAAGAAACTAGGAAAACCATTTATATAGTGTTATTATTACTTTGAACATTTAATAGTTTTAAATTTTCCATCTTCTTGGCTCACTTCATTACTTGGGATTTTGATAGCAGAGAAGCGTAAACACCTTTAATGAATTGAAATTTAACTCCCACCATAATTCAAGGTAATATACATAAATAAAAATACAATATAGATATCTAATTTATTAAATAATTAAGCTAGCAGATTTAATATTAATAAAGGATATTATAAGACTAGCTAATAAAATGTATTAAAGAAACTTGAGGTACAGTTAAAATTTTGAATAAAATAAAAGCATTTTTACCAGCAATAAGATGATGATTTTATGACTTCTTGTGCACAGAGAGATATGTATTCTTGATCTTTGGACTAGCATGGTGATGATAGAATGTAAATGAATCTTTTTCATTTTGGTGGAAGATTTCAGGATGCCAATTTCACTGATGACTTGGAGAAGTTGACACCCATCTACTCACTCATAGTGGCAGGTCCTTTAATATTTTATATTTCTTCTTCCCAAGTAACAAAGTAATAAGTCCCATTTAAAGCAAGGTACAGATTAGAAATATTGTGCTGAATATATCTGGCATATTATTATATATTTTTGATAATACTTCTAATTCCACTAATTTTTTTACTTTCTCATGCCTTATGTGCAGCTGAATTGGTTTCATTTTTTTTGACTTTTACTTTCATTTAAGACCTTAAAGCATGTACAGTCTCTAAGTATTGCCACACTGCAAGCTAGAATAATCAATGGATGCCAGAAGGCTTGTGCATAAAATCTCCATCTAGTGCCTTCTCATCCAATGTCCTCAGACTAGTTTTTGGCTTGTGGCCTTTGTCAGTGAGGAACCTTGGATATGTTATAAGGAAGTATAAGAAGTAGTGATCATGCGATGATTATTGGCCATAAAGATGTTCAACTGTAACTACTATAGCTGATTGTATGTATAGGTAGGGAAATAAAGCTCTTACCCAATTGTATGTATAGATATGGAAATATTGCCCTTACAGTCTCTTCCTTAATGGCTTCCTACCTTTTCCCCATTGTATTAAATATTTATCATTTTTCTTGCATCTTTAATTCTACTTTTAATAAGATATATATATATTTTTAAAAATAAAATAGTGTGATTTAAACAATCATCTTTTAACTTTTAAAAAATAAAAAATTATTGATGCACACATGTGCATATTACTAATGTGTGCAGATATTAAGAAATAAATTATATATATGATAGGAGAAAGGTAAATTCAAGCAAACATAAAGCAATAATATATGCATGCAGATATGCACTGCTTCAATACTTGTATTTCAAGATTACATATACATCCTGTATTCTTCACATCCTGCTGTGCATTTAAGTGAACATGTTAAGATGCTTCATGTGAGGAAGCAGATTGACTTAAGGTCAACATGTGTATGACTATAATATTGACATTACCAAGGACTTTGAACATTCCATCATCAGATTTTCAGTGATATGGATGACTGAAGTGTTTGAATGGAGAGGATTGAAGCCCATCCATTAAGTGTGATATTTTATCTTAACATAAACCAAGCACTGATTATATATGTGTGTGGAAAATAATGATCCAGACTAACTGGTGACTACTGGTTCTGCATAGAATACATATATTGGAGATCATTCATTTTTTTTCACATGTATGTGGTAATGTGTATTGGTTATGTTGGATAGAGGGATGTCTTCAAAAAGCTTGAATGTCTGGATTCAAATTTCCTTTAATTTCATCTTTTTATGATATCATTAACTCTTACATAATCAAGCACAATAAATAAAATTAGGTCAACTTTGCAAAATTTAAGTTTGTATATATGTTATTCAACTTAAATGATATTTTTGGCCAAATTCAATTTTTTAAAATTTTAAATTAACTTTATAGGTTTTCTATACACATTGAAGATAATTTACAAGACTTATTGAAACAAATAAGATATCAAGTAGAAAAGTAGTAAAACAGCTGTTTTATATAATTGAGCAATATATATCTATAATGCAAATTAATCAGTATACTCAATAGCCAAGTCATTGGATTATTATTAATGATATCAGATTCCTTATTTCTACAAAAATATCAGCTAGTGCATGAGTTCGATCTCTGTTCTTAATGTTATTTGATTTTTTATAGAAAGAATGATTTAGTATTGTGGAATGTGGGATTAAAGCTTAGATAGCATTTTATGAACCAGAGTATAAAAAGAACTGAATGTAGTAATTCTTACATTGCATGATTACCATCTCATACTAGTATTTAACTGTTGTAAACAAAGAAAAAGGTGGCTGCTGGAGAGTTGCATTAGATCCTAAGATCTAGGTGCAGTGCTCTCAGATCCAAGGCTACTCACTGATGATGGCCACAAGCCAGAAACTAGTCTGGGGATATTGGATGAGTAGGCACTAGATAGGGATTTTATGCACAAGACTTCTGGCATCCATTGATTACCCTGGTTAACACAGGGTGGGACAATTGTATGGAGAGTTTTGCCTTTGTTTAATTCTTACATTGGTAAAAAGATGACTTTGTATATATTTTTTTGAGGTTGTTAATTGTTAGTGAGTTTGAATAAGTAATTCTAGTGATAAGAGTATGACAAGGAAGAAGTGACAAACAATCCATAAGAAAGTGTTCCAATGTTTCTTTATTTCTATGACAGAAAGATGGCACATAATAAATCTATATTTGTAAAGTTTTACTTGTAGGAGAGAAAATAATTTGTAAGAAGGTCTTTGCCATTTATTTTAATTAAGAAGTTCTGATATTTGGATTCCAGGTGCCAATATCTGACTTTATAATATATTTGTTATTACATAATAAGAAAGATTCATTATTACTGGATATACTATTATTATTTTTAATTTCATATGTTTGCCAATACCCTTAATTTTATTTAAAAATAGATTATGTAAAAGAGAAGGTATTTGCTTATAAGAATTATTAATGTTTTGGTAAAATTATTGTTAATGACTGGTGGAGTGTCAGTAGGGTTAACAGCAATTACACAATTAATACTTGGGGAGGAATTAATTATGTTTTGTAATTTCATTAATGGCTCTCTGCAGATAAAATATAAAATTGCCATGTAATGACAGCATTAAATTTAATATATATTTGCATATTTCTTATGCTTAGAGCTAATGCTTTTTTTATTCAAGATTAGTTTGGTGATAAGGGAGTATTTTTTTTTTTTTGAATAAATAAGTAAATTATATAATGGGTAAGAAATAATTTTAGAAAATATTAAAATGTTGTATAGTGATGCTGCTTTGGATAACATATTGCTGGTGCTTTTTACTGAAACATTAAACTGATTTTGAATAGCAATTTTCAATGCATTATATGAAAAGTTTCTTGGAAAACCTACAAATTTGTGAGGAGTAGAGAAAAAATTGAAAGGAATGGCATTACCTGTAACAATATTCCAAGTAGATTTGTTTTTTATTAAAGTAGATTGAAAAATTGTTAGTTTAGTTATTAAGTTCAGTGTCAAGTAAGGGAAAGATTTTTTTTGTGGTGAGAAAAATAAGTAAGCCATCCATATTGGAGATGTGACTAATGGTTTGGTTAATTATGGGAATATGTATTCCTGGAATTTTGCTTTCTATTTCCAAAAAAGTTGGTTGATATAAGATGTGAAGAAAGCTAAAAGAAGAGCCTTATGAAATAGAATTATGAGGATAAAATCCAGGGAATATTTTTTTTCTGAGATGCAAACTTTTCTATTTATAAGTAGATGTTCTAATATGTAGAGATTTGATATTGGCATATTGTATACTTGAAGTAGTTTAGGTATAGGAACTGAGTCAAATGCAGACTATATATCCAACTTGTCAACAATGAGGCTCATTTTTCTACATTGCCTAATGTGGTCTATTATTATTAAGCAGAATATGATGTAGCAGCCAAACCTTTGTTTGCAAACTAAAATTTTGATAATGAAGATTAAGGCTGGTTAAATTTTATTTTTAATAAGAGATTAAAGTGGTTTAATAAGGAATGGAGTCATTGATATGAGTCTAAGATTGTTTAAGGAAGATATTTCAAGGAAGAGAATCATAGAGGTAGGATAAAGTTCTTGAATCATGTGGCTTGTTTGGACAAATGATTAATTAAATTGTGAATAATTGGAATTGGGAAGTGTTTGAGATGGTTAAATAGGAATTTGGGTATTGCACGAAGTCCTGGATGAATATTATCAGGAATGTTGTTTAACTTGAAGGCAATAACAGATTTAGTAATTCTATGACATAATGTCCAAATAAAAAAACAAATTTGGGACAGGAATAAGTTTGAAATTTTGATTTAAAGTGATAGTGTATAAGGGAAATTGTTTTCTCCAGTTATCACATTTGAATCTTTCAAAATGGATGATGGTATTGTTGCTTTGGGTTTATAACTAATGGCCCATTGTATATATAATTTTGATCAGTTATGGCAATCTGTCATATATATTTTTGACTTTTTAATAGATAGATATCCAAGATTTGTTGTGTGCTTATATTTCTGTTTGAGAGTTATGATTAAAGGAATAGAGGTTGTTAAAGGGGAAATATTTTTTAGGTGAAGGTGTATTTCATCCAAATCTTTTACCAATCTAGTGTACTGCATCATAGCTTTTTCATGATATTTTTTTATTATATTTATATAGATTCCAGTTACTAAAGGGTTTTGAATAATTTATACTATATATACAAGTTAAAGTTTATGATATGACCAAATTGCTCCTTTCTTTTTAATATAATAAATCAATATCAGGAAAACTGTGATTATATTTCCTGGTCAGTCTAACCCAAGTACTACTATATATGATATAAAAGAAAATTTTAGCATGTGACAGATTTAATGTATTTGTTTCAGGCACCAGTATTTAGTGGACGGTATTAACTGAACACATTATCACAGTTAATTAATAAAGACAATTTTTTTCCCCAATCAGTATTTTTTTGTTATCACATTTCTATTTATGGAGATTTAATAAATTAATTACATGCATTAGCATTTATATATGGAGAAATCTACATAATGAAGGTTGCTGAATTTAAATTACCATATAGATTTAATAAACAAATACATCCTATAAATACAAAAAAAGTTATTAATACTATCTATTAAATATTATTAAACATTAACATATAGATACATTACATAGGGTTGCAGAAAGGAATGTGTTGTTGACAGTAAGGAGGCCCTTTGATTCCTCTTCAAGGCATTCTTGTCATTGCAGCTTTTATTATTATTTGATTATTCATATAGTATATGAATGTGTATGGGCTATTCACAAACATTCATTAGCCAGCATGATCAGTTTGTTGGGTTTTTACCTCTAAGTATAAGATCAAGAAACACCATAGTCTTTTTTCTCAGTTGCCTGATATTGCAGAAAGTATGAGTGTGGGAATAATAAAAAAATTCTAATAAAAGTATATAATCATGACAGACAAAAATAAATCACAGCCCGTATTCCCAAAGGCTGTGAAGTCAGCAGCCAAGGTAAGCATTTGGTAGCCAAAGCTGGAGGGTGTTAAGAATCACCTGATTGTCAAAACAGGCTGTCATTTGATGATACTTTATGTAGGTATTTACAATTGCAGATCATCTTCAAGGAAAGAAAAATGGTCTCATATTAAATGAGACATTATGGGTCTTCATGAAATTAGAAGAAAAGGTGAAGAGGCAATTGATTTTAAAAGTGGGCATGTACTCTACTACAAAGTCACAAATATTGGAAGTACAACTAGAGTAGGATTCATTATAAATAAAATGTGGGAAAACAACTTTGTGGAGATTGATGGTGTATTGGATAGAGTGGAAAGATTAGTTATTCAACTTAATAGCAGATAGCAAATGTAGATAATTCATGTTTATGCCCCAACAAGTTTTCATAGTGATGAAGTAGTAGAAGATTTTTATATGGATGTATAAAAGGCTTTTGATCAGAATAAACAACATTTTAAAATCGTTATGGGAGACTTTAATGCTAGAATTGGTAAACAAATGAAAGATGAAAGTGCTGTAGGTAATTTTGGTTATGGTAATAGAAATGAGAGAGGACATAGACTTGTGGTGTTTGCAGAAAAAGAAAAACTTTATATTATGAATTCTTTTTTTGAGAAAAATTTTAAAAGAAAATGGACATGGATGGTACAGCAAAATGGAATTATATTTTGATTAACAGAAAATGTATATTTCAAGATTGGAATGTCCTTAATAAATTCAACACAGAAAGTGATCATTGATTAATAAAATGTAAGATACATGTTAATGCAAAACTAAAGAGACAAAAATTATTAAGAAAAATTATATTTACAGTTGATATTCCTAATCTTCAGAAACATTCTAATGAATTTTTATTTCTTGCAAATCGTTTTCAAGAATTAGTAGATTTGAATGTGATTCAGATTTGAATGAAATTAATAGGAAAATAACTAATACACTTTTAAAAATCACAACAAAAGCCGTAGAAAAAAGCAGCAATTGATCAATGAAATTTCTACTGAGACTAGTGAATTTATGAAGAAAAGAAGGGATATGGGAGAATATATAAAAATGATACATTAAGAAGGATTGAATATCTCAAATTTTATAAAATGGTGTGAAAAAGAGTTGATAATGATATAAGTATAATTGTGAACTAGCAAGGAAATTTGTAGAAGAGAATAAAAGTCTCAAAAATGTAAACCAACATTTTGATATTGGTAAAAAAACTTATATCTGCAATAAAAAAAGATGGAACTATTATTAAAATGAGAGATGACATCATGAAACGAGTAGAAAAGTTCTATAAAGAATTATATGGTAGTAAAGAACAAACACCTCCTACATATATTACACCTTTTGAATTGTTCAGGATTTTAAAAAAAGAAGTGAAACCTACAATTAAATTTTGGGAGAAAGGAAAAGCTCCATGTAATGATGGAATTATAATCAATATATTAAAAGAAGCATGTGAAAAAAGAGAAATTTTTTTGATAAAGTTAATGATAAAGATGTACCACAATTGGAAAAATGCAGTATTAATATTTTAAAAAGGTGATAAAATAATAGAAATTATAGACCTATCAGTCTTTTATCAGTTATATACAATAATTTTTATCAAGATAATTACAATTTGTCTATAGAAAACATTGAATTTCAACCAACAAATTAACAAGCTGGATTTAAAAGTGGTTTTAGTACAGTAGATCATATCCAAGTATTGAGAAAAGTTATAGAAAGGACCAATGAATATAAGTTGCCATTATGCTTTGGATTTGTAGATTATGAAAATGCATTTGATTCTATAAGCATTCATCAATGTATAGAATCAGGATATTGTTATATTCTGAAGAATATTTATAAAAATGCAACATCAGCTATTAGATGACATAATGATACTAGGAAGGGTATAAGATAGGGTGAGTTCATATTACAGCAGTGGTGCAAAAATTTTTTTGTGGATTAAAAGGGGAAGCTAAAGGTGTAAATGTAAATGGAAATTATTTAAGTCATTTAAATTTTGCATATGATGTAATTGTTTTTACAAATGATGGTTCAGAACTTCAGAAATGTTGCATAAATAAAATAGAACTAAAGGTAAATGTTAAAAAGACTAAAGTAATATTCAATGGATGAGTTAGAAGAAGTTCACAACTACAAATATCTTGGTTAGATTATTTCTACAGATGGAAACATAATGGGTTAAATTAATCATAGAATTAAAACTTAGTTGGAATGTTTTTGGTATAAATAACTTAATATTAAAAAGAAATATGCCTTTATGTTTGGAAACATAATGGGTTAAATTAATCATAGAATTAAAACTTAGTCGAAATGTTTTTGGTATAAATAACTTAATATTAAAAAGAAATATGCCTTTGTGTTTGAAAAGAAAGATTTTTACCAGTTCTTACAGATCTGAGACTTGGATGCTTAATAGAAGAGCAATACAGAGGCTTCAGATCATTCAAAGAAGTATGGAGAGATGCATGTTAGGATTAACAAGAAAATTTCAAAAATGAAATGCACGGATAAGATAACAAACAGGTGTTACTGATATCATTAAAAGAATTAAAAGACTGAAGTGGACTTGGGCTGGACATATTTCTAAAAGAAATGAAAATAGATGGACAATTGAAATCTTAAACTGGATTTCAAGAGATTTTAAAAGATCCAGAAAAAGACCACATGTGAGATGGTTAGAAAAAATAAAGTGTGCAGGGTTGATATGGATAAGAGAGGCTAGAGATTGGATAAGATGGATTGAATCAGGAAAGATCTTTATCCTACAGCAGATTGGTAATGGTTGATGATGATGATGATAACTTTACATAGAATCAATGTAGAACACACTTTCAGATAAAAATTTAATTCAGTACTGTATTAGCAGTAAAGTTTAATTCAACTGTCTAATTAGTTTATTAAAAGGTTATATTATTAGTTCAGATAAACATTAAAGTTAGATATAGAGCTCTCATTACCCTTATCTATTATTTCTTTGAATGGGTTTAATTACTGATATAATAGATGTATCCATGTCCATGGGTTTCTTTTTTCTATAAACTTTAAGATCCATTATGTCTGGTTAAAGTGTTATTTTTTTATTAGCTTATGATGGTTCTGATGTTATGTAGGTATGGTGTTTTAAATCAAGGCATCCTCTCAACTTTAGGCTAGGAAGAAGGCATCAGTGATTGTATCTGTTTAACAGTGCATCTGGTTTAAATTATATCTGCTGGTAAAAGAAAACACATGGGAAAACATTCTTATATAACTTTCTGGATCTTTTTAAAATTTTTTCCACCACTCAATTAAGAATACAACACACTAATTTGAAGAACTCATGGGTAATATAAATGAAGCAAGGAAGAAAGAAATCAATGTTCTCAGACACATCTTTTTATACCACAGGTCTGATTCCAACATGCAAGTGCACCTATTCACACTTTTGTTTAACTCTTCAGAAATTGAATTCCTGCAAAGCTTATTTTTATTATAATTAATTTAGTAATAGTTTTAACAAGGCTGTAAACCTTAGCAATGAGCGTCTGAAAAAATCGTCACTAGGAACCTCTGTAGGTCTTTAAAACACATGCTTACGCTATGAAGAAAAGAGAGAATACAATATTAATCATAATTTACATACAATACAGGATTTTATATTATGTTTAATGTAGCATTCATTTTGGTTTGTGTGTTACTATAATTTTATCTACCAAAATAAATGAATACTTACAAAATTTAAACAAGGATTCGTTTTATACGATCTCTAATATTTTTATTTTATTATTCTGATTGGTCATATTTACTGAAAAAAAAAATCACACATGCCTTCCTCTCTAATTACAGGTATTTGCATTTTGTCTTATCTTAAAAAATGTAGAGGTATATTTTCTTTGATTATCAGGGTAGTTACAATACAAGTAATAAATCTTGTTTATTAAATAAACATCTATATTTTTTGTTATATATTATTATTATATTTTATAAAATATACCTTTTTCTCAGCAATCATCTACCATAGTAAAATGCCAAACACATGTTGTACTAAAAATAATGGTACACTAGTTGGGGATGGGTGGACATTTTTCCTAGTGCAAACATTTATCATAGATTTAATGATCTTTATAAATGTTAACCATGTTTCTACAGGGTTTAATTCCATAATGTTTACATTTTAAAATAAATATAAATTTCCATAATGAGAACTTCAGATGTTGTGGTTTTAGAAATACTCTAATAGTGTTATTAAGTCTGAATACTGATTGTCTTTGCAAGTTTAATTCAATTTTAATTGTCAGTGCTAGATAGTCTGAAAAGCTTACAGGCATTAGTGTTGGACTAGTGAAAAAATAAAAGGCAGGAGAGTAGAAAAGATCTATTAGTGTGGAGTGTTTTGGTGTAGAAAAAAAACAAGTTTGTGGAAAATAATCCTCCTGCACTCATGAGTCTGGCATTAGTCTGATGGAGATATTATTTTACAAAAGTTGAATATAGCATGTTGAAATCACCAGTTAAAATTATAGGATGTGGATTAGTAGAAATAAGCAAATTTATCTGACTTATTAATCTCACTATTAATTCTGTTTTGTTGTAAAAGTATACTGTGATTATCATTATTGTGAGGTATGTGTGATAATGTGTTACTATAGACATATTGGAGTCAAGATATAAAAATTTAAATGGGTTAAATGAAGAATTGTGGTGTATGATCATTCCTACTCCAGCTGCAACTACATCAGACTGTGATAACTTAAGAAATCCAAATTTATTAAAAATCTATACGAGTTAATTTTTGAAAGTGATGAATATTTTGTTTTAGTGAGAGAGTTATGTTGTTGAGTTGAATTGTGAGAACCAGTTACTGAGGACAAATAAGCATAGAGGTGAGCTAAATGTCCCTTACATTAATCTGTGTTATAACTGAAACACAGGCTTATTATATATCTGTGTTATTATATATCTGTGTTATATTTAAATTCATTAAGAATAAGTCTATGCTACTAAAATTAATTTTTAACATAACTAAAAGAATACAAAAATGAAATCAAAAATTTATTTAATTTTCTAACTGACTAATATGTTCTATTGTTAGTCCTAATGATATTTTTTGTCAATCTTCAATCTATGATTTTAATACAAAACCATCATTCTACTCTAAAATTCAATGCATTAGACTTGATTTCTCAGATCTTTAAGTTTACAAATAAAAAAAATATTCTAAAAAATTATATATGAACTTGGCAAATATTAAAAAAATGAGTAGGTAACGAGAACAATGAGTTTTTCTATTATTGCACAATTGTAGGAAAAGAAATCAAGCATGCAATTCAAGAAAAATTAACCAAATCTTTGTTGACTAAAATTTATTTTTTAAAATGGGAATATAAAACATTCCTATAAAGTATTAAATTTGTATTTATAATTTTTAGAATATCTCAAAAGATCATAATATGATGCTGGCAAGCTGCCAAAGATGATTCACAAAGCATGGTATTTTTGTTAACATTACACTTGAGTTTATTAGCTATACCAATAAAATGAATGGGTATATATGTATATCCTTTTTTGAAAACATTTATTATAGAATTGTTGCTTAAAAATAATAAAAAATATTTAATAAATATTATAAAAAAAGCATATTTTTCGCTATTCCAAAAATTTGTATTAAGTAATCTCACAATTGGTCTCCAAACTGAAATACAAAAAGAAAACAATTCCATCAAACACATGGAGTAAAACACATTGATCTATATTGACTATTAGACATAATGATCTCTTCAGATGTTTTTTGGAATTGATAAATCAATATACATTAATTCATGGTTTTGCCATTTAAAAAAAAAATCTATGGAAATAGCCATAGAAAAGTGAATTAAAGTTGGAGAACTAACAGCTTCATTTCTTAAATAAATAATCACGTTAAATATCAGTCTTCGTAATCATTCCATTAAATCAATTAAAAAAAAAACCCACACTTTTTCATATTATCAATAATAATATTTTTTGCTTCTCTAGCAATGCGCGTTTAAATGTTTTTAAAATCATCATATATTTATAAAATTAAATATATTTTACATTTATTAAAAAAAATTAACTTTTAAATAATCAACAAGTAACATAGATAAAAATTACTTCGCAATTGTTTCTTCTTGACAAATAAATTGTGAACAAATGCTATCATTTTGAGAAAAAATGAATTTTTCATTTACTCTTTGTATTATAGCACTTTATATTTTGTTGATATATTCTCTCATCTGTTAATAAAAACAAGGACTAAAATATATAATCTTTACACTTGAAATACCTCATTCCCAGTAATGTTCAGAATTAATACTATTTTGAAAAAAATAGAATTTGCCATGAAACAGATAATATAATCATTAACTGAAACTTTTGTATTTTTCATATTTAAGCACATATTTATCTCTCTTCATTAAAAAAAAAATCTTAGCATCTCAAAAGATTAAAACAGGCAAAACTCTCCATACAGTAGTGCCACCAGTGCAAGCCAGAGTAATCAATGGATGCCAGAAGGCTTTGTGCATAAAATCCCTATCTAGTGCATATTCATCCAACACCCCCAGACTAGTTTCTGGTTTGTGTTCTTCATCAGTGAGGAGCCTTGGCTCTTAGAGCCCTGCACCTAGATCTTAGGATCTAATGCAACCCTCTGCCACTTTTTATCTCTACTTAACTACAAAATTATGAGAATAAAATTTAAAAACACAATAATATTTTCAATCTAAGCTTATTAGCTTATATAGTCATATAGGCTTGAACTCAGTTCAGTACCTTACATTTTGGTGTTTTTTGTTCTTTAATAACCATAATCCAATTAGGAAAGATTGGTGTTGTGCACTGGTGGCGCTACTGTTTGGAGAGTTTTGACTGTTTTAATAACAGTTAGGAGCAAGCATAAGAAATGGTGATCATGTGATGTTTAGTGGTTCATCTCAAAAGATGTTATAACTACAGAAATTTTTTCTCTTGTTTTCTATTATATAGTTGTTGTTTTTTTTCAAAAATCTTTTATATACTTAATTATACCATTCGTTTTTTAATAATAGGGATATATTTTGTTATTTTCTGAAATATGTTCTATTTTTAAATTTTTGTTTCTCTCTATGGTTTTTCTTGTCAGACAGTTATATTTACTAAAACTAAGTTGCTTTTTCATATTCTTTTATTGAATTTTAGATATTGATTTTTCTAAATACTTCTATTTTAATATTTTTATAGTCTCTATTTTCTTTATATATTTCATTGACACAGAGGAGTTGTTGCATTTATATATAAACCTTCTATAGAGTTGATCTTAATTGTATATCAGTTACCTAGTCTGTTAATATTTTTAAAATACTAGGTTAAATTTCTGAAATATTTTTAAAGATTAGAGATATGAGATGTTAATACTATTTTTCTTAATATTTTTTATTCTTTTAATACTGCTTTAACATATATCTTACAGCTCGTTAATTATTGTTAATCTTCCTGTGTTCATCTATTAAGTATACTATGGTTTTAAATAACATTCTCTGTTATATAAAATATAATCCATCTCTGATATATCTTCATTTAGATGTTCCTATGTTTTGATAATCTTTTAGAATTTTCGAAAAAATAATCTGTATATTATGAATTCATTTTCTCTCTCATTTAATCTTTATTCTTTCTCTCTCTCTTTTTTTAAAAAATGCTATTAAACACTATTTTCATTCTTTTATCTGACAGCCTATAAATATATAGCAAATTATAAAATTTTAGATTTCCCCTAGCCTTCATTTCAATCCACCAAATACTTTCGCAAAAAGTTTTGGAAATATGGAATTGTCTAGATATATATCTTTATCAATCTTAATTTTAGGTTCTCTATGCAGTATAATCATTGCTGTTATATTTTAAGAAATATTCTTCAGAGTTTTGTATTATGCCAGGTTTGTGGTATGATATCCATGGCTGTAATCACAGCAGAAATACATACGGAATCAAATGCCTTTCCATAATCTGTAAGTCCAAATATTAAATGGTAATTCATACTACAATTTTTTTTTAAATGTGAAAATGATCTACTGTGATATAACTAATTTTGATATAATTTGCACTTTTGTTTGATTTGAGTTCAGTGATCTATTATATTTAATGTTTATTTTTAGCAATTCTAACCTGTAACATTCTATACGTTTTATGTTTTTAAGTATCAGTTATTACATATTTCCAGTTTACCTTATTGGATTATTATTTAAACATTTATCATGCAGCATTGCCAACTAATTTTTCTGTATTTCCTAGTACAATTTTAAAAACATCTATAATGATTCTACCATTTCCAGTAATTTTTTCATTTTTCATACATTTAAAAACATGTTTCATCTCTTCATTTAAATACTTGACATTTCAAAATGATATCTTAACTGTAATAATTTTGTTAAAAAAAGTTTTATTTTAATAGAAATATTATTTAAAATGAATCCAAACATATGGAAAAATTAAATTTTGCAAAATTGGCCTTGAATTAATTACATTGCATTGCCAGAGAAGGGCTAATATCTTACAACAATTTCTTTTTGCTCTAAATGTTTAAAAACATTCTATACATTTATACAAAAATTTTAAAACTTTTCATTGCAATAAGAACTTGTTGGGTAATAAAATGTAATGATTTGCATTTAATACTTTTTATTAAGTTATATGTTTTTTACAGTTACAGTAATGATGCTCTTCCAATAACAAAAATAAAAGTTTTAAAATTTATTACAAAGATGCAGTCTTTCTGATAATATTTACATGAATGTGAAAGTAACCAATTTAATGTAGAAAAATATAATTCAAATTTTTGCATCTAAATTAATTTAAATGAAGATAAACTATTAATACTTTACACAATTAAATATTCTTAAGATAAAACATGAGTTAGATCACTTTGATATATATATAGTAATTCTAATACTCTCATGGATAAATGATGAATTCATAATATTATTTCCAGGAGCTTTCTTGTAGTAAAAATATAATAGCTAAATACCAGATGTTTCAGTATAATAACAAGTACTTTCCTCGGAACTTCTTTCTCACATCATAAGAATGTGTGTGGTGAGATTTAAAATCATTATTTTTTTCCTTTGTTATTTTCTTTTCATTCTCAAATTCTATTGGTTGAGAAGTTTTAAAAAATATTTTACTCACCAATAGCTTTTTTCAAATATTGTTAATTTTCTTTAATTAAAAAATATTCCAGTGCATATTTCTAGGTAAAAATTAAATAGAAAATATTCAAATTTAAATATTTTTGATTTAATTTTTATCTAACATTATGCACTGGAATATTGGAATGTTGGGTGATAGCAAAATGACTAACATTGTTGTCTTTATTTATATGAATAAGTTTAACATGTTTGTTTACAAGTAATTTAAGATTGGCACTAATTTAATTTTATGTTCTTTGTTTGAATAAGTCTGAATTTTAATATATAACATCATTTTAGCATACACCTTTCTTCTAGAGAGTGATTTGAATATATATATTATATTTAATATTCTCACACACACACACACACACATATATATATATATATATATATATATATATATATATATATATATATATATATGATAAAAATAAAGTCATCTTTATTATTTCCTCACTGCCTTTCTAATGCATTTTTTATTTATGATTTTCAAAAATATAAACAAATGAAAGGACTTTCTATCAGCTTTCCATTGTCACCTGTAATTTCTGATCTCTTCATGACTACTTTCGAGAATCAATTATTAAATGCAGCTAGTAAGATGCCTTCTACTTTATTCAGTTATGTAGATAATACATTTGTTATATGACCTCATGGTATTAATGCCTTGAATTTATTTAGTTTTCTTAATGGATAAAATTTTAATATTTAGTTTATTATGGAAGTTGATATTTGGAAGTTGATAATAATACACTTTTTTTTGATATGCATTTATTGCTAGAATCCTGATGACCCTTTATCAATATCTGTTTATAAAAAATCCATGCTTACAGATATCTCAATTTTAATTCTCATCATCATCCTGCTCATATATTTTCTGTTACAAAAATATTTTTGACAAGAACATATAATTTGTCTGGTAAATATAAATAACATTACATATAAAACTTTACATAACATCGATACTAAGAAGAAAAAAAATGATAAATTGACAACTCAACTGTTTATAGAATTGTTTAACTTATATTAAAGAAGTCACTGATAAGATTAGTAGAAGACTATATAATTTCAATATTATAATTATCTTTTCCACTAGCAAAGAAAACAATTGTTGATTTTTTCCACATAAATCTAAAAATCAAATAGTTTTAGGAAATCAAGGTTCTATGAAATTCCATATGCACAGTGCTAAGACAAGTTTTCGATATTTGTATATATATATATATATATATATATATATATATATATATATATATATATATATATATATATATATATATATATATATATATATAAAAAAAAAATATATATATATATATATAATCATTAAAATCAATCAAAACTTAGACAATCCCAATATCAATAACAACCTCAACCTTTTTTCAAGGCAACCTTATTGTAATTGTGATTGGCTAAGTGTTAACTGATTTTAATGATTACTTATAAGCCCATTTAGCCTTAAACATTATTTTATATATATGATTGAGAATGCTATGCAAAGGTTTAATTAGTATGTGCTTCTAATAGACTATTTGTTTTAACAGATGATCTAAATAATTCAAGGTTTTTATAATATATCTATCTCATTAAATTATTTTTTTAAATTAATAAATTAATTTATTCAGTGGTCAATCAGAATATATTATAATTTAAGAAGAAAGAAGGACTTATTCAATTCTTTCTTTTTTTTACATTTGAAATAAACAATGAAAATATTACAATCTATTACAATCTAATAAAGATTTTAGAAAAAGATTGCAATTATTTTAGTTGGTTTGGTAAATGCAAACCTAATTTTCTAGAAACCAAAAGCACCTAAATTATTTTATTTCGTTAAGTGTTTCTTATGGCAATAAGGATGAAGTATCTTATTTTCCTCCCTTTGTGTTTAAGAAAATTGCTTAAAATTTTTGTATTGTTCATTTACATTTTTATTTCAAATATTAATGAAAGATTAGTGATAATTTTATAAGTTTTTATTTAACATTCTGTTGAATACATAATTAAATTAGTGTTTTAAGTTTGTATATTTTTAAATTTATATCTTACTTTGTGTGAAGTTTTATTTTGAATCCTATAAAAGCATGGTACCATTGTTTTTGGATATGTCTAATCTGATAAATCATCAGAAATACTTATATGTTCTCATATTTATTTTAGTATATTTTATTTATATTCTAACTTTGATGACAAGTAGTTTTAATAATCCATTATTAAGTTTCATCCAATGTTTTTATTTGGATAAGTAGGCGGTTTTTTTTTCTTAGAAAGTTTTTTTTGTCAGAATTTTGTTTTATTTTGAATATTTAATGTTTTGCATAACAAGGTATTCAAAATATCAATGGTACATTTTCATTTCTTTTTTTGTTGATATCTTGCAGATATATTTGACCTAGTTTTTCATATTTTTGTACTGGCAGATACATTTCATTTGTACTTTTGGCATCTATTTTATTCTTATGTGGAACTTTTGTGGCAGATATAAATTGATTTGCAGTAATATGATTTCAAGTATATACTTGTCAAATACATTTGCCCTATACTTATTGGTCCTGTTATTCATATACTTATTTGTGATTTCAGTTAAATATTATAAGAAGTGTTAATGCAGTCTATAATTTTATTAGTTGAAAAAGTATTTTTTATTTTCATGTACTTATTTTTTTCTTTTTGCAAATTATAAATATTACAAATTAACTTTTTTTATGAAATCAAAATAATAGCAATAGGTTCAGAAAAGCATATCTAAAATCTACTATCCATGTTAAAGTTTTGTTTTTTCTTTATTATTGGCAATAACATTTATTATTACACTGAGCCACAATTCATAGCATCATTTCTGAAAGAACTTGCAGATGTCAGGTGGATTGTTACTGCTACGTGCATCTCAGAGAACTTTAGCAAACCTCAATAGTTTTCAGTTGGACTTACAAAGATAATAAAAAAAAACCAGGTATTATATATTTAGTAATCTATTAACATCTGGAAAAATATTCTTTAAAAAAAAATTAGGTGTCATCTGACTTGTAACTTCAATAAATATAAAAGAACCTGATATTGAAATATCTGTTAAAAATTGCATGACTTCTCAAATGTGGTTAACATGGGTATTCAGTGTAATCACTTTTAGCAATGATGAAATGTTTAAAAATACACTCAACATATGCTTTTATTTTCAAGAAAAATATTTATTAAAAAATAATATACAAAATTCCACACAATATATAATAAATTCCATTACATTTTATTTTATCAAGTATAAGTGCATAATTAATGCAATTAATAAATATTTTCAATGATTTTCATTATCAAAATTTTATTTACATCATGGATTTTGGTGAGTGTATTCCATAATAGATTATTATGATTATTTTATAATTAGTGTATTTTCTTCTGTGATGGACATATATATTAATTCTTTATTCAAAGAAATTGAGCGAAGTTTGCTGGGATCTACATGCCTGCTTTGAGAGAGGAAGTACATCACATCTCCTACATTGATGATGTTATGGTTTTTCTTCCTTCCAAAAAGCATTTACCTCACTCACAACAAATCCATGACAAGTATGCTTTGCAATATAATCTCTACATATATTACACAAAGTCATCCATTTGGAAAATAAACAATAGAACCATGATAGCTTCAATGTTCACTTCTACGCCTCAAAAGTTTTTGGGCTTCCCTATTGCATTTGTCCAGAATCTCAATGAGGAAAGAGATTCAACAATCTATTCTGGATAGCATCTCTGTCACTTCCAGGAAAAGCAACACTGCTTAACATGCTCATCTTCCCTAGAGTAAACTATTTTTTTTACCCATAATCAAGTCTACAATGTTGTTTCAATCCAATATTAACTCATATGTTCTAAGCTATTCTGGAATGGCAAATGTGTTGCCATCAATATGGCCAAAATGCAGAGGCCCAGGAAGCTAAATGGACTTGGCCTTCATTACATGTCCATATTCTATGTGCAAAAGTCAATTAGGGTATTGCAAGAAATTTATTTGAAATTGGCTGATGCCAATATTAACTTTCCATTTGATCTCACTGATACACCCCTGCCATCTGTAAGTAAATGGATTAATGATATTAAGAATTACATCAACAGCTTATTTAACATCACTAAGCTCATCTTGGAAAACAAAAAATCCTATTGGGATTTATATGGACTTATACATCCAAATCAAAATATGCTGCCATCAAGCTTGGTTTGGATAATAAACAGATCATCAAAAAGTTGAAAAACTGGTTTTTTGAACTGAAATACATTGACTTTCTTCTCAAGTTGAACCTCTCCTCCTTATCCACCAATCATTTTTTGGTGTGGAGGAAGGGTTTTGCAAGCCTTAATCTTCAGTGCAAATTATGCAGAATGGATGATGAAACTCTCCAACATTTGTTTTATACCTGTCCTTTTCTTGCACTGCTCAGGTCTTTGATTGTGGACAGTGTGTCAACCAATATCAGGGATATGTTGTCTGTTAGGAGGTCTATAAAGAATGGCACCTTCTCTATTATTAGACTGGCCATTTGTATAGTATTTTCAGTTTGGCTCACAAGGTGTAAGCTTTTATTTAATCAAATAAACCTCAGTGTCTACCAAGTATACACAAAGTTGATTACTAAAATCAAGGATAGAGACAGACTTTTGGCTCCTGAATGGTTGTTTTGGAAGACCTGGTTCAAATGCACTTTTCCAAACAAATGAGTAAACACCTTATGCGATCATTTATTGGTTATACCAGCCTCATGTGTAAACTCTTATATATTTTCATTATATTTGCCTGCAGTTATTCAAAGTATATGTAAATAATTTCATGAATAAACCTTTCTTTTTATATACAAAAAAAAGATAAAAGGTTTTTACATTTTCCCATGGATTTTGTTTTTTTTACTTGATTCCTTTTAGCATGACTTTGGCCTTGCATATAAATAATGACAAAACTGCAAAATGCTTGTTTCCTGCCCAGTTCATATCACATATTACCTTATTGAAAAGATAATTTTTATATTACTTTTGTTTTCATTTTTGATGTTTTATACCTAATATAAAAATATATTGAAAATAAGATTAACTGTGAAACTTCCGTTATTTACTAATTGTGTATACATTTCATGGTTATCCAGGAAATTTTTTTGATATCATTGTATTTTCCACTATTGTATTCAAGTATTGAGACTCTTCAATATCAAATTTTAATCTGTGAATAGTCTTTTTATTTATTTTAAATGTCTCCCTAGAGTTTGCATCATTATAAACATCTTCCTTAGCTATTGCATCATTTTTATAATAATCACATTAGGTGTAGATGATTTTTAACACTATTTATATTAATTTACAACAGATGTCAATCTCTTGTTCATTTTTACATTCTTCCACAATGCTCCCATTTTGGTTTTAGATTCTTCTGCATTGTTACATCAGTTTCACAATAGTATCGATCTCTACATTGCCTTTAATACTCTTCTACGATCATTGCAACAAATGTAGTATTTTCATACTTCATTATATTAGCTTATGAGTCTTTTTTTTAGTTCCTTCCACAGTTTTGGAATTATTTTACAGCCCCCCCCCCATTTGAGCAGTCATTTTAGAAGTGCATATATTAATTCGAGATGTTATGATTTTAAAAACATTTTATTAAATTTTTACAGAAATTAAATCATCTAGAGTCGTTTATAATTAAGAAGGCAAAATATTAAATCAATTAATTGATTTAATATATATACATAATCTTATTTTTATTATTAAAGCAAAGATATATTACTAATTTTCTCTATGCTTTCCCTCAAATTTTTTTTTTGTATTTTCATCTTTTATGTTACTGCTTTGGTATCACAACAAGCGAGTTGTCACAAATCTCTCATTCCATCGGTCATCTCCGGACTGACGGTGACAAGTCAGTTGTGTGTATTTTTACTACCATATTTCTATTTTTTAATTACGCATACAGCATTTGTGACTCCAAATTTTTCTTTTCTTCTCCCCCCCTTTCCTCCTCTTTTTTGGAGTTAAAATGGTCACATCGTTTACGAGTGACTGCTAATGAATGAATTTTCTGAATTTCAAAATTATCTTTCTATACTATGACTCATAAAATTATTTCGGTGTTTAATAAAATAATTCAAATATTCATTTTTTGTCTCAGTACGCAGTATAATAACATTTTTCTAAAGAATGAGTATTACTTAGTAACTTTCTAATGTTTTAAATTCATCTTATAATTAAAAAAAACTATCTTTATGAATTAAGAATGTGACTTGCAGTGCTTTTTTTTAACCTTTTATTGCATCCTGGGCCACAGGAGTAGATTGTACGTGTTTGTTGACGAATATTTTTGAGAAATTTTTTTTTAGGCCAACAAGTTTAACATAATTTTGTCTAAAGCATTTAGTTAAAAGATAAAAAGCTGTTACATTTATTTTATATGAAAGAAAAAAAAAGTTTGGTCTTAATTTATAAATAGCTATTGACTGAGAATGTTGTTAATTATCTAAGTCTCAGTTAACAGCATTTATAATTATAACTAAAAGGCATTTTATGGACTACATAATAATCATCATCACCATCATTTTCAACCATTATCGATCACTGCACTCCAAATTTAATCCAGTTTCTACGATCTCTAAGCTCTTTTCGCCATCTCATTCATTATTTCATCCATTCATCTCACACAAGGCCGATTTCTAGATCTTTTACAACCTTCTGGAATCTAGATTAAGAGTATCATTCCTTATAGCAATATATTAAACCCAAATGCACTTTAATATGATAATTCTTTCAATGAGCTCAGTAACACTTGTTTGTTCATTTATCCACAATATTTAATTTTCAATCTTTTCTTACTATACCTAACATACATCTCTCCATACTTTTCTGGGTGGTCTAAAGTCTCTATATTATTCTTGTGTTAAATATCCAAATCTCAGAACCAAAAATAAAAACTGATAAAACTCATTATTAAAAACATTTCTTTTTAAACAAATATATATATATTTGCTTTTAATATTAAGTTATTTCTACCAAATGCACTATTCAGTTTAATTCTATAATTAATTTCATTCATTATTATTCCATCTGCAATCTGACCAAAAGTATTTGCAATTGATAACTTCTACTTATCATTATCAATTTTTATTTTTTTATTTTGAGAAAATCCACTGTTCATTACTTTTGTTTTTGGCATTTACCTTTAATCCTACTTTTTTATTTTCATCTGATAACTCTTGCAATATTTCCTGAAATTTTGAAGAATTATTTGCAAAAACAATTAGATTTGTGAAATCTTGTTAACTTAAATAACATCCATTTATTTTTACTCCATTAGCTTTTCATTTTAATCCACAAAATACTTATTTCAAAACTGCTGTAATAAGTTTTGAAAACGTGGAGCCATCCTGTCATACACCTTCACAATGTTAATTTCCTAGTATCATTATGTAATCCAATCATTACTGTTACATTTTGATAAATATTCTTTAGAAATAAATAAATCCATATTGTGGGTCTATATTTTGATGATTCAATGCTTTAATCACAGTAGAGATGTTTATAGAATCAAAAGCCTTTTAATGAACTAAAAATCCAAATAACAATGGCAACTCATATTCATTAATCTTTCTATAACTTCTCTTAATACTTGGATATGTACTAAAACTTTTTTAAATTAAGCTTGTTCTTTTAGTTGGTTAAAATCAAAAGTTGTGTTTATCTTGATAATTTTTTTTTTCATAAAATAGATAAAAGACTGATAGGACAACAATGTTCAATATCTCCTTTACCATAGCTTAAATATTAGTACTACATTCTTCCAATCATCTGGTACATATTTATCATTTAGGCATTTGGTATATCAACTTTTTTTTTATTTCTTTACTTGCTTCTTTTAAGATATTGATAATAATTTTATCCTTAACTGGAGTTTTTTCTTCTTAATAAATTTAATTGCATGTCTCACTTTTATGTTTAAAATCCTGGGCCAAATTTTTTGTTCTTTATTGTGATATAATTCTTAATAGAACTCTTCCACATATTTTAAGACGTCATCTCTCATTTTAATAATAGTTTCATCTTTTTTTTATTGCAGAAATAAGTTTTCTACCAATAGGAAGATGTTTTTTTTTTTACTTTTTTTTTCCTTGCTCTATACCCGTTATATTTTCTTATATCATTATTAAGTCTTTTTTATATCATTTTACAAAAGTTTGAATATTCAATCCTCCTTAATGCATTATTTTATATTCCTTTTTATCTTAGTAGAAATTTTAATGATCAATTGCTGTTTTTTTGTACCATCTGTCTTTGTTGCAGTTTTTAATAATGCATCAGTTACCTTCCTATTGATTTCATTAAAATCTGAGCCATCTTCAAAATCTTTTAATATTTTAAAATGATTTGCAAGTTCTAAATTAAATTCATTGGAATGTTTCTGAAGACTGAACATATCAACTGTGAATTATGTTTTATTAAATAATTTTTGACTCTCTAGTTTTGCATTAATATGTATCTTACAACTCCCTAATCATTGATAACTTCCAGTGTTGAATTTATTAAGAACATTACAAAATAGAAATACATATTTTTATTTAGAAAAAATATAATCCAATTCTGCTCTAGTTTTATTTGGATGTTCCAATGTTCATTTCCATTTAGCATTTTTCTCAAAAAAAGAATTTGTAATATAAAATTGTTTTTTTTTCTGCAAACTCCAAAAGTTTTTTATTCTCATAACCAAATTTGCTAACAACACTTTCATTTTTTAATTGTTTAGCAATTCTAACAATAAAGTCTTCAACAACAATTTTAAAATGTTGTTTTATGTGCTTAAAAACCTATTGTACATCCATATAAAATCCTCTTTTTCTGTTGGGGCATAAACCTCAATTATTTGCATTTGGTATCTTTCATTAAATTGAATATTTAGTCTTGCCATGCTGACTGATACATAATCAAATGTCACAATGTTTTTCTTCCACTTTTTATTGATAATAAATCACATTTCACTCATGCTTTCAATATTTCTGCTTTTGCAGTAAAGTTCATGACAACTTTTTAAATCAATTGTTTCTTCACCTTTTCTTCTAACTTCATAAAGTCTAGTAATTCCCCATTTATAAATATTAGACAATTCTTTTTTTCAATTCTTGCAATCTTTTTTTTACTTGAAAGTGATCTTCAATTGTAAGTATATAAATACAAGGTTGTCATAGTTACACTTTGCATATAACATGTATAACTTCTTTTATTGATAAGAAAATTTTCAGTACAATATTATTATATATAAATATTATGTAATTATATTGTAGTCAATAATTTCTTATCAATAAAAAAAGTTATACATTTTATATGCAAATACAGTGTATCTTTTGTAAAGCATGACCATATGTTCACTATAGTCATGCTTTGATAAATATACACTGTATTTAAAGCGTGGCTCTTCAAAGTAACACATACTGTTTGTTCAAAGATTTATTACCATAATAAATGATAATTATCTATATACTTTAGTAGAATAATTTTATTATATATTATCTAACGTATATGTATATAATATAATTTATACATATATATGGTTGCAGAAAGAAGTTTGCTGCTTTTAATTGAAAGAAAATCTAAATCCACTTTGAGCTTTTTTGAGACCTTAAAAAATCTAATAGAATAAACTTTTAATATTCTCTTTATACGTTAAAGTGTCATTACATCTGTTATTATTATGTGATTATTTATGTGACAAATGAATATAGATGTTAATGAAAGGAACTTGAAGTACATATTTTTATTATTCCCTTCATACATTAAATTGTTATTGCAGCTGTTATTAAAATTATTAATTATTTATGTAAGAGTCAAGGTGAAGTGCTACTTATTAACAAGCATTGACCAATGAGATGAGTTTAAAAAAATCATCATATGAGAAATTATGGTCTTCTATCAGTTTTGTATGAGATCTTTACTAAAATTATTATAAATTCATCCACAGTAAACCTTGGATTCAAATCAACACAAATAATAAGCAGGAAATAAAGATTGTTTTAGACAAGAGATTACATCAAGTATTAAATCTAGGTATTCTACTGAATGCATATTTTTTCTATATGTCATAGTACATATTAAATTTATGTTATTGTGATACTGCTTATTTTACTTAGAATTTTAATAGAATGTTTGGATCATCACTCTTATCATATTTAACCATAACCAGTCTATTCCAGAATAAAGGGCTGTTTAATATAGTTTTTGTGATCCTTAATCTTATTTCTTCATATCAGTATAGGAAGCTTCACTTTCTTATCTGTACATCTCACACAGGTCTTTAGCTTCAGTTTAAGATTTCTATTGTAAATAACATCATAGCTTCTAACAATATTTCCAGACAACCTTCATTTAATGTTGATTCTTTCAATGATATAGAGTAGCATTTGTTTGATCTTTCACCCATGTATTTTGCATTTGATTCTTCATATATCTCTGCATATTTTTGTGTGTATTTAAAGTCTTATCTCTCATCTCTCATAAGCGATTTTTAGAATCATACATAAAAAACTGATAAAAGGTGCTATTAACTATTTCATAGCAAATTTTATAATTAAAGTGATGTAAATATAACTTTTAAATAACTCAAATATTATCAAAATGATCTAAAATACAAGGAATAAATCCTTTATGTCTTTTTTGCAAATTAAAAATAAATCCTAGATATAATAAAATATCTTTATCTAACAACAAAATGATATATGACAGTAGCTGTAATATAGTCATATAATAACAACACATAAAAATAACATATAAAAGGTCTTTTCAGCAAATTTTAAATTTTTGCCCTTTTCAATATGTCTTAATTACAAAAATAATCTATATTGCATACATAGTGACATCTACTGGGCTCTATATAAAATTAACACAAGCCTATAATTACACTTAAATATCTTTATAATAACACATATTATACAAACCTCCATTCATTTTTCATTATCCAATTATTTGTTAAATTAATTGATGTTTTATAAATGTTCATAAATTATTTCTGTTATAATTAATGTCATTGGTTTCATATATCTTCCTTCTATTAATTTCTTTAATATAACTTAATGGACTTATATTCTTAACACAATTGTGTTAATTTTATATAGAGCCAGTAGATGTTACTATATATGCAATATAGATTATTTTTGTAATTAAGACATATTGAAAAGG
Source organism: Epiperipatus broadwayi (assembly GCA_028023455.1). Classification (NCBI taxonomy): domain Eukaryota; kingdom Metazoa; phylum Onychophora; class Udeonychophora; order Euonychophora; family Peripatidae; genus Epiperipatus; species Epiperipatus broadwayi. Next base: position 619,278 of record JAQFVV010000200.1, on the reverse strand, counting down.
GCAAAAATTTAAAATTTTCCAAAAAGAGCTTTTATATGTTATTTTTATGTGTTGTGATTATATGAGTATATTACAGCTATTGTAATATATCATTTTGTTGTTAGATAAAGATATTTTATTATATGTAGGATTTATTATCAAAATAATGCAGAAACACTAAAAACTCTCAGTGAGCTATATGTAATCTAATTGTCAACAAACATAAATGTTGAATGAGTCTATCTACACTTTAGTTTTGATTATATATAAGCATACCTCTTACTGACATAATTACATGCAGAGTGTGATTTATATATTCTAAAAATTTGTGATTAGTTATAGTGATTTTAGAATACTTTATAATTGTCTTGAAATTACATTAGCATATATAAATCAAGCTCTGTGTGGAAGTATGTCTTTCAATTACATGCTTATATATAATGAAATCTAAAGTGTAGGTGGACTTATTATACATTTTGCATCTAATGGCAGTTAGCTTGCATGCAGCTCACTGGTGGCTTTCACTACTTCCACATTATTTCAATTAAACTGTGACTATATTTGCAAAAATGAATTTCGTATGTTACTTTCAGAGACTAAACTTTCCATACAGTACAGTGTAAGCCAGAGTAATCAATGGATGCAAGAAGGTTTGTGTATAAAATTCCTGTCTAGTGCTTACTCATCCAATATCCCTAGACTACTTTCTAGCTTGTGACTTTCATCAGTGAGGGGCTTTTGATCTGAGAGTACTGCACCTAGAGCTCTCAGATTTAAGGCTCCTCACAAATGAAATCCACAAGCTGGAAACTAGTCTGGGGATATTGGATGAATAAGCAATAGATAGGGATTTTATGCACAAAACTTCTTGCATCCATTGATTACTCTGGCTTGCACTGGTGGTGTTACTGTATGGAGAGTTTAGTCTCTGTGTAAACAGCTTGTGTAATAATAAAAAAATGGTGATCATATGATGCTTAGTGTGTTATTTTACTTTCAGCTTGAATAATACTATTGCATATATGTTTAAACAGTTCCTATATGTAGTGGTTGGTTGCTGTTAAGAGAATCTTCTAAAATAAGGTTCAATGCTATGAATTTATTTTAGATTGTTTTGCTGCTAATAAATAGAGAAGTATTATCTGCTTATGTAGACATTAGGTGTCTGGTTTATGGTGTGGGATGTTAACAATTTTGCCACTGCCCAGAACACCTGCTGGGGGGCTACATGGTCAAAGTTAGTGCTATTTCTGCTCTGGTTGGCTGCTGTGTTCCCTAATAGGATGTTTTGGGGCAGTGTCCATCTGGCTTTTTACTTATTACTTCTTAGTTTTTACCCAAGTTTGCTTTCCAATTTTGGGCAGGTAGACTGATTGTGGTCCCTGCTTATTTGGACTGCTAATTGGGAGGCAGAGGTATTCAGAATGGTCTTGACATGGCTCGGCTGTGGTTCGAGAGTTTATTGCTTGGGAACTTGGGCCTTGGACCTCGCTGCCTATTGTGGTGGTTGGCACAATGCTGGACTTCACCTATTCAGCTAAAGCATTTGAGTCATCACTTCAGGGTTACAGGAGTGGGACCATTGGGTGATGGTTAATTTCTCGACAGCTAGGCTATGTGGATCCATGTACAGATACACATTAATTAATCACATTACAGCAATTTTTATGGATGTAATTATTCTTGAATATATGTACATTTTACCTTGTTACATTGAATCACTGTGTAATCCTCAATGGGTAAGTGTACCCAAAATTTTTGTAATCTTTTATTAATAAAGGTTACTTTGAGAAAAAAAAAGTATTATCTGCTTATTAAATTGAATTCTAGAAAATTATGAATCCTCCAAAGAATTTTAATATTAAAAAAAAAAAAAATTGGTAAATGGGTTATAATTTAGAATTGTAATTTTGGATATTTATAATTTATTATATAACCAAATATAACTATTTTTAATACATTTATCATTAAAAATTAATGTTGTAACCTAAAAAAAAAATGAAAACATTTAAAAAGTTATAAATTAGTTTTTGAAAATAAAAAAACAAAGTTTATGTTATTATATTAGCAAGGATAACATAATTATTGTATTTATTCCTACCAATATAAATTGAAATCCTTCTAAAATAAAAAAATATTTATCACATAAAAATATTTTTAAAATTAGTGAAAGAAATATATAAATAAAAATTGTAATTGTATCTGCTTAACAAATAAGATGTAAATGTGAACCACAATTTTGACCAAATTAAGTTTTCTAATTTAGTCTTTATCCTATAGAGCTTTATATTTATGTTCTAATTCCAATCAACTATTAATAAAAATGAAGATTAAAATATATCGTATTAGTTGATCATTTAAAAGTATTTATTAAGCTATTAGATCACAGATAATTCAAATGCAGTCTAAGTTGAATCATTAATTATATCTGGTGAATTTATCTAGAAGTGTCATTCTGAGGTAATATATAACTTTTCCAGAAAAAGACTTAAAATTCATTTATTTATAATACATTAGCATATAGCAATTCATCCAAATTCAATTATATAGATGATTTTACCCATTATACTTCCATTAGTATTTATTATTGGAATAAACTATTTACACTCATTAAGAACTTCTATTTCATTATGATCAATCTTGATTTCTTTTTTTTTTTTTTGAGAAAAAATACTGAATATTATTTACGTCTTTAATAACATTTATCATTAGTTCAAATTTTTATCTATTTAATGTATAGATATTTTGATAACTTAACTATTATCAAATATTATTAAAAAAACCTTTAAAGATTTCAATCAAGAAAAAGAATCACCAGAATCCTTATTAAATTATCCAATTCTGATACTATAACAGTTGATTTGATAGGTATAAATTATGTATCATATTTTGTGTTTGACTACAATCACATAGATAAGTAATTGATGAATTTCATTTAAGAAGCAAATAATCCTGCTTTATCCTGAATCTGTGGATTCAGTTTCATCTAAAAAGATCAAATTTAGCTAACTTTATAGCTAGATCTGAAAAAAAAAAATTATTGGAAATATAATAAGAACTCCATTATTTATGCCATAAATTTTCAATTCTTGGTTGGATATCTTGATCTGAGACAAATTTTATATGATGAAACTATATCTTGAGATATTCACAAATCTGATCTGCTTAATAGCTTATTATACATTTTCTCTAATGCAATTTTTCTTCTGATATCTGTTGAATGAATGTGTGAAAAAACAGGAAGCTTTAGTGAAGACATGGATATAGTATTTATCTAAAGATTATGCTAATTTTAAAGAAGCTATCCTTAAAGTATTTGAATCACAGTGCTAAATAGTGCCAAAAAGTTTACCAAGAAGATTATTTCTAGAAATTAATTTTAATATAACCGTATCTAAATGAGAAAAATAAGTTAGGTTCAGTTTAAAAAGAATTCCTAAAGAGAATGAGGTAGAATTGTATAGCATTTTGCTTATATGTAGTTCTTGCAGCAACATTATTTTTCAAATGTTAAATATTTCAACTGTCAACTCATTTATTTTATATAATCATTTTAAATATTCAAGGAAAATTCAATGCTTGTTCTTTTAAAAAAAAATACCAATATTACTTACAAATCTATATAATAGGAAAAGTTCATCATATATTTAAGAGCATTAGAAAGATCTAAAGCAACAAATAATAATAGTGATAATATTATGAAGATGATTAAAAAACTCTAGGTTATTATTTTGGTTTTACTTCTTTTAAATGTCCATTTGGAACCATAATTATGCCATAGAATAATATTTTTTAATGAATAGGATCATTTCTCCATTATGCCATAGAATAATATTTTTAATGAATAGTATCATTTTTCCATGTGTAACATTTGCCTTACAAAACAGCATGTAGTAGCCCAGATTAATTTTGTTATTCTGATTCATAGTCTCTATTCTTAACATAATTTCAAAAACTCTTTAAATTCATCCGAGTGTCAAATATTTTGCACACACAACTTCAATAAAAATCTCTTCAGGTAAATATATTAATTATTATTATTAATCATTTATTAAACTAAAGATTATCTGTAGCTCAGATATTAACTTTAAACCTTATTAAAAATAATGTTTATTTTTTAATTAAATATAAACACATATAATAACTATCATTTATATTTTTATTTTAAATAGTTGATATCACAATTGTGAGTGCAAAATTTTAACACTTCTAAATCAAAATGAATTTGCAACTTCAATGTTTTTAGTATTGATTGTACATATATAGAACCTTCAACTCATTAGTTCTTTACTATTTATATTATGTAATAGGTGAAGGTAATTTTTAGCCCCATTAAAATACCCAAACATGATAATGTAAAAGAAATATGTGTAATCATTTGACTGGTGAGCTTTCCAGATTTGCTATTATATTCTTTAACCTGGTTGCATTAAATTGATTATATATATATTTCTCATTTACTGGGTGTTTTATTGTGTATATAAATTATCCTCATTTATTATAGAATATGTACATTAAAACAAAACAAAATCTGATGAATTGAATATTCTATATATGAACCATGATGCTGTAACATCAAACTGATCATAAACACAAGTAATCTAAGTATTATTTCTGTATATATAATGTTCAGGTGTTTTGTATCTTCAGCTCATCTACTCCCTAGATATTAGAATAAATTGTAAATTAAAATAATATATTTTTTACAAAAATGTAAATAGATAAATTTAAACATAAAAGCCTATTTAATTTAAATATGACCGAAACATTTTATATTTGTCAGACATAATACTATTTTTTTTTAAAAAAAAAACATGACAAGAATAGCTATATATCTAAGTCTGTGTTTACAAAATAATTTATGAATTATGTTAAAATAAAGACAAAAATATTCAATTTGTGGCTAATTATTATTACTTGTATCTAGTTTTGGCTTGCAAATACATTATTCTTGCTTCAGACATAGTTAAATGCATCCACTGATATGTATATTGCTAAAAGAAAATTAGGAAAAAAATTAAGTTTATACAATATTTATACACTTAACATTATAAAATTTATAGATTAAATAATATGTTTAAAATAATCCAATTTTAATTTTGATAAAACATATAAAAATTAAGTCCAGTCATTTAATTTTGTTAAATCAGTAACAATAAACATCACATGATCACCATTTCTTATGCTTGCTTATAACTGTTATTAAAACAGGCAAAACTCATTATATATATTGTCACTCACTGCAAGCTAGAGTAATCAATGGATGCCAGCAGGCTTGTGCATAAAATCCCCATCTAATGCCTACTTATCCAATATCCCCAGAAAGTAGTCTGGTATAGTGAGTTTTGCCTGTTTTAAAATCAGTAACAAAGCACTAAAATAAAAAATTAGTTTTGGTTGAAGATGTTGATATGTAAATAATATAAAACAAGTTTTGGACAACAAACCACAAATTAATAAAATTTCTATTGTCAACTTTTAGCAGCAAATTTTATACTGAAAATATTTTTTAATAGTTTTGGCTGGAGAAATGATAGCTTTGATTTAAATTCCATATGATGATCATGCTAACAGCTATATTACCATTTATGTTATAATGTTAGTGTATATATTACATTTATACTCAAAGGAAATTTCAATTAATATGATAACAAAGCACTATAATCCCAATGCCATCACTAGGGATAGTTTGCCATTATATTGTTTCTTCTTAACAAGTCTTATCCTAACAACTCATTTTTAGACCTATATCATAAAGAATGTTGACCAATCTAATCTAACTGGAGAATATTGTCAAGAAATAAATAATATTAAAACATTAAAAAACAGTGATTATAGAAAGTGCATCACGTGATATTATACATTTGCAATCAATGTAGAAAGCATTAAGAAGTGAAAAAAAATTATATTACTTCCAAAACAACTTACTTAATATTAGAAATATTGTCAAATTCAAAATAAATTGTTTTATCAGAATTATCAGATTAAATAAATTAACAATCAAATAAATGATATCTATACTTTTAAATTGTAATTTTGGAGATTATATGGAAAGTATTTTTTATAACACTATATTGACTTAATATCATTGATAACCTTATGTCTAGCAACAATTTAAATTCCTAAATAAATAAAAAATCTGTTGTTAAATAAAAAAAATACCAAATCAGTAAAAAGATATGATAAATTAAGAGTTCATACTTCAAAGGAAAATATACCTTCCTCCCTAAAGGTAACATTTTATAATGCAGCATATTTTAGTTTTACACTGAATTTATGATCACTCAACTAATTTTTTCCTCAAGTTTATTTAGATTTAAATTTCAGAGCATAGGTAGACTAATATTTATAATATGTTGTTTGTATATGTGTTACACTCTGTATCCAATAGAAAGTTGGATTAATGTAATAAGAGGGCATGGTAACTTCAATATTTATCATTTGTGATACATTGCTAAGTTTCACATCATTAAGTTTTTAAAAAGTGGGTGTTAATGCTCATATGCATCTAGTAGCTACATTTTATTCTTTTATACCTTTCAAGTTAATAATATAAATTAAAAAAAAATTTCAGGTTTTAAGCTGGTCATTCTGATGAAGGTGAGAATTTTATTACATTATATTAGTTGGTGTCCATTGATTCCTCAATCTTACACAAATAGTTCTAAAATAGAGTGAAGATAACTCTTGAAAGCTTATAGTAAATATCTGAGAGGTCATACAATGTTGCTATTAACCTTTCTATCCAAAGGATAAAAGTAGCTTACTATTATTATTATAGAATGAAATTTTCAAAAAATATATATAAAGTTAAATATGCAATTGGGTTAACATGTATTTAAACTGTGTTTTTTTTTAAAGTATCAGATTATTAGTTTAAATAGCATAAAGGATAGAAGATGACCACTAAATGCATAAGTGAATTAAGTCCAGCTTTGAATCTTAGTATTTAATGATAAAGGCAAAATCCAGAAACTAATCAGTCTTGGGATGGGAATTTTGTTTTCCTGAATTAAATGTGGTCCATTTATTATTATGGTTACTGTAGATGCATTTAAAGTATGGTAAAACAAATTATGTTTACAAAAATTGCTTTTTATATAACTTTTATGTTTTAGCCTTGTCTTATATGCTAATGTTTGGTTTTGATGTTTTGCAGCTTGAGGAATCCCGCAGAATTAATCAATAATATTTTGATGCCCATAGTCTAGTTAGAGAAGTTCATCCACAAACTTTTAGCTATTAATAAGTTAGCAGTGAAATCTGCTCAATTATGAATGAATATTATTAATCACCTGGAAAAAGATTGTTCATAAATTAGAATTAAACATGTAATTACAAATAAATGACTTGACCAAATAAATTTTTTAACAATAAATTAATATAGGGATATTAATACAACCTAGAAAAATTGTTCCATACTGTAATTGATATTTTAAATAAAAGATTTGAAAATAATTTATTGAATGGATGTGAAAATTTTAGTCTGATAATAAGAGTGATTATAGTAAGATGAAATGAATTTAGCAATTGCTTTCTATGATCCAATAAAGAGATAACATGATGAACTCAAGTTTTGAGAGATTTTAGAGTAAAGCTCAATCAAGTTTAAAATCACATGATCTCCTGAAGACTAGTTGCACTCAGATTACAGTATTCATGTTTGAGCTTCGTTTAAAAAGTTTTTATAGAAATGGATCATATAATAAATAAATAGTTTTTAAACCTACATTTTAAATTCTGGAATAAATTAATCATGTGATATTTTTATGTTATAACTATTTGATGCCACAGTATTGTAAGAATTCAAATTTTCTGCTTTAATTTTAGAAACGTAACTTGAAAAACTTTCTATTAATTATCAATAACTTTAGTTATAGAAGGAACTTTATTCAATGAAATATATATCTACAGATATTTCACTTTAAAGCGAATATATATATACAGATAATTCAATTTAAAAGAAAAAAATAATACAAAACTAATCAAAGAATTTTACAATAAGTATTTTCAATATTACTTAGTAAATTACACTATTAACAAATACATTTACAATAAAGAAGGAAGTAGAAAATGCATCTCACTAGTCGTTAGAGCATTGATGGCTACTGACCAAGTGGCTGCAAAAATGTCTGATGGGATGATTTTTTTATCTCTTTGTTTTATTATTTCTAATTTGTTTGTAAAAGTGTTAAAATTTCTTGCATTACTATTGTAAAGATAAGTACATCTTGTGCACTATAATGCAACTAATACACAGATTTAAATATTGGACATTCAAGTCCAATTTTTTTGATTTTCTACTGAAAACGATATGTGGTCATTAGCAGCATTATATTTTATGAGATATAAGGGAAACATATTTAACACTGACATTATATGTGAGTTTTTTGACCAATCAAAAGAAACCAAAAACATATGCTCTTTGAGTGTAGTAGTCTACAATACACTCAATCTTATGCCATTATAAGTTTAATTATAGAGTCTTTTTCAAATGTCTGCTTCACAGAAATAAGAAGTACAACCTTTGTACTATATGAATTATCAATAACTTTTAAACTATACATACAGTAGTCTTCTATATGACTTCTCAAATGAGAAATGATTCAGTTACTTTTGATGAATAGTGAAAAAGAAATTATTACCCATTATCATTCAGCTGACCCATTTTTAATGATAAGTGAGAGTGAGGACAAATTGTTTCCAGATCATTTTTTATGGCATGATTCCAATATTGTTAATCATATCCACTCTCTGTTGTTATTCATCCATGAATGTTTTGGCTTTTCTTTGCTTTTTGACCCATTCACAATTTCAAGCATGATAACTTTTACAAGTGTGTATACCTAGTTCACTATACATCTGAAATAGTGTAGCTTTTCACCTTTACTATCTCCATTAGTTATCTTTATGCATCTGCCTTTTCCAAACTAATTCATTATTTATCATACTCATTCAACATATCCCAAGCATTCTTTAATAACATCATTTCAAAAGTATCAAAGCTTGCTCTTTTTTGCTCCCTGGATGTCCACAATTTATATCTAACCATTGCAATGGGTTAAATTGAAGCCTCATCAGGGTTATTAATCTAGGGGCGAGAATTTAAACAGTATCTATTTTTGATTATATCTCAGCTAAAAAATAGCTAGATGTCCATTTATTTAAATGATTAATTGCATTAAATGTGATTAGCTAGCTGAAACTGAAGAGAAAAAATTAAATTATAATTGACTGGGATTTGAAGAAGTCGGTATAACAAGAAGATATGATATCGCTAAGAGAGATACCATCGCGAATTATATCATTTATTTGTTATATATAACATTATTTAATAAAGTAAGATTTAAAACATCTAAGCGTTTTTAAAAACGAAAATTTAAAGTAATGCAATAAACAAGCAGAAGCTGATTCGAACAAACATAATATTTATAGCTATTTTGATTGTTGAATAAAAAATGTGTGCAGACATTTGTTAAAAAGTAAATAGTAAGAGGGGGAAAAGAATTTGAAATATTTGACATTTGAAAAGATGATCAAAGTGTTGAATGGATTAATTTGTTCTCTTGAGTGACGCGCGCTGCTAGTTTGATTGTTAAAAGTGTTGAAAAATAAGTTCAAATGATAAAAAAATTTAATAGCCCATCTTTTAAGTTAAATATATGATCAAAAACTTTATTCATAGATATACAGTATAACTATTTTATCTACATTAATCTAAAACTTATTTGACTAATTACACATAGTATATATATATAGAGCATCGACTCCAAATGAGTATGGTCATCGCAGTTCCAAGGAGAGAAAAAAGGGGGAAAAACAGCTCTAGACACGAGTTTTGCAATGACTACACAAGCAATCCGTGAAACACAAATACATACCCATATAAAAAATGCTGGTTTATTTTTCTGTTTATTTGGTATTTTGTGATGCATGTCTTTTAATTTCTTCAAGATCATATCTATTTGTAGCTGCCCTATATTTTCTATTCTCTGCCATATCCTCCTAGTAGAAACAGTCAATATTACCCTACTTTAAAATGTCTTTGAGATAATTATTATAATGTAGATGGTTCTACTATTAAATCTATGCTCATTTAGCATATAACCTCTTTTTAGACGTTTTGCAATATTCATTGTCTTTCTTATCCAATGAAGTGATATCGTATCCAATAATCTAAAAACCATACTGAATGGTTTTATGATCTTGCCATTATATTTTTAAAATTTTATAGAGCATTCTAAAATATTTTTTTAAAATTACTTTCACTGTAATGATAGATTCTTTGAATCTTACTTTTGTACAGTAAATTAGATAAAGTGACAACTCTATATACAGCTAACTTAGTTGCAGCCATTATCTTTCTATGATGAAATAACTTGTTAAAAATAGTGGCAGAATATTTCAGCTCATGTAGTATCTCAGTGTCTAAATTCATCTTTCAACTTATAAACCTCAAGATAATTAAAATAATTTACATTCTCAAGTTTATAAGCATTCAACCTAGACTTTCTAAGAATGTTTCTGTCAATCCTGGTTAATAAAGAAAGTCCTTAAATGTGGTATTCAAAATATTGAGTTATTAGATAAATTATCTTTTATACAGGAAAACAATAACACAATCATTATCATATTGTAAATCCAAAATTCAAGAAAATAAAAGTTCTTGTTTTCATTTTTTTATCAATTCAAATAAAAAATTCCACCAATAAACCTAAATTGCATCTTGATCTCTGTTTATTTAAGTCAACTAAACATTTCCAAAGATAACTTTCATAAAAATTGAAATGTTGTAGCAAATTCACATTTTTGTTTAACCCCAATTTCTATTTCAAAAACCTCAGGTTTTCCATCTGTATTAGCAACATTTCTTCTCTTTCCATCAATCAATAAAGACCATCATTACATATATTATCCTTTTTCCTAACACTTTTTTATACTTTCTGGCAATATAAACAATGTCTACTTATACATTTCTAAATCTACATTGAGTCTCTGGATTCTCTTTGACCAAAAGTAATCGATTCAATAAAATACTTGAAATTATTTTTACTGTAATAGATAATAAATCCATAATAATTACTGCAATCTTTATTATTATTATTTTTTATTTTTAAAATTAGAATAATAGAAATATTATTAAGATCAGATAGCAAAACTTCATGGGTTCATATATTATAAAAAATTTCAATATCTTTAAAGTTAATATATAACTCATCATATTTCAAAATTCCAGTTATTCTAACCGGATTTGCACTCTTTTCATTTATTTTAAGATTATAAAAACTATTTTGATCTCATTAAGCTGGATATTTTTATTTAAATCTAAATAAAGAGAGAAAATAAATATATCATTAAAAGATATTATGTCAATTTTTGTATCATTATTCAAAACATGATTACCTGTTAAAAATATCATTGTGCTGACCCAATATCTCTGGACTAGCTTCAACATGATGCAATGCTCAGATCCAAAGCTCCTTACTGATAAAAACCATAAGCTAGAAACTATGGTAGGGATTGTGGATGAAAAGGCACTAAAAAGTGAATTTTTGCATAAATTTTCTAGCATTCATTGATTACTATAGCTTGCACTAGGTGGCACTACTGTATAGAGAGTTCTGTTTTGTTGTATTTGAGAGAAATTGAGAGAATGATAGAATGTCAGAGGAGAGGGTAGAGATACCATTAATAGGTGGCAAAAGAGTATGTACATTATTGGGTCTTTTATTTGAGAATGATGCCTTCTTGTGCATAAAAAGAAGAAAAGACATGGAAGTTATGCTGAGGATATGTGCAAGGGTGGATAAAGAGATGGGGATTAAATTTAGTAAAAATGATCCAAAGTAATGATGATTAATACTGGGGAAAGAAGAGACAGAATTTTTATTGGGGGATATAAAGTTAAGGGTGGTGAATAGGTATAACCATTTGGGAATCAACTTAAGTAATCAGAGAAATTGGTTAGATTAATAAGTGAAAAAAACGATAAATGAAACAAATAAAAGAAAGGGACTGACAAAAAAATTAACAGTGGTTTCGTATAATAAATATGATGTAGCTAGAATTATATGGAAGAGAATGGCAATAACAGGATTAACATATTGTAACAATGTGTTACGTGTAAGGAAAGGGATGTCAAATTACTTAGAAAAAGTACAAAAAAGTAGAAAGATATGCATTAGATGCAAAGGTGGAGATGACAAAGGAGGCATTTCAAGGGGAAATTAGATGATCATGTTTTTATATGACAGATGCAAAAAGCAAAATGAAAATATTTGGTATATTACAGCTATGGATAATAATAAAATAGACAAAATAGTATTTAATTGGGTTATGAGTAAAGAACAGGCAACAAGAAGAGTGAAAAAAGTAGTATGGGTATGCAGAAGATTTGGATAAGAGAATTGTTGAGTATAATAGTCACAACAAATGGGAGAGAAGCATAGATGCATTAATAAAGAATAGAGAGTTGGAGAGATGAAGAACTAGTATGGAGAGTAAAAAAAGTTTAAATATATATAGAAGTAACAGAGTCTTGGGTATGGGTTAATTTATGATAATAGCAAGGAAAGTAGTTTACTATTTAAGGCTTGAAAAGGATTTTTGACAGCGAGGGAATATATACATAAATGAAAAAATGTTGGTGATTTAGTCTGAAAGTTATGTAAGGAAGCTTAAAAAAATATTAATCATTTGTTAATTGAATGTAAATACCTGCAAGCAGAAAGGGTACAAATAATGAAGTTATGGGAGAATAAATACAAATAAAGTGATTACACATGAAACTGGTTCTTCATTTATAAGCTGGGGTTGGAAAAAGATAAGGGGAATTTAGATGTAAAGACCATGTGAGTTGACAAGGATCATGTTGTGGCAATGGGTTGGAGCAGTTTAGAAAAGAATATGGGCAAAATTTAGGGCAGGGAATGGAATGAGAAGGTAAAGTGCCTACCAGGTTTCTCTGGGCATAGTAGCTGAGAGATTCCTGACTCTGAAAAAGAAGAAATTGCAGTGCATCTTATCTCATCATCATTATCATACTAAGATAGTCTAGATTTATTGAATGAAAAGAGACTACATAGGGATTTTATGCACAAAACTTAGTAGCATTCATTAATCACTATGGCTCATACCAGATGGCACTACTGCATAGAAAGTTTGCTATGATATTAGATTTATGAAAATCCATAGCACATTCATTAAGAGAAGTCCTTGCTTCAATAATACAATAATCCTGGAAGACTAAATTATCAGTTTTAATATTTAATTTTTGTGGAAATTTAATATGTATAATATACTTGCAAAGAACAAAGCATAAATATTCTTATGAATATGGTTAGGATATCTTGTAGTATATTAGTCTATCATCTGTCCCACAACCTATACTTGTAAATATTCATGCACACCTGACTTGTATGTGTTTGGGTAATATGAATTTCTGTTAAATTTTGGTTTTTAACTACAATGTAATTGAATGTTATTATTTTTAAGTATGAATACATTCAAGTTTTTTTTATAATAGTTTTTATCTCAAAAAACATTTGTGTTAGTCAATCCATATGTTGGGAAAAAAATTCTACAACAACAGACTATTGAAGTATACACCACCAATACCATTATTTCTAATATGTTTTGGCCAAAGTTACAATTGTTACAACATAGGCATTTATGTTTTCAAGAATAAAAATCATCTTTTAATAGTATTTCTGTAATAATGCTATCCAGCAAAAAATAAAGACTTTCTTTAAATATATGAAACAGTCAAAGTACAACACTACTGTTGGATAAATGATATTGGATTATTACAAGAACTACAATAAAATTCTTAGTGCTATTGTTGTCTCACTTTGGATACCTACAAATTCTTATATCAATTTAATCACTTAGTTGAAGGTCAAATGTCTCAGTGATGTCTCCAAGTTTTGTTCATAATTTTATTTGACTTATTTATATACAAGTATTAAAAATTGATTTTATGTATAGTGTTATATGAAGTACACAATCATGTTTACATATTCAATTAAAGAAAATTGTCTTGGACTACAAAAAGATAAGCAAATTATGGAATGATACTTGCCAATATAATTTATTTAGGTTTAATCTCTAATAAGTCTAGATTCTAATAATATGATCATGAGTACCATTGTGCAAGACAAGTTTTAATACCATTAGTCTTTCATTGATACAATGAGGAATTTCAATATATGACACTAAATTAGTCTTTATACCAAATCCTACATCATGTATTTTTCTTTCAATAACTGATTTGCTTTCACTAAAACCTCATAGCCATCCACTTATTTTATAAAATTTAATTTCTTTGGAAGAAAAATTCTTCTAAGAGTAATTATATTGATCTCAAATTTTGACAGCTCTTAGTTGTCAAAGCAGTTTTTCATTTTTGACTTTAAAAATTTTTATCAAGTAAAGTTAATATATTCCATACATTTATGTTTGCAAACAAATTCGATTTATAATACTTTGTGCTATCACATTCCCTGATTTATCACTACTTCTGATGTTATTATTTCTATTATTACAATAAGTAATCTGCTAGGCATGACAACTTAGCCAGACTATGTGAACGAGTTATTTTTAGATCATATTTCTTGGTCTTTTTCACTTTCATGGCAAACAGGAGTCTCCCTAGATGGGACTAAATTAAATATATAATCTTTTCCAGCTAGAACTTCTGTCTCAAATCCTGTTCCAAGAAGACTCATTAGTGACTATATTGCTGTTAGCAAAGATCAAATATAAGGATTAGCAGTCTATTAAGCCTTCATTGCTTTTTCAATTCTTAATGACTTGAGCTAAAAAAATAAAAGAGATAATTGGGGTTGAAAATGCTGTGTATATAGTGTTAAAGTATAGAAATGTGGTTGAACAAATACAAATTCCATTAACACAATTAGTACAGGGTGATGACTGCTAGCAGGGAAAGCTTAGAATGATGTTGCACTAGACTATGTTAAGTGATTGAAAAAGGAAAAGATAGACAGAAAAAAGGTTTGCTTTAGAAGCATTAACTGGCTCACATAAGATGATAGGAAGAACTCTTGGTCAACCATTGCTTATTTTTTACTTACAGTTGACTTTAGATTTGAAAGTAATTCTGCTTTCTGCCATCTATTAAACTATAAGTATTCTGAATCCAACATCTATATGATTAATTATGTGACTTGGAATTTAATAAGGTAGCAATTGGTGATCATCTTCCCTAGCTCATAAAATATACAGATATCTGTTAAGATTTATGATAGTTATTTTTAACTATGTTTTACATCTAACACATGCAGTACTTACATGCTGAAATTAATATTGCCAAAGTAATTTAGTTCAGTGATAGAATGGCAGATTGAATAGCTTTATAGTCTACGGAAAACATCAGTTTGTTACTTCTAAAAGCTTGAACATCTTATGATTTCTTAAGTATCAAACTGTTTGATTTCTTTGCACTGTGTAACTTAGTAAAATAGTAAAATGCTACCTTTAATGTATTATAGTATGTGGATGACAGCTTAACAACATAATTTCTAGTTCTTAAACATTTATCATTTCCTCTACCAAGTGTAAAACCAATTGATTATTGTGCTCTATACGATTTATTGCAATGATAGATTTAAGAGTCAAAGATCTATAGATCACAGATTAATTCTATCATTTCTGACTCAAATTTTATATAATATCCCAATCATCAAACCATCAAATTATTTTGCTCTATAAGGTTTAATATAGTAATAGAACTCAAAATCTAACATTCTACAGAAGCATCAAATTATTTAAATAACTGTCCCACATGGTTAATAGTAAAGTAACAGACATAAATGCCTATGGATCACAGCTCAAATATGTCAGTACCATTGTTCAAACATCATATGACCATCGAAACAGCAAAACATCTGATTACATTGCCCTATAATGCATTGATAAAACCCAGACTTGATATTCATGTATCAACTTGGTCACCTTTGGTCTAAACATTGTAATATCTCTCACGGAAATATTTGAATGCATTATATCTGTGTGGCTTAGTACAGTGGTAAAGGAATATTTAAAGTTCCATGGATCATAACTCATAAGTTAGTTGTGATGCTAAAAGATTATAAGACTTTCCAAGCAACAAACCAATTGATTAATTTGCCCTATGTGTTTTAGTAGAGATAAAATGGCAGACTAAATAACTAAAGTCTATGAGTCACAGGTCAATCTGTTATTTTACAATTTACAAACATCATAAAATATCTCAACCACAAAGTATTTGGTTAATTTGCCCTAATGGCTTAATGCAGTGGTAGTGTAGTAGATTTAAGAGTTAAAGGACCATAAACTGCAGCTCAAATTAATCATTTTCAGTGCTAAACCAAGTTATGACCTCCCAAGTAATGAATCGTTTTAATATAGACTATTTGATTATTATTATTATTTGCCAGTGATCATGCAATGTGAGTCAATTAGTTTGAAAAAATTAAAGCCCTAATTATAAGATTTATGTTAAACTGTTGATGCTATGAATCTATAGTAGTAGCATTAAATAAATAATATAAAATTCGTATTGTAAATAAATATAATGTTGTGTAAATACTTTATTGCATAAACTAAAAACATCATTTACACTAAAAATAATTATTTACTATAAATAAAAACAATCAAAAATAATAACATTAATTTGGAGAATATTGAAAAACCTTTACAAATATACATAAGTTATTCAAAACAAATAATATTTGAGTTTTCAAACATATTGCAAAGTTACCAGCAAAAGAAATAGATTGAACTTTGATCCATAAATGTTTAATCACTGTCTAAATTATGCAGGAAATCAATCAATGAATTCATTCTATTCAAATAACCATATTATGTCATTAAATAAAATCTAAAATAATTTACAATGCATTTATTAGATAAATGTGAAATTCTATATTTTTTAGAATTAGAGGTCTTTTTAAATACGTACTGTATTTATTTGTTAAAAATATTTATATATTAAAAAAAAACATTTATTATGCACTTTTCAAAACCACTTTACCTAATTTAAGATCGTTTCAATTGGCTATCAGTTGTTCTTCAGATCTAAAAACAATTGTATACATGAGTATGTATTACATTAACATGTATCTTTATGTAATATACATACTGTAACGTATATATATATCCCGTTACGGGATATATATATATACGTTACATTTAAATTTTAGTACTTAAATTTTTATGTAACGTATATATATCCCGTTATAAAACACATACATGTATATCATTATTTATAAATATTTTAAACATATATTTCACAATCAACAAATTACATTACTTAAAAACTAAAAGTATTTAATATTTGTATATTTATGGTCATACATATTATGGTCATACATATGAATCAAATATATCTATTTATCTATAAGCACAACATGTTATACATCTACACATTCTAATATATATATATATGATAAGAGAAGTTTTATGACATTAGCGTAATAGATAATTATAATGCAATTGTTGTTTTTAGATCTATAAAAGCCTGGTAGTGACTAAAATAGTCATAATTAAATAATGTCTTGTGAAAATGCATTATGAAATGTATTTTTGTAAAAATTTAATAGAGAAATGGAGTGAGATTGGAAAAATTTTGAACTTTGAACTACTATTATAAAATGTTTACAAGAGAATTATAACAATAAATACATTAGTAATATATAAAAAATGTTCTAAGCAGCAGTACTTTAAATATAACAACTGGTATAAATTGTAACTGCCAGATTTGTATAATTCTGTATATAAAATAAATGATATTTTTGACTATTTACTAGATTTTTCTTTGAGCAATGTTTTTACAAATTTGTTCATTACAGTGAATACCAAATGATCCATACATATTGTTAAACCCAGTATTAGTTATGTATTCAGACTATATTTTGAGCAACAATTAAACTGCAAAAAAAACAACAACAATTAGATTTATAAGAGGAATTTAGATTTAATCAACAATATTTCTTTGCCTAGGATGACTAAATTAAACTGTGGGATAATCACAGGAAATCTATAACATAATTTAAGTGATTACAGTCATTTTGGATTCCACTGAGTGTGGAAAAAATTGTAATTGTTAACTGACCATTTTCAAATTCTTCACACAATTGAAAAAACTAATTGACTCATTAAATCTTCAATTGTGGCCAAATAAAAAATAATTTATAACTATGCTTTTAACCCATAATTTAAAAAAAGAGTGTCATTAATGCATTTGAAATAAATAATTAAAATCTAAGGAATTTAACATCAATAAAGCAAAAGAAAATGGAGCACAGTAATACAATATTTAATAGTTTTTGCTGTATAAATCTCCATTTTTTTAAGAGAATTTTTCAATTATCAGTTACATTTGTGCTTGTGTATATATTCATAATAATAAGATATAATTGAGATTATAACTTGTATACCTTTTCTTTCTTTTAGTTATGTTTAAAATTATTTAAAGCTTTAATTTAATTTAAAAAAAGTTTTATTTTGACAAAAACATTTAAACTGAAGGCCACTTATGTGTGAGAAAATTAACTTGAAAATTAACCTCAATTTAATATCTATTACTTGGCCATGAAAAGATTAATATATTTTTCCAATGTCTGCAATATTTATATTTTTAAAATGTGAAAATTATTATTGTGCTTTTAGAAATGTAAGAATGTGCACCTGATTAGAACAAAATAAAAGATTAGAAAATAATTCTTATGCTTGTCAATAAAAAGATAGTAGATATATCTGAGTTTTATTTATATTTAAAGTCTATATCTACTGATTAATAAAAGTATAATAATTTCAATTCTAATACATTTTATAGTAATGTGACATGATTATTGGGGAAATAAAATATAGAGTGAATCAAGCAATATATTTGGTTGGCTAAAATACATATTAAAGCCATAAAGATATTTTGTCAATATCTGAATCGATTGTATTTTGAAGTATAAAAGAGATAGCTTGTGTTTTATTTTTACATCTAAACTGATATAATATACTAATTTGAAATTAATGCATTTTTAATTTAAATTAAATATTTGAAATAACAGAATCATGTCACAAATAAATTATATTAAAATTAAATTTAAAAAATTACATATAAAGAGTTATTTTTTAAATTATAAGAAGAGTTAATCATAGAAATTCATTGAATGAAATATTAAGAAATATTTACTTGAATAATTCTGAGGAAAAAGATTATAAAATATATCCATATTTTGCAAAAGTTATGTTGATGATTACATAATACTCATCAATAAATATGGAAGATAAATATACATTTTTTTATAATAGTCATAATTGATAACAAAACAAAGCAATTTTTTTTAGATATTTAATATCAAAAACATGACTATATATATATAATTACAAAGAAATCATATCACATAACCTAATTTAACAAGCTTGTGTTACAAATGTTATATAATGAGCTTGCAAATAGCTATTAACAAGCTTTTCAGAATATCCTCAACCTCAGACTGTTTTCTGCTACTGGATTCCTCACTGAGGTGCTAGGATATTCAAACACTAGATTTAAAATACCAGGCCATGCCCAACACTTTATCTAATGGAAAATCTAAAATTTTTAGACTTTCATATATCTTCCAATCCAGCTATCTAACTTAAATAGCCACGTGGAACTGAATTAAGTTTAGATGCACTATATATTAATAGCTTTAGCAAGATAAAACTGCCAAAGCCTTAATAACAAAAAATATAATTACAAAGAAATCAAGTCATATATTTTATGACCTAATTTAACAATCTCTTGCGATATGTAACTTTATTTCTTTGTAATTATATTTTTAGTCATTAAGGCTTTGGTGATAACATCCCATCAGTCGTAATTGATATAATTTTTATATATTGGAATTTTATTTCCTTTATATATTTTTTTAAAAATGCAGAAGATATCTTCATCTGTTTTTTTTTAAAGTAATATCATTAATAATTTTTCCTTCACATCCTTATTTTTAAAAACCATTTTTATAAGAATAGAAAGCTGAGGAATATCAAATATGTCAGAAGGTTAATCAAAATGCAAGGAAAAACAAATGCAATTAGACATATCTAAGATTGATTGTTTAACCAGATCAAAATATATAATTTGGTTACAATGTATGACAGATCTACAGGGAATGTTTACATCTTTAATTATGGAATAATTTTATTATGGTACTTGAAAGAATCAAATAATAATCACTGGCTTCTAGAAATGCTTATTTATAATTTCTTTGTCTGCAGAAGTCCTATGTTTTGTTACTACAGACCTAACATAAAATGATGCAACTGTTATAAATTTAGATTTAATAATGATTTAATAAAATATAATTGTCAGCTGGATAAATGTGACTTTATTTTTTCTACCTTTTGTTAGCATAATTAGCTTTCTAACAGAACATTTTTATCAAAACTTGTATGCATGATTTCAAAGTGGATTTTGACATTTTCTTTCTTTTTTTCAGAAGTAGCACAGTTGCATGATGTACATAACACACACTTTGTATTAACTTTTATGAAGTAAGGCATTTTTCCATTGTGTATTAATATTGCATGTCTTTTTTTTCACTTGTTTTAGACATTATATCACTCATTTAAAAGGTGATAACGTACTATTTTTTTGCAAAATAACCTGCTTAAACCTATGCATATGTCACAACAAAAAACTCAGTTATTGGCTTCATGAGCAACTGAACATATCCAATGCTGCACTCTTGTGTTGTGCAGTGAACTTATTCAAAGCTAATAAGTTTGTAATTCATGTATGACTTGCTATGCAGTTTGAATAAAAGCAAGGGTGTTACATAGCACATTCATCAGCCAGCTTTTTCAAAAACACAGAGTTAATTATCACCTATAGTAGTTATACATGTGTGAAAAATGTAATTTTGTGTATAACTAGCTATATATAATACACTATAATGTAGAATTGTTTATCATTATTTTCTCATAATTCAGACAGACACTCCAAAATTTCTTGACAAATCACTAGTAGACCATGACTGATATTTTCCCCACTTTTGATGTAAAAAATAAAAAAAGTAAACTCAACTAGAATATGGAGCATAAAAATTAAAATTATTTTTCTATTCAGAGTAATGTGATTTTCTCAGTCTAACATAAGGTGAGAAAGAAAGAACACACACACACACACACACACACACACATATATATATATATATATATATATATAATGAACAAGTTAATAATTCTAACACTTTATTGATAAATTCTATTAGAGAGAGCATTTAAAAATCTCTATCTAGAAATTATCTCAATCCCCAAAACAGTTTTGAGCTATTGGCTTTTCTCAATGAGGCAATAGAATGTTTCAGACAAAAAATCTAAAATACCAAATCAAGGCCAGCACTTATCTGATACTTAACTATTAAGTAGAAAATGTGAAATTTTCAGACACCAATATGTCTTCAAATTCAGCGATCTAACTTAAATAGCTATATGGGTCTGAAATTTTTTTAGCCACACCATATATTAATAGCCTTAGCAATATAACATCACTTAAGACCTAAAAGCAAAATTATAATAATAAATAAAATTAAATGAATCATGTGATATGACTTTATAAGCTTGTAATTATAAAATAAATAGTGAGCATGCTAATAGTTTGACCAAAGCTTTATCAATAAATGCCACAAAGCATTTAAAAATCTCTTTCTAAAAATTATCCCCACCCCCAAATTGGTTTTGAGCAATTGTCTCTCTTTAGTGAGGAACTAGGATATTTCTATTAGAAAATACAACCCAAGGTCAATACTATCCGATACTTTAAGTAGAAAGTCTGAAATTTTCAGATACCTATATGTCTTCTTATTTTATACATGTAATCATACTTTAGATCTATTGTCTGAAATATCTTAGCACCTCACTAAGGAGAGCCAATAGCTTGAAATTGGTTTGGGGATGGGATAATTTCTAGATAGAGATTTTTAATTGCTTTCTCTTATGGCATTTTTTGATAGAGCTTATTAGAGCATTATCATGCTCATTATTTTATAATTACAAACTTAACAAGTCAAGAAGTCATGTGATATATGACATGATTTTATTTACTATTATATATATAAACAATCATGGTTAATTACTCCCCCAGGCTATGAATTAAAAGCACTCTAAACTTTGAACTTTGAGCTATGTTTAATTTAAAAGTTTACATATTAAATTTTACTTAATCATTACAATCAAAGTGTTAAGATTTTGAGTTTGATAACTCTTACTTGCCATATTTTATTTGGCTGATAAGATACACTTATAAATATCAGAGTTCCAATAATAAGTGGATTTATTCTATTATTGACTCTTTGTTCACCATTTAAAGTGTTTTTAATTGATAGCTTGGAGGAAGAGTTTGTACTCCTTTGTTTAAATATACATTAGATATTAATAATTTATATTGGCCATTCATTAGACTAGAGATTATCTAATAATGAATAATATTTCTGTAGTATAATTTTAACTATATCATTCTCATGCAAGGTAAGGATTGGTTACTATTTGCTTTTAACATCTTGCAGACAGATGAAATCATAACCATATGATCAAGATATGTGAAAAAGATGTATAATTTTCATGACAAATTCCTATCTTGCATAAGAATGGAACAGTAAAAATTATACTGCAGAAATATTATTCATTATAAAATAACTTCTAGCATAATGAATGACTAATACAAATTATTAATATACTTCTATTAAGTCACTTATGTCAAAGTTGAGAGGGAAGCAAGTTTGACAATTATTAATTAAACTCTAGTAATTAGCTATATATATATATATATATATATGATTATATATATATATATATATATATAGATATACACTAAATAATGATAGAAGATATATGTAAGAGATTGTGGTGCTGGTTCAACACAAAATGTGCATCCTGGGCATCATACATCCTTTTCACAACTTTGGTCATATGCTTATGATTGCATCTCTCCATAAGGTATTAAAAGAAGATAGAAACCAATCTCTACCTTGCATGACTATAGTATAGTGAAAATTGCACTACAGAAATATTATTTATTAACACTTTGGAATATGTTTAATTTAAAGTTCCTATACATGAGGTATCAGATTGACTTAAAGTCAACATCAGCACGACACAACAAAAATTGGAAAACAAGGATTTTGAATATATCATGATCAGATTTTCAATGATATGGATGGCTAAAGAGTTGGAGAGTGAAGAAGATTGAAGCCTACACATTAATGTTTGAAAATTTGGTGACATGTTGTAAAACGAGCACCGATTGTATATGTGTGCAGGCAATGATGATTTGAATCAACTGGGTTCCAGTCCCTCTAATTATATATATATATATATATATATATATATATATATATAATTAGTCAAAATAATATAGTTTCAATTATAATTCATAAGAAGGCTGCTATACAGTCAAAAACTAAAATAATTAAAAAGTCATTGCATAGATATGTAAAGGTGAAGCATGATATGTTAGTGCATAATGAAGAATATGAAAAGATAACTATATGATTAAAAGTAATTAGTCATAATAGTTCAAAACACATATAGTAAAGCAATTAAAATTTTAATTACGATAGCATTAATAAAAGTCAAGTGGTGGTAGTGCCTCAAATTTTTAAAATTAATTTTATTGATAATGATTTTATTTATTGTTTGGCTAAATTTTGTCTTAAACATGTTCACTAAAATAACAACAACAACAAAAAAAAAAAAACAAATGCCAAAAAAGATTTAAAAAATGAACGGTAACTTGAATTAAGTGTTTAGCTATTAAATAGCCAAAAAATTATTTGGATACGAGAACCAGTGATTCTTTAAATATTTTCAGAATATTTATGATAATTAGTAGGGTGCTTAAATTTTTGAAAAGGACTATTAATCTTGAGTATTTTTTCAATATAAAAAAATCTCACAGTAGGATATTTGTATAAGGCTTCTTCTAAGCTTCAAGATCAGAAACAATTTAACATCGATTTTATTCCATTTATAAAATAGTAGTGAATGACTATCAAACTACTTGACTTATAATGACTATCATATATTTCAAATTAACAAAATCAAATGCAAATTGAAAGCCAAAATTTAAAATAGATTAATTAATAAATCTTAGTTTTGCTATAAATGGAGTTTTTTAAATGCAGAATAGTAGATAATTTATTTTGGTCTTTGCTAATAAGGTGGATAGAAGAAAATAGTTAATTGTTTTTTTTTCTCATCTGTCACAGCACTAGCCGGGAAGCGAACCTGCTAACCGGGACAACTGCTTGTAAAGCCGCTGTCGCTGACCTCTCGACCACCAATGCTTGATATATAGTTAATAGTTATTTAAATATAATTTTATTTTTTTTCTATTTCCATATATATTTATTATTAAAAACATACTAAGATATATTATATAAGTAATTTAGAAATAAATTAAATATAAAAATATTCTAATGGTGTGCATAAACTAGAATTTAAATATTTTAAAGCATAAGTAAAAATGTGTTTAGTTTTAAATAAAGTTATATCTACAACAAATCTAATGTATAGTTTAAAATATTTGTATAATATTTTTTTATTCAGTATTAAATTCTATCTATCTATCTATCTATCTATCTATCTATCTATCTATCTATCTATCTATCTATCTATCTATCTATCTATCTATCTATCTATCTATCTATCTATCTACCTATCTATCTATCTATATCTATCTATCTATCTATATCTATCTATCTATCTATATCTATCTATCTATCTATCTATCTATCTATCTATCTATCTATCTATCTATCTATCTATCTATCTATCTATCTATCTATCTATCTATCTATCTATCTATCTATCTATCTATCTATCTATATCTATCTATCTATCTATCTATCTATCTATCTATCTATCTATCTATCTATCTATATCTATCTATCTATCTATCTATCTATCTATCTATCTATCTATCTATCTATCTATCTATCTATCTATCTATCTATCTATCTATCTATCTGTCTGCATCTATCTATCTATCTATCTATCTATCTATCTATCTATCTATCTATCTATCTATCTATCTATCTATCTATCTATCTATCTATCTATCTATCTATCTATCTATCTATCTATCTATCTATCTATCTATCTATCTATCTATCTATCTATCTATCTATCTATCTATCTATCTATCTATCTATCTATCTATCTATCTATCTATCTATCTATCTATCTATCTATCTATCTATCTATCTATCTATCTATCTATCTTATCAAAAATTAACTTTTGTGATATATGCTATTAAGTAGAAAAGTTAACATTTTTATTAATATTTTAAAATTGCCGTCTAGAATATATCATAATATAAACGAATAGTTTAAACATATATAGTTGATCAAGTGAAAAAAAAATCACACCAGTCAGTGTTTAAATAGCATACATGTAAAGACACTAGAATGTCCTAATAATTCCCAGCAATCCCTGTATTCACAATCTTTCTATCCTCACACCCATCTATATATTTAGACATATATAATATTTAATTCATGTATATTATGTATACTAAACTTAATGTAATTAAAACAACTTGAACCCAGACTTTTAAGCTTCCTAACATAGTATGACAGTTTATATTGGCATCAACAAAGGCTTTGAGTGTTTCATACTTAGATTTTCAATGATATAGATGGCTGAAAAATTTGTAGGGTGGAGAAGATTGAAGTTTGTCCATTAAAGTTTGAAGATTTGCTATCTTAATATAAACTGAGTGTTACTTATATACATGTGTGAGAGGTGATAATCTGGATCAACTGATGAGTAAGTGATGCTTCAGGTCAAAATTTGTATATTGGAGATCATTTATCTTTTTCACATGTATGTGGTCATGTGCTGTGGGGAGTGAAAGTCTGAGTTCAAGTCTTTCTAATTATATATATATATATATATATATATATATATATATATATATATATATATATATATATAGACAACTGCATATAACATTCATTTTCAACAACCTAACAAACCACTTATAAATCTCTTTGCTAGACTACAATGCAAATGCAAAATAATTTTGCATTGCTGCTTCAGATTTATGTAAAGGTAACAAATCTATTAGGTATTTAAACAAGAGTGAAATCCATTACATAACAGATGTTCCTATAGTTTCATCTTATATGTCTTTAAGAATGAGTTTATATTTATTTTAACACCAATATGATTGGGCTACTATAAATCAAGTTTATGAAATATTTTTAAATACACTACTTTAAATATGTAATTTCTCAATTGAGAGTTTAATAGAACATTGTTAAATCATTTTTCAATACCTTATCCTATTCTCTGTAGATTGACACAAACCTATGTATATATTTAATATTTAAATAAATGTATAGTCTATATCAATTTTAATGTAATTATAAAGAACTTGAATTTAGACTCTCAAACTCCCCACAGCTATCCAATCAATCTTATACAATTGATAGACATGACCACCTACATGCTAAAATGTTACTCCAATATATGTATTTCATGCTGAACCAGCACTTACCAGTTGGTCCAGATCACTATCTCTCACACATATATACAATCACTGCTCAGTTTATATCTTTCAAGTTTAATTGACATGCTTCAGTCTTCTCCACTCTACAACATTTCAGCCATACATATCATTGAAAATCCAAAAATGAAATGTGCAAAGCCCTTGATGATGCCAATATTATTATCATACCCATGTTGGGCTTAAGTCAATCTATCCTCTCACAGATAGAACATTTATATGTCCATTTAATTTTACCATATCAGTTGTATAAAATGAATTGAATATCTATGAGGAGTATTTGAGTAAGGGTTCAAGTCCCTTATAATTACCTTATGTTTAGTATAGACTGTACATTATTTAAATATTGCATATTAAACCTGTATTCTTCCCATACTTTTTCTGTATAATTAAATGGACATGTTAAGTTCCTATGTGTGAGGGGTCAGAGTGATTTAAGGTCAACATGGGTATGGTAATATTATTGGCATCAACAAAAGCTTTGAGTATTTCATACTTGGATTTTCAATAATTTGGATGGTTGAAAAGTTGGAGAGTGGAGAATATTGAAGCTTAACCATTAAAGTTTGATGAATTACTATTTTAATTTAAACTGAGCAGTGATTATATATATATATATATATATATATATATATATATATATATATATGGAGATGGTGATAGGAACCAACATGATGAATATATATGTATCAGTATATATATATATATATATGATATGATATAGGATATGATATATAGTATAATATATATATATATTTGAGATCATTTATCTTTTTCACATGTACATGGTCATCAGGAATAAAGCATCCATGTATTGAACAGAATGAGTATTTCAGTAGAAAAATTTACTAAAACTTTCAAAAGCTTTTATTAAAATTCAATTTAAAAAGTTCACTTTCAGTTTTTTTATCAACAGTTCAATTGTTTTTATATGCACAAAGAATGAATTTGACTAACACATTCTCAGTTGATTAGAAGAAGTTCAAACAATGCTAAGATCTAATTTAGAAAACTTTTAAGAATATTAAAAGGATTTGA
The DNA here is from genome assembly GCA_028023455.1 of Epiperipatus broadwayi. Lineage (NCBI taxonomy): Eukaryota > Metazoa > Onychophora > Udeonychophora > Euonychophora > Peripatidae > Epiperipatus > Epiperipatus broadwayi. Next base: position 591,709 of record JAQFVV010000200.1, on the reverse strand, counting down.
AAGAAAAATATATTGGTAATATATTTTCTGATTTATAGATAAGAGAATATCAGATTTTTCTAGATGTGTGTAATAAATATATATATATTAGGTGCTATTATGTAAAAATTGTTGTGGTAAATAAAATAAAAAACATTATAAAAAACAGAAATCTACTTCCATTCCTAAAAAAGTCACACTTCATCACTGGTGGTTATGTGTTTCAGTTGTATAAGATGGATTGGATAACGGTGGGCAGTTTGAGAGTTTGAGTTTAAGTTGGTTATATATATATGTGTATATATATATATATATATATATATATATATATATATATATATATGTGTGTGTGTGTGTGTGTGTGTGTGTGTGTTGTGTGTGTTTCTGTTAAAAACACTACATAGTTCACTACAATTTATGAAATTAAGTATCCATGATGCAGCATGGAATAAAATGTCATGGAATAGAAAAATTATTGTATATTCAGTCACTATGAATTTTTTATTTTATTTTACAGAAATTATGACCGTTTTTAAAGTTGTCACATCCTTTGGGGATTATAATTTTTAATGCAATTAATTAAGATAGTCTGAATTTTTTGATTAAGGTATAAGTTTTCTGATTTTGCTGATTTTGTTTTATCTAATTAATATAGCATGTATAGATGATTATGTTTAAAGAAAAGCATCAGTGATATTTTAAATATTAACTTACAACTTCAAGTATTATCTGAATGTCATTAATTTTCTAACGTGATTAATCATGAAGACTTTCATCAGAACATAACCTTAAGGTTTTAATTTTAATTTTAGTACAAACTCTGTTGATAATGCAAGGTAAATATATATATAGAAAAGTTGTATGTTGCAAAGACTAAATATAAGTTACATATTATATATATATATATGATATCAAATATATATATATATATATATATATATATAGAGAGAGAGAGAGAGAGAGCGAGAGAGAATTCAGTAGATACCTTACTATATACATATGATAACAAATATATATATATATGGAGAGAGAGAGAGAGAGAAATAATTCAGCACAGAGAATGTAAGGAAAAATAAAAAGTAAAAAAAAAAATTGCTTTATCTTTTCTTTATATATATAAATGTTGATAGAAATTATAACATAAAATATTTGTGAAAAAGATTATGGATAAATGCATGAACAACAAATTTGTTTGCGCTTACAAGTATGTAGATAATAAGAAAAGCTTTTTGTGGCCTAAAAATGTATAATTTTTAATTAGGTCACATAATAATAATTAGAAACTTTGAGGCTCTAATATATGAAATGAGTGTTCTCTTTGTGTTGTTATTTATTACATGCAAGAATAGTATATGGAAACATAAAATGACTTCAATGCTTTTCTATATATGTAATTTAGTATAAAATACTTGATTGTTTTTTGGCCTCAGACAACATACCAAACATACAACATTTATTGGAGACATCCTAGGTCATAAAAATGTTATTTTAGAAGTTGTATTATGATTTATTTTAATTAGAAAGTCTAAATACTTAGATTATAAAAAACAATCTTTGAATTAAGAGTATAACTGATAAGAAGTATTAGTGAGTTAGAAGCATCTTCTCAATGTGTCTGATAATTATGTAAGCAGCTCAATATTAAACTTTTTACAAAAATAAAATTGGGTGACTTTAAAATTATTGTGTAAGGAGTTTTATTAAACCTATGATAAAGTTACTGCATTATGTGATAGAGTGTAAACAGTAGGTAAAGCTTTTTTTAAAAATGTATTTTTGTAAAATGGTTTAAAAAAATAAAAATAGAGAATAATGTTAAACCAGTGAATTTAATGTGTTCATTAAATTTTTTGTGAGATTGGTATAATTTTTCTTGTCCAAATCAACTGGATACAGAAAAAATTAATATTTTAATTAATAAGTTAGTTATTTGACTTTGGGAACATATATGTTATTTTAGGAAACTTAACAATGATAATAAATGCACTTTGGCAGAACTGAAAAGATTCATTTGAAAAGGGAGTTATGTATTTTTTCCATGGAACATCAGTATATGTTTCTGGTTGTTAAATTTTTATTTTATTAAATGACCAATGAATGGAGAGATTGACAAACCTTGAGGATGAGTATGTAAAAATGGAAAGGCATTTTACTATATATAATTTTTCAAATTGTCTACATTAAATCAAAAAGCAATTCTTCTTGCTGAAAATTTTAAGGATAGTGAATACTGTAAGCAATTGGTTTTTGTAGTTAAAAGATTGAATGGTAAGATTTATATTTCCTATTGATCACATTTAATATTGATAGATATTGGAGATAAAGAAAAAAGTTTTTTAGAGATTCAAAAAAGTGAGTTTAATAGAGTTATAAAGAACTGAAATTGTGAGTTACAAAATGGAGAATATATTTTTATACAAAGTAATGTGATTTTTCATAATTAATGTAAAGTGATTAAGTAAACAAAAAAGGTCAGAATTTTGTAATATTGGAGAAATGGACATTTCAAGATGAGAATTAAAATGAAAATGGAGATGTCTAAATGTAGTATAACCAGTGCAATTTTTTGAGTATATTAATTATAAATCAAAAGGTGATCATAAATTAATTAGAAAAAAACATTTTTAAAATCTGAAAATTTGGGAATTATAGAAAGATAATAGACTGAACACTATTCTTGATAAAACATTTTATAATTTATGAAGAAGATGAACATTGATTTTAGTGTTAGATCTTTGAGTGGTGAATGAGAAATTTGTGATTTGAAGAAGGAGATTAATGACATTGTATAGAGTTGATTGATTATTTTAATCTCTGAGAAAGGCAAATTAAATAGTTAAACATTATAGAAATAATAATCTTTTTACACGAATAAAAATGTAAGTGAAAATAGCATGCTTACTTGGATGGATAAATTCAGAAGAGAAGTTTAAGAGTAATCACTTGTTTAATAATTCTTTGAAATCAACAAACTGAGAATATTAAGAATAGAAATAGATTTGTAATTTGTCTTTAAATAGATAATAGATTTTTGATATATTTTCTCTTATGAATACCATACATTTGTTAATGACTAAAGACATAAGTGCTTGAGTTTATATATCAAGATGCAATGCACATAGGCCTTTGACATGTACTAGTTGTATAGATTGGCAATACACATCTTGAATTTTTAATGGAAATTATTTAGTTAACATTTATTTTTTAGGTTTACACATATTTTTTATCTCAGTAATCTATTAAATTATTGAAAAAGTTATAAATGTCATCCAAATCTGTTAATATCCAATTAAGGAATTTGTTTTAGTTTTTTTCTTTTTTGCATGCGATGGTTGATCCAGAAGAAAATATTTTCAATAAGTAAAAATCAGGCCTATGTTGAATCCAGTGATAAATTTATCAATTTTCCCAGAGTTTATATAAATTATAAAAAAAGAATACATTAGGTATAAGGGATTTTAAAAGAATTCTAATAGAGTCACTACATAGATTGTGCTCCAAAAGTTTAGATAAACATTAAGTTGATTAAATGATAATTCCCCCCCTCCCCCCAAAAAGGACAAAAATGTTAAAGAAGTATAAAAAAGTAAAATTCATAAATAAATGAAGGAATTTTGGAAATTGGTTATAGAAAAAAATTTATTTATATGTTTCTTAAAAAATCTTTTTTTTTTTTAATTATAGGTAGAACATATTGCAGTTTCATTAATAATAGGGTATATGAAACATGTAACTATTGAGTTTGTGGATAAAATAAGACTTATTGTAAAAATATAGAACTATGATGTTGAAGGAAGATTGTGAATGGCATTGGATATACTGAGTCAGAGATAATGCCTTAATGTAATAGAATAATAAGGAATCATTCTATTAATTGCTTTTTTTCCTCTAATAGATATTGGAACTAAAGAAATAGAAACAATTTTATGCCAAATCATGTTAAGAAGAGAAATATATTGCAAATTTTTTTAACAATATTAAGTGAATAATCTTAATATATATATATATATAAATTCATAACTTCACTTATGTCATCTTTCTCCATATATATATATATATATCAAAATACAGTACAATATATATATATATAAATTCATAACTTCACTTATGTCATCTTTCTCCATATATATATATATATATCAAAATACAGTACAATTTATATAAATTATATTTTTTTAGAAGTACTTTTGACTATACATTTTGTAGTCTTTATCAACTATATAACATTGAATAATCAAAACAAGACAACCTTTAACAATACCCATAGTCCAATTCAGATTTCCCACAATTCTGTTATCTTAACATTTGATGATTGGCGATTCATTAACATTTGATGATTTCTTGAAATCAACATAACTTCTTATATTTTATGTTTATTATGACAACATTCAATAATAATATATAATCTTCTTTCTCTCATTTATTTTATAAATTCTAAATCCAAAAATAGTATAGACTACTCTTGTAACATTTTTTTTTTTACAGATGATTGATATACTTTGTAAGCTCCATTTTTACCTACACTTTTACATTGCCAAATACACTTTCATTGAAAGTATCATTACCTTTATGTTTTCTACCTGGAGAAAGTCAAATAAATATATAAACTCATCTTAAATGATTTTCTTTGATAATAAAATTTTAGTTAAAATCACAACAAATTGATGGTTGAGTGGTCGGCACAATCGCTTTACAAGCAGTTGTTGCAGGTTTGCTTCCCAGCCGATGCTTTGAAACATGAAAAAAAAAAATTGATATAATAAGTATTTATTTTTGAAGGAATAAACTAAATTGTTTTTCAATGTTTTTAAAATAAATGATTTTTTTGATAACTTCAAAATTTGTAAATAGTATTGTTATGAAGGATTTATAAGAGAACATGGTTTGTGATTTGAATTGGGTAAAGATGGCTGTGAAGAAGATAACTTTGTACATTCAGTGCTAATTGGGGATTCAAAAAGATGTCAGAGTAATGTTTAGTGTTAATGCAAATAATATATGTAAATATAATATTTATTATCAATGTTAATGTATAAAATGAGCTTATTATATTAGCTTTAGTAACATAAATGAATTGGACTTACTAAAGTAATTTGTACAGTATTCTACTGCAAGAATTTTAATGTTAAGGTCCAAAAGACTCTAAACTATTAAGGTTCTGTGAATCTTGATCATGTTAAAAAGTATTCATTTTTTTAAAAATAATTAGATATACTTTTGTAAGAGCTTGTTTATGTGAATTCATTTGTAATAAACATTTTTTTGGTGTCAGAAAAGAGAAGCTGCACAATGACTTTCTAATAATATTTTATATTATGTAAAGTTTGAGAACACATTGATTTAATATTTATGCTTGTGAATTTACCTGCATAGTTGATTTGGTAGAAGGCAAATTTTCTGTATTTGTAAGTTTTTAAAAACTAATGTAAGTTTAATATTTTTTCCTCAATTTTATTTTTTTTAAATTTCTTTATGACCCGAAATTATAGATATTTTTTAAATACTTGGAGATAGTATCAATATCTGATCTGTTAGATAACTTGAAGATTGCTATTAGTGAGTAAACTCCTTGAGTATAAATACTGCTTCTCAGCAGAATTACAAACTTAAGGTTCTGATTCTTTTGATTATGGATATTTTTCTTATGCTATAAGATATTAAGATTGGACAGTCTTTATAATCACTCTCATTGTCAATGGAATTTTTGTCATACCTATCAAGATCAACTAGTCTCTTTACAATGATAAGATTTATGGGTTTTGAGATCATAAAGCTCACAAAATTTGTCTGGATAATCCATAATTAGGTAATTCTTTGATTTGCAGAGGCAATACTGATTTAAATTAAACTTTTATTATCAAATGAAAATTATTTTATGAAAGATTAAAATGTCCCAATATTTGAAGTTGTTATTGTATATAATATGACAGTAATTAAAAAAAAATGATACTGCAACTTTTTGTACAGGTATTAAACATTAATTGCTTGTCATGGATTCCAAAGCAAAGGCAATAAAGTGAATATCACATTTTCTTATTTGTTCAGCCAAAATGATGAATTGATTATTATCTATTCTACATATGATTTTGTTCACCAAATAGAAATATATATTTAAAAATATCTGTTTTTGAAGCATTGTAGAACTTCAGCAGAATGTACCTATTATTGGAAACAGATAATTCCGTATAATTTTTTTGTAAGTCAAAAAAAAAATATTAAAACTCTTTAATTGTAATTTTCCTAATAGAAATATTAATATCAATTATAGAAATTATAAGTATTTATTCCATTGCCAAATTCAGTAAAAAAATATAGTAATGAAGATATTGTTGAATTTAAATTGTTCTAATTCTAAATATTACATCATAATATTTAAAATACAAACATATTGATTAACATCATTTAAATTATTATAATCTCTAGATACTTTATCACAATTGTTGAAAAAAAGACAGTAAACTCACCATAAGACAAAACAGTATTTTCCACTCTCAATATTATATTTTAATTACTTGACCAGCTATTTATGACTATTGTAGAGTCCATTGTTTTTCTTCCTGTTTTATTTTTAAAGGAATAAAACTTTATTTTACATTAAATCTTTGCTTTTTTTTTAAAAAAAAAATTCAAATAAAAATTTAAAAATGAAAAATAATCTTTAAAATATCTACTCTGAAATAAAGAAAGAATTGTAAACAAATAAATAATCAAATAAAGATTTTATTTTTAATCTTGGGACTAAAAATGTATTTTTAATAAAATATATTTTTTTCAAAGTTTTTTTATCAGTAAACTGAATTATGAGAAATAATATATTCAAACAATGAAATTATTTTTTAAAATATAAAAATTCTGCCTACAATTACAAAACAAAATAATATTGCCATTTTTACAAGTGGATATTTATTAGTGACAACAGTATATATTTCTTACTCAGCAATACATACTGATTATTTTCTTTTAGGTGTTTTCAATTAAGTTTTTTCATGCTTAGAAAAATATTTTCAAATGGAAATTGAACATATACATTACATACTTACTGAGAAACAAGTATTTAAATTAATTTTACAAAAAACTAAAATATATTAGTAAAATTATCTGTTAATATTTGTTTTCAATCTTTCAAAAACCAAATCCAATTTCTCACAAACAGAAGTCAGAAATGTGATTTGAATACCTTCTTGTAAAATTTCAATATTTGATATCCTTGAATTGATTTTTTATTGAAGATTCTCACATTTAAGTATTTTAGTTAGAATTAATATTAAAACTCATTCTAGTTTTTATTGTCAAATGAAAGCAAAACTGTAAATAAATGATATAAAACAGATAAAACTCACTATATATATTGCCACACACAGCAAGCTAGAGTAATCAATAAATGCCAGAAGGCTTGCTGTGTGTGGCAATCTATATATAGTGAGTTTTGCCTGTTTTAACAACAGTTATACACAAGCATAAGAGAAGGTGGTCATGTGATGTTTATTGGAATAAATGATATAGATAGTGAAAAAATGAAACACTTTGAACCCAATCTGTAACATCAAATGCAATGTAATATCAAAACTATTTGAAGTGTTAAAACAGTTGCTTAAATGTTTAATACAATTAACAACTTGTTAGTCACATCAATTGTTTAATCTCAGTGTTGTTTATTATTTATATAACTACATAGAGCATTAACAATTCATCAAGCTTACCAGTTATTTTAATCTCATTCTTACTTTTTAAAATATTTGTAAAACAGAAAGATAAAGGAAATTTAATTACCTTTAGTCTAAGGATTATTTTGCATTAAAATGGCAAGTATTACTAATTTTAGCATAAATAGTAATTAAGTCCAACACATATAAAAAAATCAGGATGGTGGACAAGATTTACTATTGTGTCAATTATCATGTTGAAAATTTCATCTTATAAAAATTCTTCATTGTCTAGATTATTATTATTAGTGTGGTTGTGTTAAAAATGAGTATTTAATTATTAGATGATCATTGAGAAAATCAATGAAAATTTAAACACAAATAGTAATTTTAGTATTATATATTAAATAAGCAGATGTGCCTAAAGATCAATGATTTACTTGTAGAGCAAAAAAAAAATAAAAATCAAATGTTTAGTTATTTTATTTTAATAGAAATTTTATTGGTAAAAAAAAACCCAGTATATTACAATAGAAATGAAAAATAAAATTACATAAAGAACTTGACATATTTACAATTTGTTAGAATTAAAAAAAAAAAAAAAAAACATTACACACTGTTAAACATACAAAATCGTAATGAATATACCAGACAACAAAAAAATTGAAAAATTATATCTAACTATAGATTAAAATACTGATGAATAAATAATCATGTAGTTACAAAAATATTAAAAGGAGTAATTTTTTTGTCTCTCTGTTTAATTATGTTTCATTTATTGTTAAATGTGTTCATGTGTGTTTTTGTATCACTGTTGTAAAGAAATAAGCATCTTGTTCCCACAGAGCATAAAATATAAATGTGATGATTCTTATTTTCTGCAAAGCAAGTTCTAATGATTGACTGAATTGTATTATTATTTTTCCAAAATATTTTTGTGATGTATGACTGAGCATCTTTTAGACTACAGTATTAAAAAAAAAAGATGATTTTGATCGTCTTTTTCCTTGAAACATAATTGACATATAGTTTCTGTATTAATAGGAAAAGACCACATATTTATTTTTAGCATAAAATTGAAATATTTTGGCTTGAGTCCAATACTTAAATCTTCTTATCAGTTGCCTATTATTATTGCCAAGTAACAGAGAGTCAGCCACTTTATTTATGTTCAGATATAAAAGAGATGAATTTTCCAATATTGCCATTTTTCTTATGGAAATGTTATCTTAATATTTGTCATTAGGTTTATTGGTTCTAGAATTATTTTAAAATGTATATGTTTATATATTCATGCTTTCAAGCCAAGATGCTTAACACTGGCTTATATATATATATATATAAGTTAAGTAAAAGAGAAGAGTGGTATTATTCTTTTCTTGTCAAAAAATCTCTGTCATGTGTCTAGGCCTGATCGCTCCTCAGACTGCTGTTTTAACAACTATTGGCTGTCTGAAAATAATAGTAAGGCACATGTGGAAGAATAGCAACCTTCCAGTCATTACTAATTTAATATCAACATGTGATTTAAACAAAATTTTATTTAAAATGTTTTGTATGTGGAGGAGACTTAGCTGTTGATGTTACCATAAGTATCATATCCAAATGTGGAAATAATCTTATCATAGCTGACATAAAGTTAATAGATTTTTGGATCCTACAAACATAAATTGAACACTGTGAAACTATAATTTTCTGAGTGAAATTGCAATTGACTTTTTTCCCCACAAGAGCTTTCTTCACAGTTTATATATCTAAAAAAAGTGAAATAAATAATTTTGTAAAGATTATGATAAGTAAGTAGTATGATACTTTTGTGATGATAAGAATGTGGATAAGAACTATCTTAGAATAGAGTGAGAGGTATAACATTGAAAATAAAGATATTATGTGTTTCATTGTTTGCAGTAATTTATCTTGTATTTACTTTCAATTAGCCATATTTCTCATATAGAAAGTAAAACCTAAATATGTAGTTGGTGATCCAAAAATGTGGCTGTATATAGTTTACCTTTGTATATGCATCATATACATGATTTGTGAAGACTGAATTCAAGTTTATGGAAGTTGGTAAATTTCTTCAGGATTTTTCTAATATCAGAATTTATTTTTTAGTTAAAAGGAAAACTATAATATTATCCATGTATGCTATGCAGGTTGTATTATGACCCAATGTGGAAATATATATGCCTGGCATAAATTTCCCTATGTTGCTAAGGAATTGATTTTTTTAAAAAATAAAACACCTTTATTAACACAATAAATATTTACAATTTATACAAGTAATTAAACAAATGATAAATATGTTACAGTTTTGTATACCAAAACACAAAGAATTTGATATATTCCACAATTAAGACAAAAAATCTGCAGGCAATTAATTAGTTATTCTAAACTCAAGGAGATTGACTTGTATCACTGTACCAGAAGGAGATTCTAAGACATGCAACTCAAATGAGCAAAGCATGTAACAAAATGATTAATTGGCCCAAGGAATAAGCCACACATAAGAATTAGACCTTTGCTCAAGAATCTCACACAGAGTTATTCCGGGACCACCCCAGATTCGATTCATCATCTTCCTTCACAAGTATCTCAGACATTGACTGAAATAAGTTTCCCAATTGCTATAGAGTTTTTTCAGCCAGTTAAATTTCTTGTTGTCAAATATCATAGTACATCATATATACCATATTGTCTTAAGGGTATGCACAGTCACCATTGCATTGTGAGGGTTAAATTTCTCAATGTATTCATTAAGCAAAAGTTTTAAGTTTATGATTGGCCTGTGGAACACTTTAGCTCTTATCTGCCTAAATCCCAAACATTCTTCAAATAGATGCTGAAAAGTCTCATTACCAGATTTGCACAGCAAACAGACTGGGTCTAAATTCATATGTAGTCTTTCATTTAGAACCTTAGTTGTTGGGAACAAGCCATTCACTAATTTGAAAACAAATTTCAAGTAGGATTGGGGTGCATAAATAGAGTGAAACTTTTTCAACACATTTTTTTTTGATATATCCAACCATGCATTGCCATGACTTTTAAAATGATTACTCAAGTTTTTATATTTAATATTTTCCAAACTGGGCACATTCATATCATCCTGTAGATCCCTATAAGCAATGAACAGATCAGCTATAAAAGATCTTTTTTTACATCCTATTTTATTAAAGGTACTGGCAAGATCAACAGAAGGCCCAAGAAATTGACTTTTAATTAAATTAATAAATGTAATTGCCTTGAAGTAGGATATGTATAGCCCTGGATCAATCAGGCCAAGACCTTCTTTTTCTTTTGGCATCTGCAAGGTTGATATCGAGATCCATCTTGAAGCTCTACCCCAGACATATTTCTTTGCAATCTGGTTTATTCTGAGTATTGTTTTGTTATGTAAGGCTACCCAGGGTGCATAGTATGCCAAAATCCCTGAAACAATGGAATTAAAAATTAACGCTTTTGTAATTTCATATAATTTAAGTGATGAGTAATTACTTATTTTATCTTCAATTTTTTTTAATAATTAATTTATTCAAGTAAGTGTTCATTTTAGTCTTGAACATATATAATGGTATGCCCAAGAAAGCAGATGGGAGAGCCATAAAGTTAGATGGCATTTTTTTACCTGTAGCTAACTGCCAGGCTGCAGACTTGATTGGTTGAATAATTGAGCCAGTCTCAGCCTGAAAATTTTCTTAAGATATTCATCACAACTTGGATATTATAGCTGTTTTGAAATATTATAATAATATCATCAATGAATGCTGTGATAGCTACCTGCAATCCCAAGTGTGGAAGACAAAGGCTGGGTATGAGATTCTCAATCTTACAAACAAGAGGGTCTATATAAACTGCAAACAGAAGAGCCACAAGGGGAGAACCCTGTGGAATGCCCCTCTTAGGGATAAAAAAATCAGATCTTCTCATAAAGTTTTTAAGAGAGATTCTACTATTTTTAATATAGTTTTCAACTGTGTTCATCAACCATATGTGATCTGGGATTAAAAGACAGAGGGACTGAATCAAATATGACCAATGGACCAGATCGAAAGCAGCCTTAAAATCTATTTGGATAGCATAATATTGGGTTAAGTTTTGATCCCTGCATATCTAATAGCCTCATGAATTTTTAAGGCAACATTTACTGCACGTCTACCCTTAATGGCATGGTGGGCAGAAGAAATTGTAGTACTGATAAAGAGATATAATTTTTTTAAGAGAATTCTAGCCAGAATCTTCGAATCAATGTCTTCTACAGAAATATGTCTCAGTTCATCAATTGTTGGACTTTGGACTAATTTGTCTTTTTTAAGGCTAAAAATTACTCTGTTGCTAATAAAGGGCCATTAAATTCTCTCATAACACAACTGATTAAAAAATCTCCACATTGCAAATCTAAGAGCATAATCAAGTTGTTTATAAACAGATGCTGGGATTGCGTCATTTGCCATTACTGATTGTACCTTGAGGATATTAATTTCATCTTGAATATTCTGATTTGAAATGTACTCTTTCTGTTCCCCAGCTATGATGCTAGTGTACTGATCAATGAATCCTGTACCCATGCCAAACCTGATTTTCAAATTTTCAAATATGTAATTATCAATGTAGATTCCAGAGGCAATGCCACCATCATCCTTGGTGATACTAGCAATACCCCTAGAGTGGGGGATATATAATTTCGCATAGTTTATCATGGGTTTTGATAATTTACTCAAATTCAGAATTAATTTTCTGAGCCATATTGTATGAGCATCTTGATGCATAAGTTGATATAAGCTGTTGTATTCGAATTGATTTATGTAAGTTAATGCAAGTAGCGATCCTTGAGGTATCAATTGATGTGTTAAATGAGGGAGGCATTTTTCCATTTAAAGTAATATGTATTTCCCTGTTTATAAGTAAATTTGTAAGTACATATAGAATAGAATTAAATATGTTAGTATTTTTCAAAGTTTGTATGAGAAATATCAATTGGTACAAGATGAAAGCTGTTTTAATGTCAAGCTGTATAACCACTCGGCTGCATTTCTTTACATTTCAGACAATATCAATTACTGTCATCAATAATAATGCTGCTTGTCCTGTTGATGATCCCTTTTTAGTAAATTGTGATTGTGACAGTAGTAGTAATAGAAATTGCTTTATCTTGTTTTTAATAACTTTTTAAGTACAGTAATTTTATTTCTAACAGACTCATGAATAGTGGTCTTATATTTTGCAATGTGGACCGTGGACATATTTTTCTGTGTGAATGTGACAATTGCTATTGAATATAAATTGTAAATTTTATAAATTTCTTTTGATAGAAAATTAGCCATGTCAAAAACATATTTTGAGATGATTTAACTTAGCTATTCAAATACAAATTTTGGTATGGCCTGAAGGTCTAGGTGGGAAGATTCAGGCATGTTTTCCAAATCTTCTAGAAATTCTGGTGGTTTGAACAATATTTGTTTATCTGTTGTTCCAAAATAATTATATGATGGTTTGAAAAATAGTTATTTCTGTAATTTACCCTTGAAGTGTGTACAGATTGAAATTTAGCATATTATCATCATCAATTACTAGAGCAGTAGGATCCCTAGATATAAAAGGTTGACCTAGTTTCCATCTTATATATTGTCTCAACTAACTATGTGATAGTGTAAGAAGTAGTTTTTTTTTTGTAACAATATATTCCTTTAATACATCACATGTTGATTTATATGTTTTTTTAAATTTTAATATAAATTGACTGTTGATGTGGGTGCACTGTTTGTAATTCTTTTATGCAGTTCATCAGCAAATGCTAAGAGTCCTGTATGTGGAAAGTAGATCTAGTAACACAGTTTATAATGTGTAAAATTATTTGTATAACTGATATCCATCTTTGTACAGGGGCGAGTAATTTATCTTTTATCTTGACAAATAGAATATAAATTCCTGAATATAGAAATTCTGTAGTTTTTATATGCAATAGTATCCTTATTGTTTAATTGTGTTGTATTGGGTGGAATGCAAAATTTAAATCTAGAATTGCCATTATTGCAGAATGGTGCAGGGACTATTTATTAAACAATGGAAGATATTCATCACTGATTGACTTAATTTTTTATTCACCGTTACTATATCACTCACTTAAGATCACATGAATATTGAAAATGACAGATTGAGTTTGTTTTCAAAAGATTTTATAATGTCAAGAGTGTGAACATACTGTGTATTGTGGAGAATGACGCAATATCATTGTCAATTGCTATTGGATAAATGGATAAATATATATAATAAATGAATTTATAAAAGACTTTATTATACAATTAATTTCTTTCATTAGTATTAAATAAATTAAAGTGAAGATAAGTAAAACAATTACCTGATATGGTTGAAAGATTGAAGAAGACCTTTAATAATATACTGTATATATCTATAAAAATGTTTCTTAAAACAGATTTTTAGAAGAACTGAGTGTATGGAAGATTATTTATATATGGAATTAAAGCGCTAATCTCAAAATAAGTGAGTGATGACATTCATTGATTAATTTATTAAATAACGCCTATATTTAGAAATTAGGTCGAAGATAAGAGTGACCGCTCTTGTCTTTTAAAGTTGTTAATCTTGTGTTTAGATTTGTAGAGGTCCCTACTGTCGCATTTTAGGCGCGCATAGTCTTAAGGGTTAGTCTTAATATATATTAAATAACGTCTTATTTTGTCAATCTTTAAAAATATTATTTGTTAATATTGCTGTGCCTTCTGTGATTATAACAAAAGACCACTAGATAGGCATACATTATCTGTTTATATTATTTATGATTAGTTATGTTGGTATTAAATTTAGTTTTAAGATTTGATTTCGAGGCATATATAAAACAAAATATATTTTTTATCCAACCCAAGCTTTTATTTTTTTGTAATGGCTATGTTTAATTGTGGAAGTTTTTTTTATTTTATTACTCACTTTTTAAAGGGATTCAATTTTCCTAAATATAATCTACGATTTAAATTGACAACATATACATACTATCTGTTTTGCTTATAAATCCGAAACATGTGGCTAATTACAAATATTCATGAAAATAATGCATTTAATTGTTTTTTCCTAAAAAATATGTAAATGCTCTTGATACTGATTTGTTATGCTTTTCACTTGCGAATTGACTTCGTCTTTGTAATTTTTGTTAAAGATTTATTTTTCTTTAGATGTGTTTGTGCAGAATAGTTATATAGTTTTTAATTTATTTATTTCTACATTATTTTTAATATGAACAGATCAAAATCTAAACTGATTTTTAAAAAAAAAATTATAATAATCTGTTCCAGATTTAATATCTTCAATTTTTGACTTTGAATTTAATAGTTCTTTCTCTCTTTGTTTTTTTTTCTGTACACTTCCTCCTAATTATATTAAAATGCTTGTAATTTTGATTTTAGCTTTTGTTTTTTCTTCATTATTTTTATTAGTAGAATAATTGCATTATTGTACTCTTTTTCAAATAAATTCAAGTGGATTTGCTTTGTTGGCTACAGAGGCTTTTGTAAGTTAGCTGCTTAATCTATCAAAAAGTAAATTAAATTAATAAACTTATGCTATATAACTATCAAAACATCACATGCGCTTGGTGGCACTACGATATGAGGAGTTTGGTACTCTTATGGTATATAATTCAAAATTGTTTTATCAAATCAAAATAAATATTTTTCAGTGCCAATACTGATTACATTCTCTATCTATCTCTTGGATTAAATTATTTTCAACAAAAATTCTGAAATAAAACAAATTTTATAAAGCATTCTTTATTCAACATTATTGCAACTTGCTAATTGTATAAGTCTAATATTTTATTTCATTATAGTCAAAACTGTAAGCCATATCCTTACACAAAAATAATTATTTTAGTAAATAATAATCTAATTATTGATTTCTTGGGCAAAACCGTACCATATATATAAAGATAATAGGAAAGTGAGGTTGGCTTTTCTTATTTAATATTTCCTACGAACTGAATAAGCCAAAACTGTAACTATAAAAAATAGATCAATAATAATAAATCTCTCACTTCTGGCTAGCTAAACTTATAAAAAAATAAAGTGTATTTATATCTAAATAAATACACATCAGAATCAAAGGTGCATTTTATTGATCTCGGAATATATTTAGAATAAGTAAACAAATTATTCTAAAGTGTTTTTTAATGTAAACATCACCTTTTCCTTTTTTATATTACAATGTTATAATATCTAATAGTAATTTAATATAGCTAGGCAAAAAAAAAGAGTGAATGTGTGTTTAATATCTCAGGGTAAATATTAAAATGTCATAGGGAATCTAATATGTGTGCTCATAAATTAATCATCATCATCATCATCAACCATTATCAATTCACTGCAGGATGATGGTCTCTCCAAGTTTAATCCATCTTCTCCAATTTTTAGCTTCTCTTCTCCACATCACCCCTGCACACTTTCTTATTTCATTCGTCCATTTTACATGTGGTCACTTTCTCGGTCTTTTACAATCTCTTGGAATCCAGTTTAAAATTTCAATTGTCCATCTATTATCATCTCTTCTAGAAATATGTCCAGCTCAACTCCACTTCAATATTTTATTTTTTTCAATGAGGTTAGTAACACCTGTTTGTTCTCTTACCCATACATTGCGTTTTCGATCTCTTCTTGTTACTCCCAACATACACTTCTCCATACTTTAATAAATTAATAAGTGTCACTTTATAAAGAAAATACATAAAAACCAAATTTAATAAATATATATACAATTTATTAGCATTTAAGTGATTTTACATTATCATTAATAACTAACATATTTATAAAGTTACTACAGCTTTTCAAAATATTAAAGAAAAAAAATCCAATGTGATGGTGCTATTTATATTCAGCACAGTTTTCTATAAGCTGAAAAAATGTCTTAACTAGGGTTATATAAAATAATATTATAATCATTTACTAATAAAATAAATAACTAATTTGGAAACTAGTTTTATCATATTTCACCGGTAAAAGTTCCTTTTAATAATACATCAAACTTATCTACTGATGCCAAATATAAGAAAGGCAGCTTCTCAACAAATTACTTAAGATCACAAAAATGATATATCTAATAAAGTAGCAAAATTAACATAAACATATTGCTACATGTGTACATGTACATTCTCATTTAACATATATTAAGAGGAATTTTATCATCTCTTAAATAAAAAACGAAATAGCTACACAATGAGAGGAATTCACATTTCTCAGATAAAACAATGTTGTCACAAGAAGAATTCACCATCTCTTATACAAATAAAATTTATATATATATTACTGTGTATGATAAATATACAATAGCCACTATTTAAATTATTCATGGAAAAAACTAAATTTACCAATACCGGTATCCATAATGACTCACTACATGATTCCTCTAAGCCTGAAATGATGCCTTTCTAAGATTTAAAATTTATAAAGATACTAAATTTTATTAATCATTAAATGATGCTTAATAAATATAATCATTCACACCAAAAATATTATATGGGATGTTTACAAAAATGTATTACATATAAAGCAAAAAAAAATATTTTTAAATGTTACCTTTGTTATCTTAAAAAAAATTTTCTTTGGGAGATCTAAGAGAGAAAAAAGCATAGCAACAATGTATAATAAAATTATTAATGGAAATAATGTTTTTCTTTTTTTTAAATCTAATGTTCTGAATTCAAAGTTCATTTTCAGTTTGTTTTTCAGCAGATTTTTCAAGTGATACTTGTTGATAAACTAGGAAAGTGAAGATTACCAAAAGAAAGTTCATTCTGGTTAAATTTTAAGAGTTCTAGATAAAAAGTCTATTGCTCCTGAAACTTGTTTACTTGATTACAGGTGGATGTAAAAATTTAAAAATTCTTGGAAATGTAGACAAACTATTAATTAGTCCATGCAGTAAGATTCTCTCTCTAGATATCTTTAAAATGTAACTTCTTCAATGTTTAGGTTTAGAAAAGATAATCTTTTCTGTTAGATAGGCTTTTGTTTTATTTTAACATTATACCATAAAGACTCATCAGAAATGTCGGCAACTCTAATAGAGGTTTCACAATCTCTGGCGGACTATATTTATCTAGCTGACTACTATATTTAATAATTTTACTATCATTGCCATTTTTAAAACAATATTAAAAAACAACAACAATTTAATTGGATTGAAAGTTTCTTATTAAGTACAAAAGTTTTTTTGTTGAGAGTAAACAACTCCCTTTACTTCAAAATTAATGACTACTGAATTTAATATAGTTATGTTCTCAAAACTACACAATGCAACAATTTTCTATTCTCCACTTTGCATACCTGCACACACATCTCGAACATTTTGTTTTCAAATGCCTTGCATTCAACTATTTCTAAAATTAACTTTAATATTAATACAAAATAATAAAAATATAAATTAAATAATTAAACTTTTTATATAATTTTATTATATTTAAAATCCTATATTTTGCTTGCTTTTTAAAATACATATCAGCACACAAATATTCTCTGAAAAATATTAAAACTAAAATAATTGTCTTATTTCAATTATTCTTTTTTTAAAAAAAATAACTTATTCACTTAAATGTGAATAAAAGATTTTAATCTCAACAACTTAAAAAAAAAAAGCAGTTTAAAATGAAAGACAAACTTTATGAGTAAAACAAGTAGACACAACTGATTTCTATTTATAAAATGATAATTTTGACCACAACTCTATACAATAATAATGGAAAAAAAATCTTTTAAAGATTGTGTATATCTTTTTTTTAATTCACAGTCATCCCCACCCCTTGTGAAAGAAAAAATTACTAAGTCAATAAAATGAATAATAACAGGGAATAATCTATAACAAGGAATATTAATTTACAAGATTAAAACATCCCATTACAACAAATAAGTTATTTTAAGTATTAACTTAATTACACTATTTTCTCTGTTCTTTCTAATTTATAAGGAACAAATAAATTTCTCAAAACTAGAAAACAATAAATTAGACCATAATAACATTATGCACATTAACAAATATAACCATTCTATTTTAACTAAGCTTAAGTATAGACAAATCATATTTAAAACAGTTTGTTTTGAATAAATCAAATTAAACAAGTTATATACTTTTAATTCAGAATGATGCAATAGGCATCATTCTTCAGAATTATAAGATTCCTTTCTATTTGACATGATTTAAAATATAAGCAGGTACTATTTGAAAATGATAAAGGCTATCAATATAAAGATTGCCACTTTAAATTTTATTTTTACTGGATATTTATAAAACAAAACATTGAGATCAGATAAATGGCATACCCTAATTCACCTTTAAACACAGATTCTTTATACTAAATGAAATTCATACGCTTCTTGACTATGAGCCAAATATTCTTGACAAGGGCCATATTTATTAGCATACATGAACTCAACATAACACTCTCATCAAAATAAAATCTATCTATTACAATATTATTTTTTCTTATTTAAAGAACTCTCAATATCAAAATTATCATCCCTGCAATGCTTTTCTTTTATTAGATCCTGAGTAATTAAAGAACCTCCAATTTCCAAATTATTCTCAAATTCAATTTTTTTTTACATCAAAAGCAACTTTTTTACTATTATTGATCTCAAAATTGTTTTCCACATCCTCTACTTATGTTTTATCAACACTACTTTTATTAACATATAGTTTTTATTTCTCAATTATATATAAATGTAGAGCTTGGAGAGAAGACCCTATTTTCTTTAATATGGTTTTAGTTTGCAATTTTCTATATTCTACAAATTCAGCCTTCCATTCATTTCAAAATTCAGAAAACTCATGCTGAAAGTGATCAAACCTAACTTCTGATTTATCCTGGAATTTTTGATTACCTTCTTCTATTTTATCTAGCTGTTAATTTTATCTTTAATGCTTGGATTTCAGTTTTAATCTCTTTGAATTTAATATCAATTTTATTATTTAATTCAGTTATCAAGTCAGCCTTTAAATTTTTTCAATTAACATCCATTTTTGCATTTCTTTCTTTTAAATTTGCATCCATTTTACTTCCAAAGATCTCAAATCTGTTCATCATTACCTGAAACATCTTCACAATTACCAAACTACCAGGATTAGACCCATCTGAGATAGTGCCATTAACGCCAGTCATAATTAGTAAAACAAAGCATAAGAAAAAATAATATTTTTTAAATAAACATTTGTATAATATAAAATATATTTACCAATACACAGTAATAATCTGAAGCTTTCTACCTTCCATTGCTGCTTAAAAAGAAAAGCATTTAACAGAAATAAAACAAAAAATTGCCTATCTTTAATTTAAGTTAATCATTTCCGAGGAATGAAATTTTCCCCAAATAAACTTTCCCACATTAAATGTGATATTTTTTCTCTTATATTAGAGTTGACATAATTATTACATGGAAATAAAAAGGCATTATTATCACAAAATATTATTATTAGCATAATATCATTTAAATTACTCACCAGGTCACACTAAAAAATAAGAAAAAATAAAATTATAACTATACAAAATATTTATCAACCAAACATTGGGCATCAAAACTATAATGGAAAATAATGTGGAAAACTGACTCCTCAAATATTCCAGGTATTTGAGTGGCAAAATTAAACTTTTTATATAATTTTATTAAATTTAAAATTTTATATCTTTCTTGTTCTTTTAAAAACACATCAGCACACACATATATTCGTTGACAAATATTAAAACTAAAATAATTGACTATATTATTTCAATCATCCTTTTGTTTAATATAACTTATTCACTTAAATGTGAATAAAAAGTTTTAATCTCAACAACCTTAAAAAAACAGTTTAAAATGAAAAACAACTTTATATGTGAAACAAATACAAACAACAAATCAATATTAAAACCTACTGTTAGTTTTAGAGATTTACCATGCCAAAATTTAGCAAGATTTTTTTTCAAAGTTCTAAATCCTTTGACATATAATACCCAGACTTTTGTTAGGGATTCTAGACACTTTGTAGGAATTAATCAAGAACATGAAAATTGAAGGAACTGACTTACTGGTAAGCTTTGATGTGGAAAGTTTATTCATGAATGGACCATGTGAAGAAGTTAGTGTCTATTGTAAGAAAACAATTAAGTGCTGATAATAGTTTACAAACCAGAACAGCTCTTCCTGTTGATAGTATAATGAAACCATTAACATTCTGCATAAAAAACAACCTACTTTCAATTTAACATAGAATTATTCCAACAAAAAGGGATGGCTATGGGCTCTTTATTGTTTCCCCTGATTAGCAATATTTATATGGAAGAACTTGAAACCTTAGCCATAAAAACTACTCCATATCCATCTAAAGTTGGCTTTGCTGTGTAGATGATACATTTGTTATATGGCCACATGGTGAAGCACTGCTACAAGCTTTCTGAAAACACATCAACAATATATCCTGCTCAATTAAATTCACAATAGAATCAGAACAATAACAAAAATTGGCATTCTTAGATGTTCTTATAACAAGACTCTCTCATGGCAAAGTCAAAACTATACTTTACTGAAAACATACACATACAGGAAAATACATAGCCTATAAATCTAATCACATCAGAAATACAAAACATGGAGTTATAGTATCACTAGAAAACAGTGCAAAAAAATTTGTTCAGAAACCAGTGATTTGGAAAAAGAAAAAATCTATATAGAACAAACTCTTATAAAAAATGGTCATCCATCAGCTGTTATTAAGAAAATGTCAAATAGACAACAAAAAAAAACCATCAAGAGAAAAGACAATTATTGGTACTGTTGTGTACCAATACATTCTAAAATAGCAAACAAATTAAAAAAAAAATTCTATCAGTATAACATCAGAACATTTTTCCAGAGCCATCCCACTCTATGAAGAATTCTAACAAAGCCTAAACTTGAAATGCTGAAAAGAAAAGCATCTATGAAATATCATGTAAATGTAGAAGAACATACATTGGTGAGATCAGTTATTCCATTGAAAAGTGCTTGCAAGAACGCAAACTGAAGATTAAAAGAGAAAAAACAGATGTGTCTAAGGTAGCAGACCATGTATGTGCCAATGAACCAATGTTCAATTAGGAAAATACAAAATTAAAGAAGCTGCTCACATGACAATTGAAAAACATTCCATAAGCCAACCTAGTGTGACTATAAATAATGTATAGAAACCACTAATCAACTTTTCTCTTAGAAAATGTGGGTAATCAGAAGGAACCTCATAGATAAGTATATGAAATTACTACAGACTATTACTTTTGGCAGGATGGCTCAGTTGGTTAAAGCATTACATTAAAATTCAATACTTAAGAATCTAAGGGTCCAGGTTCTAATCCTTTGCTAGTACTGTCACTGGTCAGCTCAGCTACACCTGAAGAAGAGGGGAGAATAATACCTCTCAAAATGTTATGCATATACTAACCCATTTGATGTGCCATTACTAACAGTTGAATGTGTTTGAAATATTTAAATAAAGTCAAATTTTTCTAAAGACATTCAATACACATATTAGATGATGGAAATAGTCCAATATTAAAATACAAACAGATCTATATTTATAAATGATAATTTTGACTGCAACTATATATGATAAATAATGAGAAAAAAATATTTTAAAGATCACATATATCTTTTTCTTAAAATTCACAGTAAGGGCTAATTATTACAATATATATATATAGTATGGGTAATACAAGTTTTTTTTTTTTGTTTTGTTTTTATAATTGTTTAAAAGAGTGTGAGTGAAAAATTATAAAATGTATTTTTGGAAAAAAATATTTATTATATTTTTGGTTTATGATATTTTTTTTTTTTTTTTTTGTTATAATTTTTATTTTAAAAACAAATTTGTTGTTTTTTTTATATATATATATATATATATATATATATATATATATATATATATATATATATATATATATATATATATATATATAGTGTGTGTGTAACCTGGTATAAATACAGTTACAAAACAGAATGCTTTGCTTATAGAAAAATATAAATAACTTTTCTTTAAGAGGGGCTTTAGTTTATTACAATGATTTAATTATAACAACTAAGTATTTCAAGATGGCTTAATTTTTAATGCCATTTATTAACAAAACATTAAATAATGTTAAATTTTCAACTATTTTTTTAAATATTATAATTTCATGTTTCTTTATTATTTATACAATATTTTAGATTTTTATTTTTTACTATTTATTATTACTTGTTTTTAACTAATTTTTTTCCACAAAATATCACTAAATCTACCATTTCTTTTATTTTGCTGTAATATTTTATATAAATACACTTTGTACACATTACTTCAAACATTTTTTTAGCAAATTTTTTTTTATTGTATATAAAAAGGATGCAATATGACATTTTGAGTGTCTTGCAGTCTTTCTCACAGCTATGATGTAATGATAAATATAATAAAATAAATGATTATATAAATAATACAATAAAAAAGTAAGCAATAAAATTTAAAAAATAAAGAAAAAATAACATAATTTTTTTTTAAAACGAAAATAAATTAAATGTAATAAAATGAGTTTAATAACTAAATAAAATAATACAGATAATATAAATCATATGACAGGCTATATTTATTGTTAAAAAAATAAGACTATAATAAAAAAGATTTAATTGAAAAAATAAAAAAGATTAATTTCCCTGCACACATTATTAAGAGAAATATTGAAAAAATAGTGTATAAGGTAAACAAAATTGAAAAGAATAAAGAAAAAAGTCTGAATATATATAAAACAATAAAACAAATAATTTTACAGTGAATAACTTTAATAAATTATGAATAAGCTTAATAAGAAATGCAAAATAAAAATAGTTAATAAAAAAAGAGAAATAAAGAAATAATTAATGGAGTATATATAATAAATTACAAACAATGTTTAGATAGTTGGTTTGAATTAAATATGTGGAGAAAGTAAAAATTCTATAAAATCAAGGGTAAACAATATATGTTAGATAATATATATATATATATTGTATGGTATGGGCCCTGGCAATTATGATTTGTGGCTTTGACAATGAAATATTTATAATATATAATTTTTTCTAAAAAATAAAAGAAAGAAAAAAAAATATTTTTATTTAATAATTTTCTCCTCCTAAAAAAAAAAAAAAAAAAAAAAAAAAATTTTTTTTAGGGTGAATAAAAAAATATATATATATATATGATATATATATATATATATATATATATATATATATATATATATATATATATATATATATATATGCATTTAAACATACAGTATGCAAATTCATAGAAAATTTAATAAAATTGATGATACAGAAAGAATAATAAAAGAAGCAAAACAATCTCAAAATTGAATAGACATTCTGGAATTCAGATGACATTATCATAAATGTATTTATTAAAAAGATATATAAAGGAAAATATATAAAGAGAAAATTACTTACATAAATATATGTTTGTAAAATTCTTTACATATGAGTATAAATATGAATGTACTGATAGATGATATGTATTTATGAGATAAAAAATCTAGCATAACATACAAATATAAAATAATATAATAACTGGTAATTAATGAATATATTCACAGAAAAGGTATATTTTTAATATTCTGCTTTATTATGCTACAAATACAATATATTGAATATAATGAAAGCATGCTAGGCAGTAATAAAGCTGAATATTAAAAAAAAAGTATCTTTTCTGTGAGTATATTCGTTAATTATCAGATATTACATTTGCTCAGAAGAAAAAAAAAATAGTTGAATTAAAATAGTATAATATAAAATATAAATTTATAAGGAAAAATTATATAATAATAGTAATAAAAAGGTTATAAATGATATGGATTCATTAGTTAAAGTATATAAATAAAAATATATAAAAAATGTATAAATAAAAAGAAGCACTAGTGAGGACTATAGAAATAGTTAGTTTAAATAAAATGTAATAGAACGAGATAGGATATAACATAATTACTTAAAAAACATTTTTTGAGGAAATTTATAAGAAAATCAATGTAATAGAATGAGATAGGATATAAGATAATTAATTACTTAAAAAACAACATTTTTTGAGGAAATTTATAAGAAACACAAATAGAAGTGGGTAAGTTAAAAAATTCTTATGATATTTTTGATTTTTAACTGTGAAATAATAAGCTAAATACAAAATATTATTAATAACAGGAGAATAAATAAGAAAGTAATACATACTATATATGATTTAAAAATTAAAAATAATATTTTTAGTAAATAAATTAATGTTGAACAGAGACATGTATAATGATAAAATAATAAGTTTTTTATTAATTTGGAGATAATAAAATTACAGTTTTAATTTATAAGGAATAGTAATAATTAGGGAATTATTAAAAGAAATAGTAAAAGGAATAATATATTTGAATTAATAGTTGTTCATGAATATGTATGTATATATATATATATATATATATATATATATATATATTGTAACTTTCCAATTTCAACTTTTATTAAACTATGGATAAATAATTCGAACCAAAAAAATCAGCTCTAATTGTACGTTTAAAAAAAAAAAATTACACAAACTAAAAAAAATAATTAAAAATGCTGTTAATTTGGTAATACAGCATCGATTGATCCACACCATAAGATGGCGCTGTTTCTACGCTAAAGCACATAAATATGTTGTTTACAAGGCCACTCATAGATCTTGCGGCCTAGTAAACTGTTCAACCGCTAAGATGTTGAAGTGCACCCATTACCCCAACATCTCTAGTATGTTGAACATTATTAGCGATGAGTATGCAAGACTCTCTATAGACATTACTCTTAACTATTGTACAACGTATGATGTGAAGGTTTCTGTATTTTGAATGTCAAAAACTATATTATAACGTTTTTTTTTTTTTTTTGGCTTTGATAAAATTTTTTTTATTTTCGTTTGTAAAAATTGTAACAATTTTCCAAATGCCCCTGGTTTCATTGTCAAGGGTCAGAATTCAGTTAATGAGGATTGTTAGTCACAATTCGGCAAAGTTTACGATCAAGTTGCGCACTTTCTGACACTTTTTTGAGATCAAAACATTTCAAAGGCAGACTACAGAAGCAGATGCGGTGGCCTTTCTTCAACAGAGAAATATTCTCCTCACCTAGAAGAACTGCCTTTGTGGTAGTTTAATGAAAGTAAAAGGCCAAAAAAAAGTAAAAAAAGTTACTTTAAAAAAAAAAAGACCGTAATCAAAAGCGAAAAAAAAAAGTTACTTTAAAAAAAAAGAGACCGTAATCCAATTTTGTTAAACAACAAGATTTACAAAAAAAATAAAGAAAAAAAAAGGTTTTTACAAAACATATTAAAAAAAATATTTAAAAATCAATTTATTTATTTAAAAAAAAAAAGAAAATATGGTCCCAAAAAAAAAAAAAACACGATAACATTACAAAATAATAATAATCAAATCAGCCCAGTAACATTATATCTATTCATTTTTCACTAGCAACAGTGCCATCTTATGGTGTGGATCAATCGATGCTGTATTACCGTTAATTTAAAAGATGTTTAAATTTACCTTTTTTTTTTAGCTCTTAAATATTCTCAAATGTCAATATATTTGGATCATCTATTTGTCGACAGTACTATATATATATAATCTTTAGCTTTGGTAGATGCAAAATGTTAAGTTAAATTTTGTGCCAATACATCTAAAAAAATTATTTAGCTTTATTTTGTTGTGATTAAACTATTGCTAATATTTTATAATGCTATAATTTTTACATGCTAGAGCTACTATATCAGTATTTATCTGTTATACAGCTGTGCAATAATTTTACATGGTCTAAATTATAAGAGCTTTTAGTAAATGCTTAAGATGTTAACCATCTTTAAATTTTAAATAGTTAGTAATTTCAATGATAAATAGTGCAATTTAAAGTTAATAATGTTAATTTAGTTGCAGTTTAACTGTTAAAATGTTTTGAAAAGCTTATACTAAATTTAAAGTTGAGAAACTAGGTTCAAATCACTTATTTTGATTTACTAGTCTTTAAACTAAAGCTGTAATATTTTAATGCATTATAATATTAAAACATAATATTTTAGTTAAATATTTTAAATTAATATAACTAGACAGAGTTTAATAAAGCTAATAATTAAAGTTGGAATTTAAAGTAATGAATAAATGAGTAACAAATGAATGAATAAATATTATATTTATTTAATATTATTTATATTGAAATAATTAAATTTAAAACCTTTTCTGAGATTTGTCTAGATTTAAAAAAACAGTAATAAATAAATGTATTAAATTATATTAATATTGGCTTTGTTAAAGATGTAACATAAAATTTTAATTATGTAATATTTTATTTTACCCTGGTCTTTTGTAATTTTTAATTATTTTGATTTTCAACTAGGAAGGGTTTGTAATTAATTAAAAACTATCTAGGTAAACATTGATTTATTGTAAAATCAAATATTTAATTAGATTATTTTTGGTGAATAATCTTCTCTAGTGATAAATAAGTCAAAGATTTGAAGTAATAAGTGAAGAGGTTGTAGGTCAAAGGGTTAATATACAGTCTCATAAAATGATCATATAACCAATAGTATAAATAGGTGAGTTTGTCACCTGATCAAAGTCCTCAATCAATTTTAATTTTATTTTTGTTTGTAGCAGTTGAATTTTAAAACTGTACTAAAATTGTAAAAAGTGTAATTTTATTTAAACTTATTATTTTTTAGTGGAGTATGGTAGAATAATTTAAACTATCTTGATACAATTGTCTGAACTGAAAACACCAAGGGAACTGAAATCTCTATATCTGCCAGTTTAATGGTAAAAAATTTCTTTGTTGCAATTTTAAGATGCTATTTTTAAAGTTTACTGCATTAGAAAACTTTAAAAATTATTGTTGTTATCATTATCAATATTTTAAAACTATTGTCAATTTTAAAGTCCAACAGAACATATGTGTCATAATTAAAATTGCCATTAAACATTTAATTCTCTTATGGGGAAGAACATTACAGAAAATATTAATCATTTCTTGATTTTTTTTTAATAAAATATTTATTTATAACAAATTATCTTGATTTTATTTACTTATAAATTGACTATAATTCAAGGTAAGAACTGTAATGATATAGCAAATATATTTTCTGATATTTAATAATGATTTAAAGCTACAAAAAGGTTAAACTAATAATAAATTTATGCATCAATAAAATAATTTACTTGTGCTGTATTTTATTAAAAGACATTATATTATTATAAAAATATCACAAAATAATTTACCTATTGTAACTATTTTCATTTTTTGTTCTCCCTTGAAAGAAGAAAAACATTATTTTCTTCAAATGGGGATAATAGTAAAAATCATCCTATAATGAACTATAGTTAAATAATTTGTGAAATTTAAAAATAGTTTATATGATAAAATTTTGTAAATATAAATTTACCTGCAAAATAACATTATATTTAATAAATTTAAACAACTTTGCTACATTTAAAGTTTTATAAATGCCTGCTGGTTTAAGTACTTGATAAATATTTAGTGCAGTATTATGAACATTTATTATGATTTAAATTCATGAATGTATTTAATGAATAGCTATAAATTTTATTCTATACTTGCTAGTAGAATCATTTGAAATCTTATAAGGGATATTTATAGAATGAATATAGATTTTGTCATATATTTGTAATAGAATTATTTATAATTTACTAAGAATATCCAAAAGAAATGTATTCAACTTTTAATAGTTATACTGTAGATTTCAATATCACAGTTATATTAATAATGGATATGTTTTCTGTCCACAATATTTTATTGCCAATATTTTTCTTTATATTCAAGTTTAATGGAGAATAATTCAAAAAGGAAGCAGAAGAACATTATTTTATTTATTTATTATTGGTAAAAGGGTTGGTTTTATTTGTATTATGATTTTTATATTTTCATTTATATGCGTATCATTTCCATGTTGTATGCTATATTACAAAATATTATAGGTTAAAGTTCTCAGAATAGTATTTTATCATATTTATATATTTAAAAAATAGTATGTGTCTCCTTTTTTAAATTTAAATAATTTATTTATAAAGCTAAATTATGCTATAAGCTAAATAAGGAGATTTATATTTCTACAATTTATTTTATGATTATTTATTGCCTAATGTTAATAGAGACATATTTGATATTAATTATTGCTATTTATAAATTTCATATTTGTTAGCTGTTATATTTTTATTAGAGACATTAGATTTATTCTTTCTCTATTTTAGGGATGCTTTTATATGCCAGTTTAGTATTTTGTCTCTGATGCACATTCTCATTATTTTTCTGACTAATGACAGAATCCTAGATCCTTAATTAACCTCAAAAGTAATTGTACCATATGAGCTATACTATCATAATTTCACTTTGTCTTACTTTATTATTATTGAAGATAGATTGTGTTTGTAGTTATATGTTTAATAAAGCATGAGTAAGATTTTACCATAGTTCTATCTGGCATTTTTAGGTGGTTTTATTAAGATATTGAGGAATTTTACCTTTCATCTATAGCTTTCATGGCTGGCTAAAATGTGAATAATATATTGTATATGTGTAAGTCTTATATCTCATCTTTGCTAATTGTCAGAACTAAGTATAAAAAATAATTAATTTTAAAAGTTTATTTTAGGCATAAATAGATAATATTTATCTTATAATTATTTCATCATGGGATTGGTAAGCTATTATTATTACTGTGTATGCCAAATATTTATAAAAAATGGATACTATTTATATGAAGGTGATTATCATGGTATGAATAAATTGATAAATGAGAGCTTTGAAATAAATAAAGGGTAGAAAGCTATCTAATGGAGTTTATTTTAATAAAATATGATACAAATTTTTATTTTTAATCTTTCCTTATACAATTTGGAAAAAGTGACATTGTAAAACTTGTAGCAATGTAGACCCAAATATGGAATATTTGTAATTTTGTTTTGTCTTTCTGTAAATAAATATTTGTTGTTATATTTCAGAAATTTTCATAGTTGTTTCTTCATTTCAGTCCACTTAGCATACAGAAATCACTCTACATATTGAAATGCTTATAAAATATTATACAATTATTTTAAATGTATTTGTTAAAAGAATACATGTCATTTAAATCGATATAAATGACTTTATTAAATTATTTAAGCACTAGTATTGCATCTAAGGAAGATTTATTTGTTTAATAAAGTATTACAATTGGATTTGTTATTTGGATCACTTTAATTAATTTGATTTGCTTATTTTAAATCACTGTGCATATTTATTCTAAAGTTATTTTGATATTGGAAGCTCATAATTATTATTTTATAATAAGATTTAATTTTACAAGAACATAGCTCATATTTAGAAGGTGTTTAAATTGATTTTTTCTAAGTTGTTTAGATGTTTACAAAATTCCTTATCCATTCTTGATATCTGGGTGTAATTCTAGACTATTCTTTAACTTATTTAAAATTATGCGATCATGTTATATTTATTTAAGTTAATAATATTATTGTTATTGTCATAATTATGATAAAACATTAGCTTAGGGAAACTGTATGTCTTATTTATTTTATTAATCAGGATTGCATTCAATATTGAATAAATCTGAAGAGTCAAAAAGAATTTATGAAAGCATAGTTTCCCGAGATACTCTGATTCAATTTAACAAAACATTTTGTTAAATTCCATTTTAATATTAAAATTTTACATTCTAGACATATCTTTATATGGTGACATATTTTATTAGACCTGCTGAGCATAACTATAGCTAGTAGCTTTCATCCAATAAACATCACATGATCACCATTTATGCTCGTTTATAACTGTTATCAAACAAGCAAAATTCTTTATACAGTATTGCCACTCAGTGCAAGCCAGAGTAATCAATGGATACCAGAAGTCTTGTGTATAAAATCCCTATCTAGTGCCTATTCATCCAATATCCTCAGACTAGTTTCTGGCTTGTGGCCTTTGTCAGTGAGGAGCTAAGGTTCTTCACTGACAAAGGCCACAAGCCAGAAAAAAGTATGGGAATATTGGATGAAAAGGCACTCGATGGAAATTTTATACCCAAGCCTTCTGGTATCCATTGATTACTCTGGCTTGCACTGAGTGGCAATACCGTATGGATAATTTTGCCTGTTTAGTAGCTTTCATCAGATTGGTGCAAGTGATCTCTCTTTCATTACATATATATATATATATATATATATATATATATATATATATATATATATATATATATATATATATATATATATATATGAAAAACAAAAAAACACAAGTTAAAAAACTTGCTAACGTTTGTATTTATGATAACAGATGTCATTCTACCAAAAACACCATCAAGTGTAGTTTTCTGTTTACACAAATGTCAGAGCGAGCATTCACTATCTCTAACTTTAATTCCACTTTCAGATCAAGATTTCAAGCTATTTGCTATCATCAGTGAAAGACAGGAATAAGAAACTAGATCTAAACACAAACTCTGAGCATTTATGAAACAGTTTTTATTTAGCTTGCAAGCGTGAATCTTTTAGACATGTTAATGTCTTCAAACTCAGCATAGCAAGTGTCTAAAAGATTCATGCTTGCAAGCTGAATAGAAACTGTTTCATAAATGCTCATTGTTTGTGTTTAGATCTAGTTTCTTATTCCTGTCTTTCACTGACGATAGCAAATAGCTTGAAATCATGATCTGAAAGTGGAATTAAAGTTAGAGATAGTGAATGCTCGCTCTGACATTTGTGTAAACAGAAAACTATGCTTGACGGTGTTTTTGGTAGAACGCCATCTGTTATCATATATATATGTATAAATATATGCACACACATACATAATCTATATTTCTTTTATATTTCAGTTTAATGTTTTATATTTTATTTTATATTATCTGGATTCTTTTCTTTTCTTTGGGTTTAGTTTCATTTCATCACATTTAATTTATTTTAGTTTTATTATGTTTTGTTATATTCTAGGTATTTGTCATTATATCATAGCTTTGAGGAAATCTGCAGAATATTGTGTGTGTATATGTACAATAACATTTTTTTTTGCTAAAAAGTGTATACAGTAAAGTATACAAATTGTATTTAATTTTTTTTACATAATGTGGTTAATTGCTACAATAAATACAAATAATCATATAATAGAAATTTCAATTCGTAATTGATTGATTCAACTATTTATTTTTTTAGGTCATTTATGTAAAAATAAAAGGAATTTAAGGCAGAAATATTGGTATATCCACATGAACTGACCTTATGTATAACTTAGTGTTTCCCAAACAAGACTTGGTTTAGGTAACTTTAGGAAGTTTTTGTTTTCAGATAGTATATTCATAGCTAATCTGACTGGGTGTCTAATGTTTGTTGAAAAATAGATATCAAGCTATTCTGAGCTGGAGAATAGAAGTCCCAGATCAATTTGATGTAATCAGATAATTAATAATGACAAAAATATATTTATAATATATTGTAGTTTTTACAACTAGAGTTTATTTTATATTAGGGATTTTATTTTTATTTTATACATAATTTAGAAGTGATTTTTATTTACATTTCAATAATTAGTTGAGATTTGAAGGACTGAAAGCAAAATCATGAAGTATAATTTCAGAATTTTTTTTGTGTGTGCAAAAAGTCATTTTCTTAATTTTTAGACTTATTAATAAAAGATAAATTCTATTGCCTTTTATAGCTTAGTAAATTAGTTGAGTGGCGGACTCTGGAACTCCAAGTTTATGGACTGCAGCCCAGATTTTGTCACTCTGGTGTTTAACTCTTTACAACTACTCAATTAAAAATATATATTTCTTTGGAAAAAAAAAACATAAGTTAAAAATTATGTTTTTAGGTGAAAAAAATATAAATGTATAGATGGTTAAAAGAATTGATGTAATAATGGATACTGCTATTAATATTTTAAAAAATACATCACTAAATCCTTGCTAATATTCTAATAATTAAAAAAAGATTTATTTTTTTATTAATTTAGCATTACATATTTTATCTGTGTATAAAAACAAAATAATTTTTTTAATTAAAATCCAATCAAAAAATTTTGTGTCATTTAAATAACATATTTGCTACATATAGCATTAAAATTTTCAAAATTTCTTATATTGAAAATAAAATATTAATATTTTTTGTTGGAAATTATACTTCTTAAATATATTAATTTTACAGTTAAAAAACCTTTTTGATTAGATAAACATACTATTTATCTACTAAGCAAATTTTATTTTTAAATATACTGATATTTTCCTCTACCCATGTATCCCCCTTCTCTCCTGAATGTTTCAAACACATTTATATCAAAAAAATGTTGATGTTTAAATTTTAAAAAATATTTGTTTAAATTAAGTTAGTATCAATTTCTTGCTTTCTCTCTCTCTCTCTCTCTCTCTCTCTCTATATATATATATATATATATATATATATATATATATATATATATATATATATATATATATATATATATATATATATATATATATATATATATATATATATATTGTACCCTCACTTCCAGAAATATAATATAACTTAAAATATGACTAGCTCAATTAAATTGTTATGCTCGACTAAAATATGTATAACTATTATTAATATATTTTTATAATACTATATCTTATCAGATTTAGTACAACTAACAGAAAATTAATATAGTTCAATATCATGCACTAACTAAATAAGTATTTATTAAATCATGAGACTATGAAGTGAAGTTACAAGTGGTAATATGAATTTACATTGAGCCTATGTCTTCTAAGACATTATCTCAATGGCATAAGAATACTATTACCTCTTTATTATCTCACTAATACATCTATAGCATTCCTATGTCTTTTATAAAAATTAACTAACTTCAATAATAGTAATAAATAAATCTCAATCTTTTTATCAAAGAAATATAACTAAATAATCTCAGGTTCTTTAATTATCTTAAAGTAATAATACTTCTTGCAGATAGGCATGATAAGGGATTTAATATCAGACCTAACTACACCTAACCTATAATAATAATAAATAACTAAATAACAATCTCCAGTGTATAAGTTAACCTCATCTATTTTATTATACTACTAATCATTAAGAAAACAAGTAAATCATCTACATGTCTTTTATCTTCATATAGTATCTAAATTAAGAATATAATAAAATCTTATAATTTAATAATATGTGGCAATAAATAATATTATACTCTTATATTGTGCATTATAATTATTTTTGTGACCATTATAACATAATATGTTAATGTCAATGAATTTCTATAAATTATCTTAAGAAAATACTGTATTTCTTTTTTTAAAAATAATAATAATAATTTAATTCATATTGTGCAAATATTATGTTTTATTCAAATTATCTGTTGTCAAATGCTGTGGTGCAAAATAATGAATTCGACACACTTTTAAAACAACTTAAACAAATTTATTTACATCAACTTTAATAAACAACTTATATACATTATTTACATTATAAGTGGAAAATCAAGAAAATAAAATAAGAAAAATAATAATAATACAAGATTCTTACATTGTTGTTATTTCTATAATCCAAAATAAATAATCCATACATTTCTTAAATGTTTTATTAGTAACATGTAATTGAGTCTATGAACTTATATTTTACTAGATATCATTTATAATCACTTAGTACAATAGAAGGCTTTTATGTGAAATATCACTTATGTAGCACATGTAAAATAAACAAACTTTAATAATTAAAATGCTACTCCATTTAAGTATTATAGCTATTTCTATTATAATGTAACTATTATGTATTACATTTATTATTAGCATTAACTAAATATCAACTAATGTATAGATTGATATAACTTCGTAACATTATATGATTTTTATTAATTACATAATTATTTACTTCATTCTGATGTAATTTCATAATATATGTCTTACCAAAATATGCAATACATATATGTTCTTTTCTTAAAATAATATTTTTAAAATTATTCAACAATTTTGTAAAGACGAAAATTTTTATTTATAAATTACCAATTTTTATAAAGTTATTATATTAAAATAAAATTCTATGATTCTTTTCCATTTAAACTATTATTCTTCTCTACTTGTTATTCCTATTCCCTCTTAATAAAACCCTATCTTCAAATATCATTCTAATCTTATTTAACTTCAGTATCAGCTTACCAATTTTTAAAAAAAAATGACTATCCAAACTCTATTATATCTCATCATCTATATCTGATAAACCCTTCAAACAAAATATAACTTTCTATATAAAATTAATTTAACTTGTCTAATAAAAAAAAAAAATATATAGATATATATTTTTTTTCTACTTCTTACTAACTTGAAAATAAATATAAATGACTCATACTAATATAATAAATCAAATTCCTAATATTGTAACAGAAACATTAAAGTTTATTCATGAAAGAATCATATAATTATTTCCGGATAACTCTTATTACGTTGTAATAAATTTATATTATAAAATAAAGTATGCATATTAAAATAAAACTATTATTGATAGTATTATGCGTGTATGTTCTTTAAATATTTATACATTCACTCAACAATCAATAATATTTGGTTTATCTAAAGAAAACACAGCAAAATACATTAAATTATTAATATTATATAATTATTACCATAAATGATACTCCAATTTATAATCAGCCAAACGATGTCCTCCAGGATTATAGTTTTACAAAATAATATCACATTTATACTCAACAATTATTCTTAAAATATTACGTGTTGTAAAATTATATAAAAAAATAAACTTTATGAAATTAAGTGTTATATTAATATGTAGTTACTTTTAAAATGTACCTCTTTTATCTCTAATAGATCAATAAATAATTAAAAATCTATGTTAGTTAAGAAAACAAAATATATTACATAAAATCCAACGGTGTCTTCTTTCCACCCACAATTGTTCTTTTTCCTAGGCACAACATTTTACCAACATCACTTCCTTTTCCGGTACGTCACGTGTTTAAACAGTTTTTATGAAATAAATGAAAACGTTTTTTTTTTTTTAAAAAAATCATATAAAATAAGTTCCACCATAAAGAAACAAAATAATAATTTAAACAGTTTATAGGATCCGGATTTATTTAAAAGTTATTATCTTCCTAGGATTAATCAATAGTTAAATGTTTAATCTAAGTTTTATAAAAATTGACTTGGATATCCATGTATACTTCTTTGCACATTCTTTAACAAATATTTAGGTAAAATCAATCTCTAAATTCTTCTGTACGACCAGCGTTCAGACTTTACTATATAATATATTTTTTTTTTTTACAGGTAATTGTTTACCCATTAAATTTCCGATTTATATGCCTTTTAAAATTATCGAAATCTAGTCTTTTAAACAACAAAGACTTAATAAGGCAAGTATTTCTGCAATTATTATTAACTTCCATATCTTTACCAAAAGATATATTAAAATATATAATTTAAAAATACTTTCTTCATAAAGAAGTATTTATCTTTCTTTAAAATATTTGTTTATAAAAAAATTAATTATAATCAACTTTTAAATTCATATAATGTCCAATATATTATTTTTATCCAACTAGTAATTCTCCTAGTTAATCCAGCGTTCACTATATTTTTAATATAAAGTTTCCAACACATTTTATCCTTATACGATATTTTCATGATTATTTGATAGTAAAATTGAGCTTTGATAGAGACGATCAATAGGGAACTATAAATAAATTAGCACTGCATATTTAACGGTAAATTTTTATAAAATTATTTAAACTACTCTCTTATAAATTAAGAACTATTATGAGAGCGTCTATAATTTTTTACTTAGCTATATTTAATAGCACACTTCACTTAAAAGAAATCACAATCGCCCTCCTGAACAATTGAACCTCGGTTTTATACCGGAATAAATTACCCACTTGATTGGTAAATTAAACAATCACCTTGCTAGCCTATTTACATATCTTACCAACAATACAAAATTAAAAATAAATAATGACTTATTTAATATTTATTATTTATTACATTATTTAATTCTTAAATTAATTTTTATCATTTATTTAAATCCATTAAGCATTTTTTAAAAATATATGTTTTACTTTATTTCACTTTTAACTTTTATAAGACTATTTTTCTAAACAAACTAAGTCTATTTTTATTCATTATATTTTTTAAACAGTATTTTAAAAATCAGATTTAATATTTCACAGTAATTATTTTTTTATTTTTTTATCTCGTGATAGCCAATATAATATTTATAAATTTTATAATAGAATTTTAAAACAGTTTTGTAACTTTACTAGAAAAACTTACAACCATATGTGTGCATATGTCTATCTGTCACCTGACTTACAACACAGATATAAACGCTTGTAATATCTAAAAATAAACTAACAATTCGATTTTATAAAATAAATATTTTTTAAAACAAATAATATACTATAACAACTTTAAAATAATAATTCGATATTATAAAATCAAATATTAATCTTCTATTATATACTTTTAATAACAAAATATTTATATTCACTTACTAAATATTAATCTTTATCAACAATAAATATATATGCATTTAATTTTAACTTATCTTTTTTAAAACTTTTAGCTTTAAACATTTATTTACAAAACTTATTAATGCAGTATTGATCATGGCCAGTTTTCTCAACCATATAATATTATCATTTTTTCACTGAAACATCTCCCTCAAATATTAGCACAATTTCACACATCAAATATTCATAGTTTACTTTAGTTAAACTTTTGAAAGATTATTATAAATAAAATCAACATCATATAGCTATAATATATCTTAAATTTAAAATTTTTAACAAATTGATATAACAATTTATGGAGACCCATACAAAAGGGCACAATATATATATATATATAATTAATCTTAAACAAAATTGATAATAAACAGCTTGAAAATAATTACTTCTATTTCGTATTGCATTGTCAAATGTATACCATATAATAATTAATTGATGAACTACTTTATTACTTTTACAATGCTTTATTATCTATCCTTTTCTTATGTTTATAGTTTTGATTGCCCCAGCAATCTTCTTCAGAACTACAACATAATACAACATATGAATATAAATATACATGAACATATAAATTTACAATCTATTATATTATATTATAAGATGTATAGATTGTAAATTTATTTGTTCATGTATATTTATATTCATATGTTGTATTATGTTGTAGTTCTGAAGAAGATTGCTGTGGGGCAAACGAATCTGTAAGCAGAAGTAAAGGATGGATAATAAAGCATTGTAAAAGTAATAAAGTATTTCATCAATTAATTATTATATTGAAAATAATTAAAATATAATTAAAACATCAAACCGGTTTTTATTTTTTATAAGAATCTTATCAAGATGTCTCTTTTTTATAATCAACAACAAACAGTTTACAAAACAAATTTACAAAAATATATTTTAATTTCACATTGTAGTTTCCAATGATTTAATAATGAGTCCACAGATTATATCTAGCTCTTGCACTTCTGATAGTAAAATGTCATGAATTCCCAAGCCATAATGCCAGTCATTTATGTTTTATTTATATAATCAATTTTTGATTACAGATTATTATGTGATTGAATTATTTGATTTGTTTTATTGAATAAAGTATCACATTATACGGTTAATAATAATTTAATAAACAAAATCTCAAGCAAATTTTATTTAATGTACTGTTTATTTTTTATTTCAAATTTTATATTTCAAATTTCAATTCGACATACTAGACATTTCTTGACCAATGTATTTACTATCTATATAGCCACTTTTTTTTGCTAAACCTCATATATTTAATTCTTTTTCAAAAATAATATTAACATGTGTTTGATATATATGTTTAAAGACAAATAATAAATATTCAAATAGTTTTATTGTTCAAGAGTTCATAAAAGAGTTCAAATTTGCTATCTGTTAATTAGTGTAATGGAAGAATGGAGAACTCAAGATCTCAATGTTTTTGGTATGCTCCCATTGAAATAAAAAAAAAGGATGTTCAATTAGATTAAAATTGTTATCTTCAGCTTATCATTTAGTCACTTGATGTCATATGATCTTCTGGGTAATTCACTATAAATCTATTATTATAGTTGATAAAT
Source organism: Epiperipatus broadwayi (assembly GCA_028023455.1). Taxonomy (NCBI): domain Eukaryota; kingdom Metazoa; phylum Onychophora; class Udeonychophora; order Euonychophora; family Peripatidae; genus Epiperipatus; species Epiperipatus broadwayi. Next base: position 552,949 of record JAQFVV010000200.1, on the reverse strand, counting down.
AAAATACATTGATTATATGTTATCTCCCCACAATATTAGTTCTGAAATCAAGGCAGGAGTTTGTATGTCAATTTTAATAACCCCTGGTGGCAATTGTAATGTCATTCTTTCTTTCTTAAAAACAATTTAACTCAGAAATTTATTTTATAATTTGGATATATAATTAAATATTACCATAAAATACTGACATAATCAAGTTTATATTTTACATATTGCTTTGACGATATCAGAAGAGAAGTTGCTTCACAGAAAATGTCTAAAAAGCTGTAATGCTGACTAGACTTACTAACAAATCAAAATATAGTTTTATTATCTAAGACTCATCAAGATTTCTTTTTTGTATGTTCAACAAGAATTAATTATTAAAGAATTATAATGTAAAAATGCTCTTTTTATAGGTTCCAAACAAAATCCCCCCTCCCCCTGTGTCCAATAATAAATCAGTTCCATTTAATTTTTCTATGGAGTTTTATAAGGGGCTTGAACTTTCAAGCTCCCCACACTTATTCAAATATATATATATATATATATATATATATATATATATATATATATATATATATATATATATATATATGCATGACCACATATATGTGTAAAAAAATAAATGGTGCTAATATATGTATTTCATGCTAATCAGCACTCATTTGTTGATCCAGATCACAATCTCTCACACATATATACAATCAGTGCTCAATTTATATTAAGATAGCAAATTTTTAAACTTTAATGAATAAGCTTCAATCTTCTCCACTCTTCACCTAGCCATTTGATTGAAAATCCAAGGACAGATGCAGGTGAACCGAAAATCATCATGATCATCTTCTTCATAAATGGGATTTAATACCACTGATCTATCCAAGACATGAAGAAACATAAACCATGAACTACATAGTTAATAACTGTCAAACTATAGTTATAGTGGTGCAACTAAAGACCTAATAAATAGATCTTGCATACATTACATGTTTTTTAATGATATTTCCTTAACAGCTAAATTGCCTAAAACAAAATAAATAAAACCTACATTAAATAATAATAATAAATAAATTTAACTCAGATTTTATACTTAAAAATTTATCACAAACCTTTATGAGTTTAGTAATTCAAATCTCATTCTAAGCTAATAAAATCTATTAAACTATCTGAAATAAACCTTATTAAAGATAGCTATAAAAATAAAAGAAATAATGACATTAAATAAAAAAAATAACTATAAATATTAGAATGAAATGAAGAGATATGGATAAGATAATATCAAATAATGTGAAAAATCTATTTTCATGCAAATGATGATAATAGGATGAAAATATTCAATTTTTATTAAAAGAAATAATGTATTTTATTAAATATATCAAATTTTCACTTTTACAATTGACATTGTTGGGGTTATTCCATTTAAAATTGGCATTTTTAAAATATAACAATAGAATATTTACATGTATGATATTTTATCTTTACAAGGAATGCAATATTTTTCTTATTGAAAATTATTAACTAATATTGCTTTGACTAATCTATCTTTAAATGTCATATCTATAGTAAATAACTTTAGGTGAATTAGGAAAAATAATTTTTAAATAATCTGTAGAATGTTAAAATGTTTCCTCAGTATAATTAATATTTGGAAATTGTTCTCAAATATAAGCATTAAAGGCAAGATTTCTAGTTGATTGCTTTTTTTCTCTTATAGATAACAGTTCCCTTCTTCCAATATTTAAAATACATTATTATTACTTCATCTAAAAACATGCTGGAGTTTGTTATAGATTGTTATACAAATGTCTGTTATTTTGTTAACAAATTTATCATCATTCAATTTTTTTTCATTCTTAAAAATTGACTATAGGAAATGTAAGCCTCAAATACTTGGGGTAATTATTATGAAATATGTACAGCAGTTTGTTATTCACTTTAGACCTGAGAATATTAATATTATAAATAATCTTAATCTAAATAAATTAGTTTCTAGATTATTTTAAACAAACAAATACAATAGTTTTCAACTGGGTTTAAATATTTATCTACTGTAGGCACATACAATAATTTCTAGCTTAATGAATAATTAGTAATAATCATTAAAATATTTATCTAAAGTAGATGGTGTGAAAGATGTTAGTGCATAAATATAACATTTTTAGATTAAATTGTAGTAAATATATATATATATATATATATTACTACAATTTAATCTAAAAATGTTATATATATATATATATATATATATATTATAAAACATGTTTTCAGGAGCAACCATGTTTAATAAAATAATATTAAAGTAAATATATCAATGTTTTGATAAGATAAAACTTGCCATCAACTGGGTAAAAAGAACCTATGATTATTTCTGATTTTTCATCCAGCTGAGGACAAGCGACATCTTACTAAAATGATATATTTACTTTAATATTATTTTATTAAACATGGTTGCTCCTGAAAACATGTTTTATAAAATGTTTTTTCCCTTGAGAACATTTATTTCAACATACATATATATAAACCTAATGTTATTAAGAAATTCAAAAAATATTAAACCAAAAAATTAGTGACATTCAGAGACATTTTAATGTACTATATATATACATGTGTGATAAAAATTTGTTTGTTTTTGCCAATTTATATATAAACCATACTATTTTTTGAGCGCTGATATCATACAGAAAGTTAAATTATTATAATTTTTACCAGATTATGGTTTTTGGAGATTATTAGGAACAGTTGTAAAGGCAATTTGTCAAGTTTCAAATGTTTTATAAAATGACAGGACTAAAAGAAAACTAAAATTTTTAGTTGTTTTTTAAATATTTTAAAAAGCAAGACAGGTGTACATTAATTTTAAAAGGGTTATATTGTCAGTAACTGCAGTGTTTATAATAGACCACTAAGTAGTGAAATTTTAGTGAGTTTTAAAATAACTTGATAAGTAGACAGCCAGACAGAAAACTCCATTTTTTTAAATCCTTATCGTCTTTAGTCATCCAAAATTTAATATAATTAAGCAACTTTTTAATTATATAAATTTAAAACTAAGTAATGTTTTAATTATTTTCAAGATTTAAAAAAAAAAAATAGAAAATTTAAAAATAAAATATTTTCACAAATTAAAAAAATAATAAAATATTTTTTAAATATAAAATCTTTATATACAGCTTTGTGATATTAACTATTGGTTTAATATTTGTTAATGCGTTTTCCTTTAATGTAATTTACAAATTGCTGTTTGTTTTGATTGCAAATATTATAACAAATTTTGGAGCTCAAGATTCATAAATCGTGGCCCTGCAAACCCTGTACTTGAACCGTACAGAACTCTGAGCAATAACTCATTCGATTATTTTTTTTCTTATTTATAAACATCGATAATTAAGTTTGCTTCTAGTTCTCATGAGATTAAAATACAAATCGAAAAAGTTTTTATTTATTTAAAGTTTAACAGGAAACTGTTGATTTACCATCTGTAAAAGTATAACACTAATTACAAAAATAATGACTAACCATAATATTTGTATTATTATTTTAGTCAGGCATCCACACTTATTTGAACTATCCAGATTAGCCCAAGATCTTTATCTTTTAGATAATATAGTTACATGAATTAATTAGGCTTTCACTGTGTAACGTAAAAATTTCTAAAGCTCACTTGATCTATGCTTGGATTCCACAATATATTTTAAAAAAAAAATGATGTTGTAATCATTACATCAAAATGTTACTTAACATTTTTACTAATAACTGCATAAAAAGGCCTACGTGTATTTTTTCTGCATAAACTATAAACAAAATCAATTACCAATAAAAAATGCTAAAAATATTTTTTAAAAATAAATAAATAAATAAAATATCTTTGTATAGTACAATTAAACATGATTCTCAGCATCTGTGAATGATTTATAATCACACCTACTTAGATATAATGTGGGTGCTTTCTCTCCTCAAAGATATATTCAGAGATTCAAGTAATAATCTGCTTTTTAAGGCGATCTCTTTATCTGGTATTCAATTATGTTAAGAATTGCATTATATTCCGATCATTTATTTTGAAAATTTTTTCAGCTAATAATAATTTGATACCCATTTATTAATCAATATTGGATGTCTATCTGAAATAGATATGAATTTAAACAGGCAAAACTCTCTATACGTACTGCTACTCAGTGCAAGCCAGAGTAATCGATGAATGCCAGAAGGCTTGTGCATAAAATCCCCATCTATTGCCTATTCATCCAATATCCCCAGACTAGTTTCTGGCTTGTGGCCTTTGTTACATAAAAATTATACAAATTGCTAAAAAATTCTAGCCAGTTAAAAAATGTTTTCAAGATAATTTAAATTATGGATTATGGAGATGAAGACTATTACATCATAAAGTTTTTTAATGGAATCTAGTATATATGTTTGTTAGCAAATTAATTATTGCTTGTCTCTATTCTTATGACACAGCTGGTTATATATTGTAGCTGAGAAAAGAAAAAAAAAACTATTTGATTAGTTAACTAGATCTGTTATGATTGCCTCATCATTGTTGTTCTTGAATGTCACATGATTATTTAAGCAATATATTATACAATTTAATCATTCAGATATGTAGAGTTTTGAACAACCCCTATATAATTAATTTGGTGAACATTCTTATGCTTTTTATTTTTAATTAATAATTTTTTATTCTTCACTAAAAATTGTCACTTTTTATAATATTCATTAAAATTATAACTTAAAAAAAAAAATCAAATTAAAATAATATCACAATGCAAATAAATAAAATGCATACGCAAGTGAAATAAATATTGAGAAGGAAGGTTAATATTTTTCAATGACTAGTAAATAATTCTGCAGCAAATTTTTATTAATAATATATATCAATAAAAATACTTCAAGTAATAAATATAAATTTTGAATTTAAAAATTAAATTTGTAATTGCAAAATAGTGGCAAAAAATAACTGCTACAATCTTTTTAATGGGTATTTACTTATCTTTTTTTGCCAACAATCACTTCCTGTTTCATGTTATTATATTTTATTTGATTTAATTTTTGATAAAAACATATTTTCAAATAAAATCTGAATGTAAATATATATTCATAAAAAAAAAACAACAACAACAAATATTTCATTTAATTTTACAAAAGCAAAAATAAATCATAGTTACCTCATTTGAGGGTGAACGTTCATGTGTTTAATTAAAGTGGATGATCTGTAAGCTTACAATATTACAATGGTGATTGTCCTAGTGAGAAATGTTGATCTGGAAGATGATGAAAGATTCCATAACATTTTAACATATGATAATCTATCCTAGAGGTTAAGTAGTAAAGCAGTCAATCTTAGCTTAAGGTTGAGCTTCACGGTTCTATCTATTAATCTATGTTTAAACCCTATATCCCATCCTGCTCCTTTAGTTACACACACACACACACACACACACACACATATATATATATATATATATATATATATATATATATCTTTTCTTCACAAGTAGCTATTCATAAAATGGCTTCTAAATTCTTAACTGCTATTTGTGATCTGATTTTATACTTTGTATTTTTCATTAAAAATATAGTTTTGCATAAGTATGTCAATCCAAAAAGCAGTTAACTGCACACTATGCTGCTGCACAATAATAATTTGTGGCCTATAATTCAACAAATAATTAAGCACATGCATTTGATACTTGCAGTTGTACCAGTCAAATATATTCTCCACCCAACATGACCTGAACCCACAAAACTGGACTTCAAACCCAGTCAAAAACAAACTGAATTCAAACACAATTCACAAGCTCAGATCAAAAACTAATGGATAATACATAGTAATGGCACATGAGACTATGCACCATGAACTAGTTCAATGGATATGACAATTACTGAGACCATTTATTTGACTCTAACTAATGTATGATAAAATAACTATGGATATTTCTGAATAAATTCACATATGTATATTTGGGTTGCCAATACAAACAGTGAGAATGAATATTTAAAACTAATTAATAAATAATAATCAAACCAAGTATGTATGTAAAAATTTAATAATAAGCAAATATTTGTTCAAATAATTATGATGAGGATTATAAATTATCTCTAGTCTTTGGAGCATGAATTACAATGTACAATAAATAATGGCAGTTGTACTCATATGACAATAATTAATAAGTATTTGAGAAATATATTTATCTATACCCAGACAAAGTAGACTAGTGTAAATAATGATACCTATGGTGTTTGTGCCAAACGAATTACATACATTATTCGTTATTTGGTATTTTATTTGGAAAAAAAAAATTCTAATTATATGTAAAAAGGAGGTGAGATTTATTTTCCACACATTCATAAATCAATTCATGAACAGCATGATAGATATGTAGGGTATAACTTCAATACATAACAAGAAAATTATTTAACTTTTCAATAAATATAAAATTGTTTGATTTTAATGAACTCAATTTATTATGATTTATAAAGCAAAAGAGCGGACCTTTATTTGAGCTAAGAAATAAATGATACTAACACATTACGAGCAGCAAAACAAATATGAAGTAAAATGGTTTGTTGGTGATTTAAGAAGTAGGAGAGTGGCTTGTATTCAACAAATTCTTTATGCCCTACAAATGATCCGTGAAACATGGGGAAAGTCAGGTCAGGACACAGTCTTGAATCTTTGGTGTTCCTATATAGCAACAAGTGATGTAGAAAGTGATTACTTCCTATATATTTAAAATATCAATAACATTACTGAAATGACAAACCCAAGAAGCAAGAAGATGGCTTGTGTTAGCAACGTTCTTAATGGTGATGATATAATGATCATCATATTTGATTAATAAAGCCCAAATTATATAATAGATGCTTAATGTAATGACCTGATCATATCAGATTAAAAGCAAACTTACTTGGAGCAAATGTGCTTAAATGCAATTATATAATCATAATAATAATACCCTTTATATCATACCCTTCCTGAACACAATTATAAAATATGAGATTTAAATGAGAATATAGTTATTTTATTTTTCTTATTAATCTTTCATAAAACATTAATACATGTGATCAAAATGAATAGATAATTTAATATAACTTAAATAAAATAGCTGGGAGCATAGCTTATAAACTGGGCTAATAATACTTATCAGCCATTGGTAACATCATATCAAACATTAAATAAATCATTCAACTTGATAATTAATAGAACCATATTAATTTAGTTCTAATGAGCAATAATTAAGCTATAAAATTTAATGCAATACTATTTTCTTAAGGTGAATTTAAATGAAAGAGATTATTATTGAGTTGAAAGTATTATTGACATATTATCGCAAATAAATAATATTAATAATCATTCAAATAAATATAATTAAATTAGTTAAAACAAATCACCATAGTAGGAGAAAGAAAGTTAACAAGATATTAATTTTAAGACTAGAGATAATAGAATAGAGAATTACTATAACAAAATTTAACACATTATAAAATGTATAAAGAAATTTTAGACAGTAGTTAACTTAAATTATGATTTAAGATAGAGTTAATGAATAGACCAGAAGGTTGTGGCTTATAAAATAAAAAAGGTTATCAGTCTTTCTATGGCTTGCTCATTAATTCCTAATGACAGAGTCCGATTGGGTTTAGGAGATAGCATAGGTGCACATTTGATTCATGTGAATTTCATTTACAGATTAGTTTCCTTCTGTATTTTGGCAGCTTATGATTGGTATTCAGCAACATTTTGAAGATTTGTGTAGAACTTCAGTGTCCAGCAATCAGATCTCCAAAGTTAGCCACGTACCATGCTGAAAATACTATTAAAAATCAAAATTAAAAAGAACGTAGTTTCTGGTTGTGACTCCTCTTAATTTAATAGTAATGGCTCTTGTATAGAAACTTTTACAGGTATTTATATTCTTTTCTACAGTTTCCCACCCTTTCTGATTTTGATGCCTTAAGGCTAAAGCTTTTACATTATTACAAACCAAAATTTTCTCTAATTGATTTCTGATCCATTCCTCCGTTAAGACTTTTAAATCCATTAACATTGAATTCATTTTCTATTTAGAAAATGAATTTGTAAAATCTGAACAAATGATCTTAATTTAGCACCATCCTTAAAATTTTAACGTATCATTTTAACTAATTAATAAAAGTTCCCTATTGTCTTTGGGAAAGGACGATCTGAAAGCTTATCGAAGGAATGTAACATTTAATCATATAAATTTGAACAAAATGGTAAAATATGTAATAAATCATTCCGATGTAATGAAACTTTATAACAAATATATATATTTAACTATTTACAAATATATATATGCAATCCATGTAATTTAAATATATATATTTTCATGAATATTTTATCATGAGGTAATTAATAACATTAACAAATTTAAACATAATATAATTAGCTTCAATAAATATTTAACTAATAACCTGTTTTAACTGAATCTAACATATATTGAAGATAATATAAAGTCTCATTATATTTGGTAAATATTCACTGTTAGTGACAGGGTTTGAACTAGGTTAAAGGTGGGATCTCATGAAGCTCGGATTGAAATTAGATCTGACCACTTCACAGCACATAGTATTATAATTGTGAAAAATTAATATTAATTTATGACCACCATTTCTGTAATGCACACATACAAATACATCATTGCAACCCCATCAGAATATTAATTTCACAACCTATGTCATCAGTAAATTTTTTGTGCAGACAGTAATGATGTCATTGTTTCTTTCTGTATTTCCATTAATTATACAAAGTTGACGTTTTCTTGTCTCCTAATAATTTGTTAGGTATGAATTTTGTCAATTTATGCATTTATGCAGCAATCAGATTCAGAGGCTAGATGTGACCCATAAAATGACATTGCCCACACTTGGTTTAGATAAGCAGAAATGTATTACATTTCTTGCTACTAGAAATTTGAGATCTATAATACTGAGCAAAATTTAATGGTAATTGTAAACTTTAGGCTGTGTTATTTTTTATAATAAATAAATATCTGTTGGTGTTATGCATTGATTTAATATTCATTTACAATGAAACATATTTTTTAGCTGATTTATATCATATATGGTTAAAAATTTCTTAACAGTTTAAGAATTTATTTTCATTATTTGTTATGTCTTGCAATTTCTGCCTTTATAAGACATATAATTAAAAATTCATAAAGCTAATATATATATATATATATATATATATATATATATTAGCTTTATTAATGATTATATATATATATATATATATATATATATATATATATAATCATTAAAACCAATCAACACTTAGACAATTCCACTATAAATAACAATCAGCAAACTCAAACTAGTGTCAAACTTATATTCTAATATATGTATATTGTCTATACTAAACTTAATGTAATTAGAAGAGACTTTAATTCAGACTTTCAAACTCCCTACAGCTGTGTGATTTATCTTATACAACTGATAACATTACCACATGCAAGTGAAAAGTAAATGATCTCCAATAACCAGTACTCATCACTTGGTCCAGATCACAACCTCCCACACATATATATATATAATCAATGCTCAGTTTATATTAAGATAGCAAATCTTCAAACTTTAATAGACAAGCATCAATATTTTCCACACTCTTGCTCTTCATCTATCCACATCACTGAAAATCCAATGATGGAACATTCAAAGTCCTTGTTGATGCCAATATTACTGACATACCCATGCTGACTTTAAGTAAACAATGGCTTTGAGTGTTCCACCATTGGATTTTCAATGACATGGATGCCTGAAGAGTGGAGAAAATTGAAGTTGTCCATTAAAGTTGGAAGATTTGATATCTTAATATAAAATGAGCACTGATTGTATGATAGATGGTGATCTGAACCAAATAATGGGTGCTGGTTAAGCATAAAATATGTATATTGATCATTTATTTTTTTCACATATATGTGAGCATGTGTATCAGTTGTATACGATAAAATGCATTGTTGTAAGGAGCTTGAAAGTATGAGTTAAAATCTCTTTTAATTACAATAAATTCAGTATAGAAAAGTATACTTATATTTAAATATTATATATTCAGCCTGTATTCTACTAATACTTCTTCTGTGCATTTAAATGGACATATTAAGGTCCTATATGTGATGGGTCAGAGTGATTTAAAGTCAACATAAATATGTCAATAATAATTGGCTTCAACAAGGGCCTTAATTGTATAGCCTAAGATAGAAAATATTACTCTTCTTAATAACAAGTGTGTATGTGGGCACACACACATATATAAAATAGAATATCTCCAGTATTTAAATGTATATAATATTCAAAATTAAAATTCATGTTCTATCATCAGATTTTCAATGATATAGATGGCTGAAGAGTTGGAGGGTGGAGAAATGTGAATCCATTAAAGTTTAAAGACTTGATTTCTTAATATAAATTGAACACTGATTATATATATGTGTGGGAGATAGTGATCTGGATCAACTGATGAGTGCTGGTTCAGCAAGAAATACGTATATTGGAGATAATTTTTTTTTCACATGTATGTGATCATGTGCATTAGTTGTATAAATGAAATGCATAGCTGTAGGGGGCTCAAAAATCTGAGTTCAAGTCCCTTCTAATATATATTTACTTATTGGGATGGTTTGTTGGATTAATACATTAAAATAATTAATTATTAGTCTACATTTGGACATAATTTTTGGTTGATTTATAGTGTTTATTAAAAACAGATTAGCAGTTTAATGGTATTTTTATATTTTTTGTATAGCTTACAATTGCAGCTTTTACAAAACTAAGTGGGGTCATGGTATTTATATTTTTATTTTCTTACAGTGTGCTATGATTACGATTAATAAAATATTTATTGTTGACATATAGGCATGTATGACTTATAATAAATAGAAGTAAAATTAAACTTCAAAATACCATCTACTCTTAGTTATCTTGTTAAAAAAATTTACCCATTTTTGCAGGGAACATATTACGGATCAACTGGCATGAAATAAGTTAATATGCATCCATGTTTTTACAAAAATAATAAAGAAGTAGTCATTTAGGCTAACTACTATTCAGAATTAAATATTATTTGGACATAATACAGTGTTACTTTCGCGGCTGAGAACATATTAACTTTTTTTAATAAAAAATCAATTTAGTAGAAGGGAGAACAAATATTGATATTATAATACAGATTTAGCAACTCTAATTACATCTAATCACTTTTTAAAAACTATTATATTATTGCTATTATAATTAGTAATATTTTATTCTAATACAAAGATTTACATGAATATTTATATATCTTTTTTACAGTTAATACTTGTATAGATTTGTTCATTTGTTGTTTTCAATATATTTCTGTTTATCTAATCAATTCATTTGAGAACTTTTAATTGTATAGATAATAATGCTAATTATTATACTTTGATTTATAATAACAGTTAAGTTATTATATATTATGCATCAATATATGCTATTTTCATTATACATTATATGTAAAACTATAAATGAAAATGCAGAAAACATTAAAATTCATAAATTAAATAAATTTTATGATATGGTAGCAGTCATTTTTTAAAATCTTATAACACTGTACATAATCTCTCATTATTAACAATATTTCTTTAGATTATGCCAAAAGCATATGGATTTTGTTCTTCATTTATTCATCTAAAAGTTTGATATAGTACAGGATTTATGCAATAAAATGTTTTCAATGCATTAAACAGAAGTTTTATAAAATTTAAGACAATTCATAAAATATTTTTTTAACTGTTTACAAAAGTAAGGGATAGCATTATTATATTTGACATTTTAGCAGCATGAAGACACTATGATCATTATTTTTTATATCATTTAAAGAATTGTATACATTAAATTATGGTATGTGACAGGCTACAATGATTCTTTCTAATAAGCTTCCATTTTTAATGTATTAATTTAAAAAAAATTCCAAGAAATGTCAGCAATATACAGACCTTTACAGACTTTTGTCTGTGATTGACCCCACATTCTATTGTTCTGACAAAACTATAAAGAAGGTGATGATTTGTGATTGGTTAATGCTTTAGATTCATTTTCTCTGCAGCTAAATGATACACAAAACATAATTTTCAGTAAATGTAAAGAACTATGATGCAATATTTTTGTAAGACTTATTATTAAACCAAAAACAACAACGCTAAGGGGAGGGTTGTCTCTGAAAACATTTTATTTTTTTTAAAAAAACCAGCTCTTAGAAAGTATACAAAGTATATTATGAAAACTGGAAATTACTACAGAAAAGCCATTAGTAGCTAAAAACAAAATCTTTTTTTTTTTAAAAAAAACTGTAAGTGAAATATTTTAATAACAATTAATAATTTATTAACTTTTACAATTTTTTTTTTCTTTCATGATAACTAATTCTAAATATATAATTTTAATAACATAAAATTTTAATATCTAAGATTTTATTTTTTTAACTTTTTTGAATAGATAACATGAAACCAATAATGATATTTTCTTTTGTCATCAATAAGACTGTCAGTTAGATACTTATTTTCAGAATTTTAAATTATTAATTTTTCACATTTTAGAATTTTGATTATTAGAAGGCTTAAATATGTATAAGATAGCCTATAAATTAATTTTGTAATATATGTAAAAATATTTAATTGCACAAAAGAAAATCAAACATGGCATCATAATAAAAATATTCATCACTAGAGTCTATTCAAAAATTTGAAAATTAAGTTGCCACTTAAAGAAGGTGAATGTTGTATACTAATAGCAGAAACATTTTTTTTATATATTGTATCAGAAACTTTAAATTTGTACAAGATTTTTCCTCAAGAATCTAAAATAGATAATTGCACATAGAGTCATAAATTTAAAAGTTGTATAGATTTAAAAATATCAAACAATAGAAGAGGCTGTGTTTGTCCATAAAGAGGCTCTTATTACATTTCACAGAGGTGGATCTTAAAAATAAAATCAATGATAGCGAGCTAAATTGCAATAAAATAAGATCATTTGGATGCACCAAAAACATCAAATGATTAAAGTCTGACACATTACAATTCATTTTTATTTTCAAAAAGTAAAGATAAGTACAGGACATTTTTTATTATTTTGATTTTTTGATTAAATATGAATGATTGAACATATATAGTGAATATTTATGTAAATATGTTTTCTCAATTTATAATTAATAATTATCTTCTTTTTTTTTTAAGTTGTTTTATATTAATCTTAATTTAAATATTCAGACTACACATGTACAAAGAATCTGTGTAATGTGATATATATATATATATATATATATATATATATATATATATATATATATATATATATATATATATATATATATATATATATATATATATATATATATATATATATATATATATATATCCCATTTAATATAAGAGAGTTCTTCTTCTAATTCTTGCAATCTTCCTTCACTTGAAAGTGATCTGCAGTTGTAAGTACCTAAATAAAAAGTCGTCATCAAATGGCAGCCTGGATCCGCCTCCAGGATATTCTTAGCACCCTCCGCCTTCGGCCACCAACCGCTGCCTTGACAATTGATTTAAAAAGTGGACATATGCTCTATTATAAAGGCACAAATATTGGAAATACAAGTGGAGTAGGATTCATCATAAATAAAAAGTGGAAGAACAATATTGTGGAGATTGATGGTGTATCAGACAGAGTGGCAAGATTAGTTATACAACTTAATAGCAAATATCAAATGCAGATAATTCAGGTTTATGCCCCAACAAGTTCTCACAGTGATGAAGTAGTAGAAGATTTTTATATGGATGTACAAAAGGCTTTTGATCAGAGTAAACAACATTTTAAAACTGTTATGGGAGATTTTAATGCTAGAATTGGTAAACAAATGAAAGATGAAAGTGTTGTAGGTAATTTTGGTTATGGTAACAGAAATGAGAGAGGACATAGACTTGTGGAGTTTGCAGAGAAGGAAAAACTTTATATTATGAATTCTTTTTTTGAGAAAAATGTTAGAAGGAAATGGACATGGAAGCATCCAAATGAAGGTACAGCAGAATTGGATTATATTTTGACTAACAGGAAATACATATTTCAAGATTGTAATGTTCTTAATAAATTTAACACAGGAAGTGATCATCGATTAGTAAGGGGTAAGATAAATGTTAATGTAAAAATATAGAGAGACAAAAATTATTAAGAAAAACTATATTTACAGTTGATATTCACAAAGATAGCTGGTAGAAAAAAGTGGCAATTGACTAAAAAAATTTCTACTGAGACTAGAGAACTTATGAAGAAAAGAAGGAATATGAAGATATGCAAGAATGATGCATTAAAAAGAATTGAATATCTCGAATTTTGTAAAATGGTGTGGAAAAGAGTTGAAAATGATATAAGAAAGTATAACTGTGAACTAGCAAGAAAAGCTGTAGAAGAAAATAAAAGTCTTAAGAATGTAAAACAACATTTTGGTATTGGTAGGAAATTTATATCTGCAATAAGGAAAAAAGATGGAATTATTACTAAAAAGAGGGATGACATTATGAAATTGGTAGAAGATTTTTATCAAGAATTATATAGTAATAAAGAACAAGTACCTCCTATATCTATTACATCTTCCGAATTGCCCAGAATTTTAAATGAAGAAGTGAGAAATGCAATTAAATGTATAAAAAAGGAAAGGCTCCAGGTAATGATGGAATTATAATTGATATATTAAAAGAAGCAGGTGAAGAAACAGAAAAAATATTAGCAAAGTTATATACCAAATGTCTAAATGATAAAAATGTACCGGATGATTGGAAGAATGCAGTAATAATATTAATATTTAAAAAAGGTGATAAAGAAGATATTAGAAATTACAGACCTATCAGCCTTTTATCAGTTTTATATAAAATTTTTATCAAAATAATTACAACTCGTCTACAGAGAACCTTGGATTTTCACCAACCAAGAGAACAAGCTGGATTTAAAAGTGGTTTTAGTACAGTAGATCATATTCAAGTATTGAGAGAAGTTATAGAAAGGACAAATGAATATGAGTTGTCATTATGTTTTGGATTTGTAGATTATGAAAAGGCATTTGATTCTATAAACATTTCTTCAGTGATTAAAGCGTTGGATCATCAAGGTATAGATCCAGGATATTGTCATATTTTAAAGAATATTTATAAAAATGCAACAGCAACAATTAGATTACATAATGATACTGGGAAAGTCAACATTGAGAAAGGTGTAAGACAAGGTGACTCCATATCTCCAAAACTTTTTACAGCAGTGCTGCAAGAAGTATTTTGTGGATTAAAACGGGAAACTAAAGGAGTGAAAGTAAATGGAGATTATTTAAGTCATTTAGATTTCGCAGATGATGTAGTTGTTTTTGCAAATAATGCTTCCGAGCTGCAGGAAATGTTGCAGGAGTTATCAGATGAAAGTAGGAAAGTAGGACTAAAGTTAAATGTTAAAAAGACTAAAGTAATGTTTAATCGATTTGCTCAAAATATGAAAATAAAGATTGATTATGATGAATTAGAAGAAGTTAAGAGTTACAAATACCTTGGTCAGATTATTAATACAGATAGAAACATAATGGAGGAAATTAATCATAGAATTAAACTTGGTTGGAGTGCTTTTGGTAGAAATAACTTGATATTAAAAGGAAATATGCCTATGTGTTTGAAAAGAAAGGTTTTTAACAAATATGTTTTACCAGTTCTTACTTATGGATCTGAGACTTGGACACTTAATAGAAAATCAATACAGAGACTTCAGACCACTCAAAGAAGTATGGAGAGATGTATGTTGGGAGTAACAAGAAGAGATCGAAAACGCAATGTATGGGTAAGAGAACAAACAGGTGTTACTGACCTCATTGAAAAAATTAAAAGATTGAAGTGGAGTTGGGCTGGGCATATTGCTAGAAGAGATGATAATAGATGGACAATTGATGGATGAAATAAGAAAATGTGTAGGGGTGATGTGGAGAAGAGAAGCTAAAGATCGGAGAAGATGGATTAAACTTGGAGAGACCTTCATCCTGCAGTGGAATGATAATGCTTGATAATGATGATATATTTTTATTATATATATATTATATATATATATATATATATATATATATATATATATATATATATATATATATATATATGAGAGTATTGTGCACTTTAAAGTATAGTAAATAATATATATATTGTACCGGTCAAAATAGTATGCTCATTTAACAAGATTCAAATCCTAAGCAAAAGTACTTCGAATCCGATCATGCTAGAGATACACAGGTCTGGTGCAATCCTGAATTCTAACCTATTTGCCTATTCTTCGAATCCCTGACCCAATGAACAACAATCCTGATGACACAGTAAAATTATTTTAAATCCATGCCCAGAAGCAAAGTGTAGAGCATAAGATCAGACTGATGATGATGATCAAGGTCAGAGTAGCCCAGGAATTACATTTATTATAGTCACTTATTCATGCTAAGCTATTAGCTAAAGAAAGTAGTTCTAAATATTAACTTGAAAATAATAATTCAACGACAAAACAGGATTTACATAAAATAGATATTTTTGATAAATATTAAACAAACATATATATATATATATATATATATATATATATATATATTACAAAATTGCTTCATGCTTGGAATGACATTGTTTATTTACAAAACTTAGGAATTGTTTTATAAAATCCCCTTTATTAATTATTGAATGACTACAATTTTAATAAAGTGGATTATAACTTGTGCGGAATTTAATATGCCAATTTAGTAAACCTTTATTAACAGTATGTTGTGGATGCCTAAAATAAATATAAAAGATCATGACATGTTTAGTAGTAAATGATTTATTTGATAAACAGGCAAAATATACGATCTCAATCACTTATCTACATTATGAAAATCATTATATATATATATATATATATATATATATATAATTATATATATATTTATTTATTTATTTATTGGAATTGTTTGTAAAAGATGTCTTTGGAGCTTATGCATAAGAAACAAACAATGCGCTATATTTACGAGAATCAATTATACAATCATTAACACAAATCAGATTTACGTCTATGGGAATCAATAACGGTTTTAAACGAAAGCCGTTTTAAAAACGACATACTGACTAATTAGCATATTGGCATATTTCATGAATGAGTCATTATTTCCAACACCTAATGAAAGGTTAAACAGGCATAAATCCATTAACTAAAACAGTAACGATGCTAGCAAGTAATAAAAAAATATGGATCTTATGGTACTTTGAACTCTTGAAAATGAATGGGGTTGATACATCCGCCATTTTGATGGGATAGTATTGGATGGAGAGTTTGGCTTGATGGCTAGAGCACAATCAAAACCTTATAACCCTTGCATTCCACAGGAAGTAGTGTCTCTGATTAAGAACGATTTTGAGAACTAAAGGACTGAAGAAATATATATGTGGAAGTACCATAAGAGGAAGAAAAGGTCTGCCAGCAATAAACTTATTGTACTCCATATTCGAAAGCCTGTAAAGAGTTTGACTTCTGCACAATGATATATTTGAATAAAGAATCATTCTGAAATTATATTAGAAAATAACTCTTTAACTAAGACACTAATCTAACAAAATTTTTCCATTTAATTTCGATTCCCATATACGTATTAACTGATAAAATTAGCTTCCAGGCACCAACAAGAAAAGGTAAATTAATTATATTAAGGTTCACAATTTTTTAATATGAAAATTTTAAATACAATTTCAAAGCGGAAAACTTAGCAGAATTTATCCACAATAAAAGTTTTTAATTGACTTCAAGAATAATGAATTTAAAGTAAACCCAAACTCGCAAGCAATTTCTATTTAATATAAACAAAACTTTATTGATAGGTTTTAAATAATCCCCGCTTCTTTCCAAATTAAACAATTTATTTTTCCCCCTTTTCTCAAACTCGCGAATTTGGCAATTTTGGCATATTAAAGAAAATAAATTATATCTATACATTAAACAAAATACATAAAATCTTAATGGAATCGCACACAGTTATATATATCTAAGTTAATTAAGCATGAAAGGTAAGTTAAAATACATGATATTAATAAAAGATTATGGAGAGAGAGTTTAAAAGCAAAATTAGCAGAAGTTTATAAAATAATATACAAATTAAGATACGAAGGTTGAACTATAGATTACAAATTACAAAAGTATTGCCTTATGAAGGCAGATTTACATTAAAGGTTTTTACCTAAGGAAAACAGCATAGTGGCATCATTAGCAATCAGCAGTCAGAAATAATCATGTTGTATGGTCGGCTGGATGGAACATGGCAGTTGCAGGCAGACAATTCTATGAGAGAAGAAGAGAAAGGTGCTAGATTTCTCTACTCATGCTTCATTGTGCAGGACTTGTACTGGCTTCTTAAAGTTAAGGTCTTGAAATGCTTTGAAACCTAAGCTGACCGATGAAAGTCTCAACTCACTGAAAGATAACTAGAAACTGAAAGTCACTAAAAAAACTCCTTTTGTTTTGTGACTCCTTTTATAAACATTTTAATACTGCCCAGAATGCAATTTTATATACCAACTCTATCTCTGTAATTCCTTTAAAAACAACATTTAATTAGCAAAATATTTTCAACAGATAAAGCTTGAAATACCATTTTAGCTGTTTTAAAAGATTTGAAAAGAACTGACAAAAGAATTGCTTTCGATTTTAATTAAGATTTATAAATTTTAATTAAAGACAATGATCTGACTAGAGATAAAGATAATTTCAGTATTTCAAGCCTTCCCCATTTTTCTTTGTTGTCACATTGCAATACTTTAATTAAATACTTTAAATCAAAATACATATAGATATAACAAAAAAAAATTACAATTATATAAAGAAAATGTTTAGTTGTCAGCAATAAACATTAATAACATTATTGCTTCATTCATATATATACGCATCATACACACTACTGTTTTACTTTACTAAATAAAAATTAATTTTACTAATTTCTCCAATGATTCAGCATACAGTGTGTGAGTGAATAGCATATATTTATAGCAAGGTCTGAATTGCAGACCCCTAGGAGGTTAATATAGATGGTGAAACAGTTTATCAACAAATGTGAGCTTGTATGATGCATGCAAAAGAAGCTGTAAACAAAATATAATAGATATTGTGGCTTTACTTTATCAAATTTTTTGCATGCACTCACAACTTTGATACAAACACTTAACATTAACACAGATATAAACATTAAACCTTAGTTAAAGATTAATATAGCTGTCATTTAAAAAAAAAAACAAATAGTGAGATAACTCATTTTCAACACTCTTTTCCATGTTTAATATTTTTTTTTTATAAATATATTCCAAACATTCAGACATGCAACTGAAAAAGATAAATATTTCAAAAGTGTAAGGGAGGAATGGAAATTTAAAATCTATATAAAATAATATAATAATATTTACTGAGAGCACCTGATCTATCTAGTAGCAAACAGACAGCTATATTTGTGAACTTAAGCAATTTACCGAGATTTCTAGATCTTAGTTGTTAACAGAAAAGACACCTTTTTTTTTTCCTCTTGAAGATCTTAGAAAAACAGCATGGCAAATTTCTAATGTCCATGCCATATACATGCTTGTATTGCAGATATTTTTACTATTTTATTATTTATATAGTATACATAAACATGGATGGTCTGCTTACAAACTTTTATTAGCCAGCATGGTGAATTTATTGGCTTTTATTTCTGAGTTTAAGATCAAGAATAGTCATGGTCTTTCTTCTCAGTTGCCTGAAGACTGAGGGTGCTAAGAATCTTCTAGTTTCAGACCCTGATGGCCACTTCACGGTGATCATTTATTTAGGCACCTACAACTGCAAATCACTTTCAAGTGAAAGAAAATTGCAAGAAGAGCTGTTTCATATTAATGAGTTATTAATGGATTTTGTGAAGAAAAGGTAAAAAGATGATTGATTTAAAAAGTGTACTACAAAGTCACAAACATTGGAAGTAAAAATGGAGTAGGATTTATTATAAATAAAAAGTGAATGAACAACATTGTGGATAATGATGGTGTATAAGGCAGAATGGCAAGTTAATTATTCAACTTAATAGCAGATATGAAATGCAGATAATTCAGGTTTATATGCCAAATAAGCTCTCATTGTGATGACAAAGTAGAAGATTTTTACATGGAGGATTAAAAGACTTTTGATCAGAAAAAACATTTTAAATTTGTCACAGGAAACTTTAATTCTAGAATTGGTAAAGAACTGAAACATGAAAATGCTTCAGGAAAATTTGGTTATGGTGATAGAAATGAGAGAGATCATATGCTTGTGGAGCTTGCAGAAAAAGAAAAATGTTATCTTATGATTCGTTTTTTGAGAAAACTGTTAAATAAAAATGGACATGAAAACGTTCAAATGAAAGTATAGCAGAATTGGATTATATTTTGATTAACAGAAGTTATGTATTTCAAGATCACAATTTTCTTAATAAATTCAACATAGGGAGTGATCATTGATTTATGAGATATAAGGTTCATGTTATTGTTAAACTAGAAAGAAAAAATATTAAGAAAAATAATATTCACAGTTGATATTCCTAATCGTCACAAACATTTCAATGAATTTAAAGTAGAATTTTCAAATCATTTTCAAATGTAAACAGATTTTGAACTTGATTCACATTTTAATAAAATGTATAGAAAAAACAACTGATATATTTTTAAAAACTGCAACAAAGATAGCTGGTACAAAAATGCAGTAATTAACCAGTAAAATTTCTACTGAGACAATTTATAAGGAGGGAATATGAAAATATATAAAAATGATGCATTAAGAAAGCTTGAATATCTCAAATTTTGTAAAATAATATAAAAAGTACAATTGTCAACTAAAAGAAAAAACTGTAGAAGAGAAGAAAAGTTCCAAGAATGTAAAACAAATTTGGTATTTGTAGAAAACTTATTTCTGCAATATGAAAACAATGATGGAAATATTATTAAACAAAAAGAAGACATTATGAAGTATGTAGAAGACTTCTATCAATAATTATATAGTAATAAAAAACAAGTACATCCTATACCTATTATATCTTCCAAATTGCTAAGAATTCTAAATGAAGAAGTGAGACATGCAATTAAAGTTATGAAGAAAAGAAAGGGTCCAGGTAATGATAGAACTATAACTAATATATTAAAAGAAGCAGGTGAAGAAATAGAATTTTTTTTGGCCAAGTTATATACCAAATGTCTAAATGATAAAGATATACCAGATGATTGGAAAAATGCAGTATTAATATTAATATTTAAAAAAAGTGATAAAGAAGGTATTAGAAATTGCAAACCTATCAGTCTTTTATTAGTTCTATATAAAAATTTTACCAAAATAATTACAACTCATCTACAGCAAGATTTGAATTTTAACCAAACAAGAGACAAAACTGCATTTAGAAGTAATTTTAGTACAATGGATTATGTTGAAGTACTGAGAGAAGTTATAGAAAGATTAATGAATATGAATTCCCATTATACTTGGGATTTATAGATCATAAAATAGCATTTGATTCTATATGCATTTCTTCAATCACTAAAGCATTGGATCATCAAGATATATGCTGAAAAATATTTATAAAAATGCAATAGCAATAGTTAGATTACATGATGATATTAAAAAGATTAACATTGAGAAGATATATGACACAATGACTCCATATCTCCAAAAACTTTTTACAGCCATTTTACATAAAGTATTTTGTGAATTAAAATGGGAAACTAAGGGAATAAAAGTAAATGGTCATTATTAAAGGCTTCTAGACTTTTTCAGATGATATAATTGTTTTTAGCAAATAATGATTTAGAGCTTCAGGAAACGTTGCAAGAATTATCAGATGAAAGTAAGAAAGTAGGATTAATGGTAAATATTAAAAAGTCTAAAGTAATGTTTAATCGATTTGCTCAAAATATGAAAATAAAGATTGATAATGCTGAGTTATAAGAAGTTAACAACTACAAATATCATAGTTAGATTATCACTGCAGATGGAAATATAATGGATGAAATTAATCATAGAATTATACTTGGTTGGAGTACTTTTGATAGAAATAATATTAAATGGAAATATGCTTAAGTATTTGAAATGATACTTTTTTTTGACAAATGTGTTACCAGTTTTTACATACAGATTTGAGACTTTGACACTTAACAGAAGAGCAATAAAGAGACTTTAGATCACTCTATGAAGTATGTAAAGATGTATGTTAGGAGTAACAAAAAAGATGGAAAATGAAATTCATGGGTGAGTGAACCAACAGGTGTTACTGACAACAATTGATAGAATCAAGAGACTGAAGTGGAGTTGATCTGTACATATTGTTAGAAGAGATGATAATAGTTGGACAGTTGGAATTTTAACCTGAATTTCAAGACAATGTAAAAGACCTAGGCAGAGGATGAATGTCAGAAGGATGAATGAAATAAAGAAGTGTACGGGAGTAAGATGGAGAAGGAAGACTAAAAATCGAAGAAGATAGCTTGAACTTGAAAAGACCTTCATTCCACAGTGGATCGATAATGGTTGAAAATGATTTTGATGATGTTGCATATGCATATTTATTTATTTAACGCAACATTGGAAAACAATTGATTATTTTAACTTCGTTTCTCTAGTTATTTTGTACAGGAATACAAAAAATTATAGACAGATGTACATGAATTAAAAATATATAATTTGCCATTTGTTTTTATTCTAAAACACTTTACTATTTTCAAATATTTTTATTAAAAATTTTTAAGAGATTATTAAACAATAATGTTTACTTCAGAAAATAAAAAAAAAATATTTCTGAAGATATATAGGAACGGTTTAAATCGGCCAAATGCTTTTCTGTTTTTAAAAAAAAAAATTTTTTTTTTTTAAAACCCTCAATTTTTACGTAGCGTGAGGCAATTAGCCTCTGAGATCTAATAAATTCTCTATTGACAACCTTAAATCATGATGGCTGGTCGTCTAGCTATGTAACCGACGATCCGGTACAGAGACAAGCGGTTTACAAATGCGGTAGCAAGGTCTACTGCCTTTGCAGAAATCATCCTAACATTATTCCGTCTAGAAGTTCAAAGAATTGAAACTCTTGTTTATTTTTTAAAAATGAAAGTTAGGCATGCTTGATGTGGCTTGACATCTGAAGCTACATTGAGAGTGGCTTCCTTTTATCTCTGATAGTCTCATCTTTCTCTATCTTCATCAAAACCTTTCATATATGTTGGACTTGCATTAATCACATTTTAATGAGGATCTTCGAATAATTAATTTTATATATAAAGAAATATATTTTAATACGTTGCGTTTTAAACATAAAAATGAATAAAATAATTTTTTTTTTCAATCAACTTTTAAAAATGTTTTCATTGTTTTTTTTTTTATTCTTATTTTAGAAAAATGTTTGTAATGATTTGTTTTTTTTTTAAAAAAAAAAAAACTTCAAACAACTAATTAATTTTTAATGGTAAAAACTAAAATACGATTTAGGAAAGATCTAATTAATATGAAATAAGAATATAGATATTGTCAAAATGCGTTTTGTGAAGTGCAAAATTTATTTAGTGAAAATTATTGTTTTAGATATATTTATTTATAAATTTTGTTTGTAAAAGTTATATTTACTAGGATAGACGTTTAAAATAAATAATAATGGTCGTGCATTTAAAAATAAATGCGGTAGAAATAACACAGCTTCAGTTGCAAATCTTTAAAAATAATAGGTAAAATAATCGCAGATGCTTGAATGATTTATATGGTTGCAAGGTTTTATAATAAATAAGTTCTTAGAGAGTGAATATTTAAAGCATCACCAATTGTTATAATTTTAAAAAAGATAAAATGGCTATAGAATAATCGATGCAAATTAGTTATCTTGTAAATTACTACTATCACATAATAATACTTCAGTAATTGTTTATCATTGCAAACGATTTTCTTAACATATACACCTAATGAAGCACTAAATCAGCGATTCTCTCTCTTCTGAAATTATGTCATCAAGCTTTATATTAACTTACATTCTAACCTGCTGTCCTTCAAGATCATATCCATAATTTACTAATAACTTTTCTCTATCCTGTTTGCTTATTGAAGTGATATATAAGTGCTATTAATTTCTCATAACACTCTTTGTTGGTGAGAGTCGAACCCCACTGACAGAAGGTTGGTCACCATTTTGTTTCTTATTAGCTAGACAAGGATAACTATCAACCTTAGAATAAGGAGTTGATCATTTACAACTGTGACTTCTACTCTGGTATTCCTTATTATAGTAATGACTTTTTATAGATATAGCATTAATGTTTGCAACTGAATAATTATGACAATCTCTAACATCCTTTCCACCTTTGTATCTAGTTCCCATATCATATCTTGTTTCTAGAGTGTCTACGATATCAGATAACTTAACAATTGTGTAATTGTCAGCAGCAATTAAGACATGCTCAATCAGTTTGAGGTTAATTATGCTTCAGGATCCTGACTATATGGTGATTAGGCAACAGAAAGGCAGTCAAATTTTTAAGCTTGTCTACCTGTCCATGAAAAAAATGTGTATAGCTACCTTTATTGGCATTATATTTTTCCTGGGTGATTTGATAGTATATATTATCTTGGTGATCTTCACCCCAGAAACTAGACAATATAAAGTGCTTAAAGTTTTTATATGTTTGAGGACAATCAAACAGAAACTGCCACCTATCTTTTGCTGCTGCACAAAGGTGGTTGTTAAAGATAGCAAGTTTTTCTGTCTCTGAAAATGAGCACAAGATGAACAGCTTTTTCAGATTTTGAAGAAATTTTAGAGGATTCCCTAAATATTTCCCTTTAAATGGCCTAATTTTTAAAAACTTGAGAGCTATAGATCCACCTGGAAGAGCATTCATACTCCTCATATCATGGGTTAGAGAAACATTTCTTAACAATTTTGGGAACATTTGGCCTGGACTGGGACTGGTAAAAATACCATCTGAACCAACTACTTTTTTATCCTAGTCTCTACCCTATCCACATAACATTTGCTGCCTTGGCCAATATAATGACAATTTCTCTCTTTTGAGCCTTCTGAATTTTCAGCATTTTAAGTTGAATATTTTCAATCCTAGCCATTAACTGAAATTGCTACACTACATCTACATCACCATTTTTTGTCCTTCCTTAAACTCATTTAATTCATCTGGTCACTCTTGGCATTTGTTCATCATTTCTTTCATCTCTTTCTGTACTTTCTTTAAACCACTACTAAATTTTGCACCAATCTTTTTGATTCCTTTATCTGGATGTATTTACAGTTTCATCCAGTAATTGTTTAATCTTTATCACTTCTGCTTTACTCTCTGCTGTGGATTTGCTCATGGACTTAAACATATTTTTTTTCAAAAGTTAAAGTGATTCTCATTAATATCTTGAAGCTTAACTTTTATCTTAGCCTTAATTTTACTAATGAACTGTTCTGACTGGGACTCCACTTTCTGAACCTTACATATCACTAATTTGCCTCACTACTTGCTTGTGTCAATTGACTCCTTGAGTCTTCTATTCCTGTTTCAAGCTTCTTCAGCCTGCAGTCTACCTTCTTCTCATGGATTATAAAATTATTCCCAATTTTTTCCAACTGAACTTCTGAATGCTTTTTATAATCTAGGAAGCTCGCCTTAATTTTCTCTAGCTTAAAATCTGATTTGTCTTTGGCTACCTTACAACTATTTTCCGATGAGTGACATTTCTGGTTAAATTCTTCCACTGTTTTCACTCTGGAAGCTTCTATTTTCTCTTTCATAACTTTCTGAATTTCAGCCATCTTAGCCTTTAAACCAGTAACTTTATTCTTTAAAATTTTAACTTTACAGACATCTCTTACTGAGACTAAGACTATTCCATGAACTTCATAGAAGGCTCACTTAATTTTTTAGATATCTTACTAAATCTACTCTCCATACATTCAAACATCAACATAATCTGTTGGTGGACATCAAGATTGGCAACTCTTTGGATCCCTTCCAGATGTTTTAATCTCTTTTAAATTACTCATTTTAGGTATTTTATTAGTAATGGCAACTACATTTTGATGTCCTTTAACACAACTCTCATCTTTGTAATAATGTCTATACTTTAATAACAATTATGAATTAAAATATGTTCAAACCAACCAACTGTTCAAACCAACCAACTTTTAAATCTTCACCACTAATAACATATATCAGTTGGTACACATCACATCCACATTAAAATGATCTAAACCCCAAGTATAATCATGGCAACTTATAAACCCCCTATAATATTAGCCTCTCAGAATTCAATCATAAATATGTTGGTATACTCTGGAATCCAAATGCTATTGTCATAAGAAATTCATATAAGTAATTTAAAGTAGAATATACATTGAAAATAAATATTTAATATTTCACTGTTGTTATACAGCATCTGTCAAATGACAAGTATCCATATGGGTCGATAGATTTTAGTATGCGATTTTGAAAATTTTGAAAAGAAAAAAAATGTAAATCCCTGAGTTCTGACTATATTATTAGTGACAAAGTTGAAGTAGCATTTCATGCTGAGGCATGTTGAGATGCAAAACTGTAGTCCAATGATGGACTGAAATAATTTTTTCCACACCCATCATTCATCAGCAAATCAGGCTCATGTTGAAATGTTCCAAAAACTGTAGCTGAAAAAGTTCACCTGAACTGTAACAGGCAAAATGAATGATATAACTCAAGACTGTTATGATATAATCTGATCACAGCCAGGGTACATCATGAAGACTCATCACAGCATTACATGAAGGTATATTAAATTACCTCTAAATAAATTAGGTGATTATTCAATTAATAACTATTCTCACTAATGACTGTGCCTTAAAACTACATTTCAAAAATCTTAAACTGAGATTTTTATTTACATGAGACTTTATGGCTGATCATGAACAAGATGGTATGATTTATAAAACTACTAAAGGTTATTTTACAGAATTAAATATATGATCCATTACATCAATATTAACTATCACATGGTGAATACCAGCCATTTAACAAGACAGTAATAATGATAATCAGCATTGTAACATGATTCGTCTCAGCTCAGATATACTGATGATTTTAATGTAGCAATGTTATGTTTGGTATTTTCTTTGCAATAAAAGGTAAGCAGCATGAACTTTAGGTTCATTCTTCTTTAAATTAAATGTCAAATTAAATCAATAGCAATGAGATTCTTATTGTAATAGATAAAACATCAGTTAAAATATTAGAAAATAGGTTCTATTATCATACGGGCTAGCAAGCTTATTTATTAATTTAGGTCCGAATATCACTAACATCAATAGAAGTAACAAATTCTGGGTTATATTATAAAATTAACAAAGCAAAGCTAAAGTGATGGAGGATATAAATGTGATTTTGTTATACTTGTACATCACTAATTACTCAAGAACAAAAGAATTAACTCAATCAATATGAATAAATAATTGATTAATACAATAATCAATTAATAAATAAATAAATAAGCAAAATAAAATACCATGTCATGTACTGGTTTTTATATATGGATAATGTATATAAGTTCCAAAACAAGCACAATATAAGGTTTTCTCACAAATGGATTTTATTTTAGCTTTATAGGGAGAGGATGGGTTCAAACCCCTAGTCAATAACATATCCATTATGTCAATATCAGACCCATGCATCTATATCCTAGATTTATAATAACAATAGTAATAATTAGTATTAATGAACATGCAAAAGCTGGTCATGGGAAGATAATTGATCAAAAAGAAAATTTGAATCTCAACTCAGCTTGAAATATCATACAAATTGATATGCAATAAATTATAGAAATAATTTATTGAATGCCATTTAAATAGCTGATGACTGAACATGCAGGATCAGTCTAAAAATGAGGGAAACAACATTGACATCATAATGTATGGAGATTCTGCCAAAGCATATTTATACAACAAATAGCAATGGTATTCCTGCGGATGTATTTATCCATGCAAAGGGATCACAAGGCATTAAATGTCCTGTGGGTTTTCTAACCATCATCAGAGCAACACACACCATTACAGAGTGTTCTGCGGATTAACCACAAGTGCAGAAATGAATATAAAAAATATAATAAAATGGCAAGAGATTCTTTTGTGGATTGAATCACCACCACAGAATAGTGCCATATAACATAATAAAATAGTACTAACATTCACTTCCCTAATAAAAAAGACCTGAAATAACCCTCATCTATAAAGCTACTAAATTAGGAGATGCATCTAGTCTTATGAACATGAATTAAGACATAATAAGAAATAAATATTTTAGTGTGGGAAATGACTGAGGTAAAAACTGACTCTGCTTAGAACATGGGCAGAATAATAGTAATAGTAAATATATGACAATAGGCACAAAACCCTGGAAAGACATACAGGACTAAGCCATATGGTGTTGATGTACATTATAGATTCATTAAATAATCATTAAACCTTTATGCAAGTGCTGTTCCCTAATAATTGATTCTCCTCAATCTCTGCTGTTCCCTAATAATTGATTCTCCTCAATCTCTATATCATATGTTCAATCCAATTAATTTAAATTAATAAATTAGTTATTTTAGGCCCCATAGAATATACACCATGAACTTCATAAATACATAAAACAATATGAAAATAGAAACCAAAATAAGACTACATACTTGTTTAAATAACTACACAATACATAATATTTCAAATATATTAAATATTCACCAATAAAATCAATAACCTATGGGGGTGGCTAAGATACTTCTCAACCATATTAGGTCTCATAGGCAATCTAGACCCATAGCTGTACAACTAGATATATCAGATGCATTTGACTCAGTCAATACTCAAGTATTGCTAGGAATACTTGCAGATATTGATATACCATCTGAGATAGTACAAATTTTAGAGAATCTTCTCCTCAATAGAGAGAGTCATATCTCAATGAATGGGACCATCACCAAAGGATTTAGCCCTATGTTGTTGATCTCCCAAGGATCACCTCTCAGTGCTCTCCTTTTTACAATTTACATCAATCCTCTCATCAAAAATATTGAGGATAAATTACCTGGTGTCTATATTCCTGGTCTAAGTAGGTATATTAGAACCATAGCATATATGGACGACATTCTAGTTACTCTTCCATCCAAGAAATACCAGTTCCAGTTATACCAAATTATTAACTCATTCTCTAATGCTTCTGAACTCAAAATTAACACCAGGAAATCATTGACCTGGTGTATTCTGACTGGAAAAAATATCATGCTGAGCCCCATAAATTTCTAGGCTTTCCCATATATAAGTCACAGACAGCAATGTCAAAGGAAATCCAGGACACCATCATACACTCTACAGAGAAAATTACTAAAATGCTGGCAGGAGTCTACCTATCCCTATAGGGAAAGGTAGCTCTGCTGAATATGAAAATTATGTCCAGAATTTCCTACTACCTACCTATAATGTCTACCCCAAATTCATTTATTAAAAAATAAATAGGTTCTGCACCAGGTTATTCTGGAGAAATAAAATAGTAGCCATGAGCATAAGCAGAATGCAACAGCATTGCAGATTTAATGGCATGTCTCTGCATGCTATTCCAGAATTACTTCTACAAAAAACTCATAGCCTCCTTTACAACCTAGGAATTAAATATAGGTATAATCACATAATTAAATTAATACACCCAACTGGCACACCACCCCAAAAGAAAATTAGCTGGCTATATAAAATAGCACAAAACATCCATCAGTATGTCAACATTATCATTGCCAACAAAATAAATATTTGGAGCACTCAGAAATTAATGAATCCAGATCAAAATTTACAAAATACAAAATTAGGCATAAACAATTATAAAATAACAACATTGTTCAAATATCAGGCTCTAGAACCGAAATATTTGAACTCTATCATTAAAATAAACCTTGATGCCATGCCTATATTCTGGTTCCTGTACTTTAAATGGCATATCATCAAAGTTGACCCAGTATGCCCAAACTGCAGAAGAGAAGATGAAACATATTATCATATCATCAATTCATGCAATGGACTTGGAACAATAAGATCTATTATTTATCAAAACATAAAGGTAGACTACTACCTCATTGTATCATTACAAGATTGCATTAAAAAACAATTTCCACTCATTAGAATGTCAATTTTCATCACATATTCAATCTGATATGACATGGAAGCTATTCCATACACGTATGAACTTTATATCGAAGGACTATCTCTACATTAATCAGCTTCAAACCATAAGAACTATACAAGATTTATCTCATACACAATTATAATGCATGGTGATCTATGTATGTTTTGAGACAATGTAACCTTGTTTAGCCTAAATAAAATTATTATTTAAAAATAAGTCTTCTACTCTAAGCTATAGTAATTAATGGATACTAGATAGAATAATGCTATAGAACCCCTCTTTTTAGATCAACTGGTTTTTGGATTTTGCCTTTGATAACGAAGATTGAAATTCGAAGCTGGCACAAATGCCCTTATAAATTTATGAACCACATTTTACTCATTTATACTATTCAAATTAATAACCTGAATTTAAAATAAAAACTGGAGTTTCAAATCTATTATAAGTCAGTTGCATCGATTATTCAAATATATAATAGATGGATCAAAATTAGAATAAAGATAGATTTTCTTGGAAGCCTACAAGAGAGCATATGAAATATTGTGTGTAGTTAATACTGTCTAAAACTTTAAATACACCTAATAAATAATGCTTTAATTACACATTTTGCAGTTTCTTAGAAAATGAATCTTTATAATTTTTTGATCATGAAAAGTATCATATAAACATTAGTTAAACTACATTTATTACTTCAACAATTTAAAATATTTACCATTTTTAAAAATAATTAATATTAGAAAGCTTTGTCATTTTTTTATTTTTTTAAAATGTAGATTCATTCATAGACATCAAAAAATGCTATATAAAGACACTCTCTTGGATTTACATTGTAGCGGTAATAGGTTGAAATAATGGATAGACGATATCCAGCATCCAAAATATTAAATGAATAATCTTTTTCATGCAGAATAAATCTAAATGCAGTCTATAGTTATACCAGAACTTTAAAGGTTGGCACAAAATATTATGCTGAAAATATTTAAAGCCAAGTTATAGTTATTCTTTTACCATTCAATAATTGTTCTGTAACTTTTTTTTTTACATGAGTTAAGATAATATGATTCTAATATTTACATATTACTTTTAAAAAATTGCAATATAGTACAAAGAAAAAAGTTATATATATATATATATATATTAAAAAGGAATGTACAGTTTGATAAAAAAGAAAAAAAAAACTTTTTCACTTGTTAGAATTATAGTAATAATTACTAAAGTCTGCCATTTTATGACTTCACATTTTGATAGAGAGTTAGAACCAAAAGTAATTTAATTTATATATTTAATAAGCCTAATGATTAATCATAAAAGCTAATTTAAAATAATCTGACAACAGAAAAAAAAATTTGCAATCAAGTTCCAATTTATAATAAAAATAAACAACGAAAAAAAACAACAATGTAGATTTTGATAGCAGAATGATCATACAAATAACAAAAATTTATTAGTCGTATTATCTTATGACACAGCTCGGTAATTATAGCCATTAGTTACCTACCTACCATAATACATTTTACAAAGCCTTTCTTTCTCTACATGTTATTCTTCTTTTCCTTCTACATACATTTTTTATATAACATTTCAAAAAAATATTTTTCCATTTACCTTTTTAATGCTTTTACATTTTTAATGTTATCATTTCAATTTGTTTTGTTTTTTATTTGCATAAAATCTATCTTTAAAGCTCTCACTTTTCTTTTCACTTTTTCTAACTGCTCAAGCAAAATATTCAATAAGCTTTTTTTCTATTAATTTTAAGACTGTTTATTGGTTGCAATTTCTACTGTAATTTTTTTGTTATTGCTTTCATCATCATCTAAAAAAATTTCCAAAAATTTAAAAACATTATCCTGCTTTACAACTTTTTATCCAGTGACTATTTTAAAATATTATCTTACCTCTCTTATTATTGCTTTTGCTTAGTTTTAGTTCTGTTAATTTTATATAGCCATCTGCTAAGATATTCTCACTGTTTGAAAGTATTCTCATATTTTAATAAATATGATTAGCTTTTCCATATCAATGCTAATTTTATTTTTTATTCATGCAAAATTCATTTGATAACTCATGTAATATATATATATATATATATATATATATATATATATATATATATATATATATATATATATATATATATATATATATATATATATATATATATATATATATATATATCTCTACTTTATGCCTTCTATGTTTTTAATTCCATTAAAAATAAAGCATTTTTAAGATTAAAAATATATTCTACTATACAGATTTATAAATGTAGGGGATTTAAACTCAGACTTTCAAGCAACATTCAACTATCCACACTATTTTATACTAATGATACACATGACAACATACATGTAGAAAAGATAAATAATCACCAATACATGTATTTTGTGCTAAACCAGCACTCATCAGTTGGTCGAGATTATCATTTCCCACACACATATATATATAATCAGTGCCCAGTTTATATTAAGATAGCAAATCTTTATACTTTAATGGACAGGTTTTAGTCTACTCCAACCTCCAACTCTTCAGCCATCCATACCATTGAAAATCTGATGATAGAATGGTATGGTTGGCTGAAGAGTTGGAGGTTGGAGTAGATTGAAGCCTGCCCATTAAAGTATAAAGATTTGCTATCTTAACATAAACTAAGCACTGAATGTGTGGGAGATGATAATATGGATCAACTGATGAGTGCTGGTTCAGCACAAAATATGAATATTGATAATTATTTATCTTTTCTACTGGTGTGTGGTCGTATTAGATAGGGTAGATAGTTGAAGATTGCTTAAAATTCTGATGTTAAATCCCCTACATAGCCTGCATTCTTTCTATCTTTCTTCTATGTATTTAAGTGGATACTGTCCTATACATGAGAGGTCAAAGTGACTTGAGGTCAACATGGGCATAACAACAATATTGGCATAAGAATAGGATTTGGGCATTTTAACATCAAATATTCAATGGTATGGATGGCTAAAGAGTTGGAGGCTGGATTAGATTGAAGCCTATTCATTAAAGTATAAAGATTTGCTATCTTAAGACAAACTGAGCACTGATTATATATACATGTGGAAGATGATAATCTGGATCAACTGATGAGTGCTGGTTTAGCACAAAATACATATATTAGTGATTAATTATCTTTTCGACAAGTGTGTGGTCATGTGTATCAGTAGTATGAGACAGTGTGGATAGTTGAAGGTTGCTTGAAAGTTTGAGTTCAAATCCCCCTAGATTTACAATTAAGTTCTAGGTATAAGAAGGCCTGCATTTCAAATATTATATAGATCTATAGTAATTTCTTTTTTTCAAATCTAGCTTTTATATATATATTACCAACAAAGCAATATCTTTTCATGTTCACTAAAACAAATATTAAAACCTATTTTTTTTTATATCGCTCAATTCTATTATTTAACAAATAATATTTGATATTAAGATAAAAATTTAAAATATATAAAGATACAGGTTGCATGTAAAACATTTAAAATTGCTTATTTTCAAATTAAATACAATTAAAATTGAATGTTAAATCACAAGTAATTGACATAAACATATCAGATAGGAGTGAATTATTTAAATTAAATATTTTGTAATTTATTATGTATAAAGTGTTTTGTTTTGTATGCTTAATTTAAGCTTTATAAATATGACTTTTTAGGTCGAAATCACTGCTCGACAATTTATTATTTAAAGTCTAAATAAATTAATCTTTTCTTTGAAAGCAAATAAATCCTTATCATAAAATTACCTAGTAAAATAAAAGAACTAAAAGTTGATATAGAATCACACACACACACACATATATATATATATTGTATATATTTAAGATCTAAAAAAAGATTGCTGAACGGTCAAAAATATCCGCTATTTTTGAAAATGTGATATAATAAAATATTGTATTTGCAATATATAAAATTCATAGAAAAATATATTATTAGTTTTAAACTATTTTAATAATAATAATTCTTATCTCTCTGTTTCTTTAGCTATTCTAAACATGAACACTACTTTAATGCTATTTTGGCTGCAATAGAAATTAACCCATTGCTTTAAAATCTTTACTTTTTATAGAATTAGAATGTTAGTGAAGTGGAATCATTTCTGATTAAAAATATCTACTTAATGTCTTTTCCTACATAATTTTTAATAATTCAATTAAAATCATAATTATAAATTTTCAAAAGTTTTGTAATTTTTATTTAATTAAAGCTTTAACAAATTTGTCTTAAATAATCAATCTCTTTTTTTATTTACGTAATTTCATTTTCTATTAATATATATATAATTTTATGGTTTTTATTATTTAAATCACAAATTTTCCATTTCATTTATTCTTATTTCCGTTTTTTTATCAAATTTGTTTTCTTTTTGTAATTTCTTTATTTTTGCATTTTTTGCTTGATTAGTCTTACCTAGTTTTATACATTTTATGATTTACATTAAGCCCTGTTTTATCTATTTTATGTTTGCAGTACGCTTTCTTTATATATATCTTTGCCCTATAGAATTCATGTTTTTTTAAAAATATTTTTCTACTCATAATTTCATTGCTAATACATACCATTTTTTTCCTTTACTTTTTTTTAAAAATTTATTAGCATTATAGATATTTTTTTTTTTAATAATTCAGATCTTTTTTCTGAAATTTACTTTATCAATTAGTTTATCATTCTTTAAGCTAACCTTTTTATTCAATTACTCAAAAAAATTTCTTTTCAATATTTCCTTTTAGTCTATCAATCACTCATTTGTTTATTCTAAATTTTCTTATTCTTTTAAAAAGTGATATAACTTCTATCACTATTAAATTTTGATCCGTATATATAATAAAAATTCACATAACGTTACAATACTAGCCAAAAATCTAAACTTTACCAATATTCTTCAATAACCATGGTTTTATCTACTTAAAAAATAATATATATATATATGATACCTATATAAAACATTATTCTTTAACTAATGCTTAAAGTTTATATCTATCAGAAATTATTGTTATTGAAGTTGAGAATGCAGATAATTTGATATTGGTAAATCAAGGTATAATAAGTATTTACATATAACCATTGATGTGTAAGAGATTGGGCAAAGTGAAGAGTACTGGTTCAGCATGAAATGCATCTTAACAAACATCTGTTTTTTTTTTCCAGAAATTTTTATTCATATGCTTTAGAAATGTGTGGTTACAATTGAAGGATTTTAAGCACATCTAATATATGTAAATGAAGTTGATTTACTTCATATCTTTAGATTAAAGCTCATATAAAAGCAGAGTTGCTCTAAAATGCATGCATAGTAAAAGGCTGATCAGAATTTCTGCATAGATAGATGATTGCAATATTGGTGAACTTGAGATGAAGAATGCACTAATAAAAATGTAATCATTAATTTATATATATATATATATATATATATATATATATATATATATATATATATATATATATATATATATATATTGTACCCTCACTTCTTGATGTATAATATAGTTTGAAATACAACTAGCTCAATTGAATTATTATGCTTAATTAAAAATTTGTATATCTATCTTTAATTTACTTTTATACTATCATATTCTAATTAAATTTATTATCAATTATCAAAAATCAATATATTTCTATAGTATGTACTAATTAAATAAGTATTTAACTAAAATCATGAGACTGTGAAGTAAAGTTACAAAGTAATAAGTAGATTTACATTAAGTCAATATCTTCCAAGACATTGTCTCAATGGCATAAGAATACTGTCACTTCCTTATTAACTTACTACTACCTCTACAGCATTCTTATGGCTTTTAAATAAAATAAACTATCTTTAAATGTAATAAAATAAATAAATCTTAACTTTTAATTTTTAAAATATAATTAAATAATCTCATGTTCTTCTAATTATCTTAAAGTAATGATAATCCATGTAAATAAGTATGATAAGGGATTTTATATCAAACCTAAATACACCTAACTTATTCTAACAATAATAATACTCAATACTAATCTTGGGGTATAATTCAATCTTATTTATTTCTGTTATATCATCAATCATTAAATAAATAAATAATCATATGTATATCTTTTTATTTTCACATAGTATCTTAATTTTAGAATAGATCAAAATCTTACAACTTAATAATCTGTGGCAATAATAATACTGTATTCTTATATTATGCATTATAATTATTCTATGACCATTGTAATATGATGTAATAATGTCAATCAATTCTCATAAATGATAAACAGGAAAATATTGTATTTATTTCTAAAATAATATTAATAAATTCACATTGTGCAAATATTATGTTTCTTTAAATTATCTGCTGTCAAATGCTGTGGTGCAAAATAATGAACTCGACACACTTTTAAAACAAATTAAACAAATTTATTTACATTAACTTCAACTAAGAATTTATTTACAATATTTACAGTTCACAATTAGAAAACAAAGAAAATAAAAATAAGAAAATAATAATACAATATGTTTACACTGTTATTAACTCATACTCATATTAAATAATCTATACATTCTTTTAAAATGCTATACCAATAATACTGAAGTATGTTTTTAAAACTTAGACTTTAAATACACATCAGTAAGCTACAATTATTACAAATAATTCTATGTAAATACTGTTTATGTAGCATATGCAAACAATTAACCTTCAATAATTAAAATTGCTACATTAATAAAGTATTACTGTTATTCATTCCATAATGTAATAGTATGTATTCACTTTATTATTAGTACTACTTTAATATTATAATAGAAATTAATGTATCTGTGTAATGTAATAACAAATAATTGATTATAACTTTATATTTCTCTTAATGCAATTCATGCTACAGGTTTTATCAAATATGCATTACATATATGTACTGTTAAAATAATAATATTTAAATTATTCATTAATTTCAAATTCATAAAGTATTATATTAGACAAATTCTATGATTCTTTTCTGTGTGAAATTATTACTTTACTTTATGTGTTATTCTACTCCTTCTTAATAAACCTTTATCTACAAAACATCCTCTAAACTTATTTAAGATTTCCGGAAAACAACCTTCAACTTTAAATAAATACTAATTATTCAAATTATTTATACTTCGTCATCTATTTTCGGTAAATCTTTAATCAAACATAAACTTCTACATAAAACTTAACTTAATTTATCCAATAAAAACAACAGTAAAATATAGACTTTTAAATCTATTCCTAGCTTGCAATAAAAAAAATAATCACTTATAAATAATAAATATAATTTAAATCCTATAACATAAAACAATATCAAAATTTATTAACGAAAGAATCATATAATTATTTCTAAGCTTCTTATGTAATGTTGCATCGTATTTATTTCATAAATTCAAATTATGCATATTTAAATAAAAACTGTTACTGCCAATATAATGTGTGTATTTTTAAAATAATCATACATTCATTCAAAATAACATAATATTTGGTTGATCTAAATAAAACATATTAAATACATCAAAATTATTATTATTATAATTTTACCATCAATAATGATTTAATGTACAGTCCATCTTCCAATATTCTTCGGAATTACAGCTTCATAGAATAAATCACATTTATACTCACAATCATTCTTTAACATATTACGTCTTATATTAATTATAAGATAAACTTATGCAATTAATTATTATATTACTTTAATTATTATTTTAAGAAATGTACCTATCTTATTTTTAATAGATTAATAATATTTAACTTTTATATTAGATAAATAAAACAAAATTCATATTACATAAATCCAGCGATGTTTCCTTTTCACCATAAAGTTCTTTAATCGTAGGCACATATTCACTAGAACACCATTTCCTGTTTCCGGTCCACCACGTGTTTTTTTAAAAGTTTATGAAAAACGAAAACGTTCTTTTAAAACCAAAACAAAAGTTAATAAAATTAAAATAGTTTATCTGATCCGGATGCAGTTCTTAAAGAATATTATTTAAAAGTTATTATTTTAAATTAGACTATAGTTTATGAAAAATTATCATTTAATTATTTTAAATTTAACTTGGACGTCCACTTATTACTTGCGCATTTCTTAATAAAATATCCAGGTAAGAATAAGCTTCTTTATTTATAAACGACCTGCGTTTAAATTATTTCAATATAATAATTTTATTATATTAAGATTTTTAGCTAATTATATTTCAATTGACTTGCCTTTAAAATTATCAACATTCAGTCTTTTAAACATAAAGACTTAACAAGGCAAGTATTTAAAAAACTACTTTTATTTCCAATATCTTTACTCAAGATATACATTTAAATTTATAGCTTGCAAAAATACTTTCTTTACACAAAAGTATTTATTCTTTAAAATATCTATTTTCTAATAGTCAATAATAATTAGCTTTTAAAATTATATATTGTCCAAAATACTACTTTTCTCCATCTCGTAACTTTCCAAACTAATCCAGCGTTTGTCAAATCTCTAGTATAAAGTTTCCGATATATTTTCACTATATATGATGTTCCCATGACCATTTGCATGTAAATTGAGCTTCAATTTAGAGACGATTGATAGGAAAATTTAAATTAACACTGCATGTCTATTATTTAAAACTTTTATAGATTATTTATAACGACACTCTTGTAATTTAAAAAAAAATGATTTTAGAGCGTCTACAAATTTACTTAGCTATTTTTTTTAATAGCACAATTAACTTGAAAATTCAATCACGAAGTCCTCTCCTAACAATTGAACTGAGCTTTTATACCAGAAGAAACTTCCCATTTGATTGGTAGATTAAACAATCAACTTTGCTGGCTTATTTACATATTTACCAACAACACAAAATTAAAAATAAATAATGACTTATTTAATATTTAACATTTATTACATTATTACATTTTTAAAATAATTCTTATCGTTTATTTAAATCCATTAAACACTTTTAAAAAATATATTATTTCACTTGATTTTAATTTTAACTTTTATAAGATTATTTTTAAATAAACTAAATATTTTTATACGTCATATTTTTAAAACAATATTTTAAAATCAGATTTAATATTCTACATTAATTTATCTTTATTTTATCTCGTGATAACTCACGTATTATTTATAAATTTATAACATGATTTTTTAAAATAGTTTTGCAACTTTATTAGATAACTTCCAAGCATGTGTGTGTATAACATCTGTTCTTTATAACACAAGAAACGCTTATCATCGTCTAAAAATAAACTAACAATTGCATTTTTTAAAATAAATATTTTTTAAATAAATAAAATATTATAATAGATTTTAAAATAATTACTCGATATTATTAAAATCAAATATCAATCTTCTATTTAAGTACTTACAATAATTAAAATATTTATATTCTCTTATAATATTATTTTATCAACAACAAACATATGCATTTAATTTTAACTTGTCTTTTAAACACTTTTAGCTTTAAATACCTATTTATTAAATATATTCATGCAGTATTGATTATAGCCATTTTTCCAACTATATATTATAATCATCATCATTTTAAAATGTCTCTCTCAATATCAGCACAATTTTACATATCAAATACTCATAGATTGCTTTCATTAAATCTTTTGAAATATTACCATAAGCAAAATCAACATCACATATTCAAATATATCTTAAATTTAAAATTTTTAATAGATTAGCACAAAATTAAATGGTGACCCATACAAAAGGGCACAATATATATATATATATATATATATATATATATATATATATATATATATATATATATATATATATATATATATATATATAAATCTTTTGATAGATAAATAATCATTTAATCATATATTTTACATTGATTTGTGAGACAGAAAAACATCAGAAAATGCTGAAATGTGAAAGTCTTAGGCTGCATGATAAAAAGATTAAGTATGCCAAATTAAATAATTCTGTTAGTTATGTATCAAAACAGATGAACAAGTATAAAATCCACATATATACATTTTTAAAACTTGTAAAATTACTTTATCAAATTTTAAAAATACAGAAAGGCCCCTAGTTATGAACATTTGAGTTACAAAAACTTCGTTATTATGTAATCACTTTTGGACTTTAGATCTTTATCTATGCACATGATAAAAACAATTATTTACATACATTTGTAATCGATTTTTTTTTAAAGAAATATAAATTTTAGAAAATATTTACAAGTATATTTTAGAGAAGAATAAAGACTTATATAAAATATAGTAAATTGCCCCATCTCTCTGACATTGATTACTTTTTTTTTAGTATCATCACAGACTTCTTGATTAGTGCTTATTTTTAACAGTAGTTTGTGTGCAATTATGTTACATATACACTGTATATATTTCTGTTTTGGTGAATTTTTTTATTCTTATTAATTAAAAACATGAGTGAGAAATGAAAAAAAACAGCAGTGTTAATACAACTAAACAGAAATCAAGGTCTCATAAACCCCAAATGATTAAGACAAAAATGGATATAATTAGATGTTCTGAAAATGAAGAATTTTTTGCTGCAAGTGCATGTTCAGGTAATTTAAACCGATCAACAATATATACAATTGTGAAAAACAGGAACAAAATTAAAGAATATGTTAAAAATTGTGAAAATATTTCTTCAAAGATTGTTTCAAAAAGATATGGAAGAGTAATAGATGAAATGAAGAAATGTTTAGCTTTATAGATTGAAGATCAACATCAAAAGACATCCCAGTGAGTTTATCAATTATTAACGCTAAGTCTCTTAGTTTGCATGAAGATTGAAAGAAATAAGTAAAAGAAGACTCTGCTGTTAAATATGTAGCAAGCAATGGCTGGTTTCACAAATTTAAAATGAGATATTCTTTACATAATATTAAATGTACTGGGAAAGGTATGCTAGTGCAGATAAGAAAGCTGCCAGTAAATTTATTTCCACTTTCTCTAATATCATTAAAAATGACACTTATTTTCCATGTCTAGTCTTCAATGCAGATGAGACAAGATTATTTTGGAAAAAGATGCCTGCACATACATATTTAGCAAAACAAGAATCAGTTGAACCTGGTCATAAACCTTCTAAAAACAGATTAACATTGCTTCTTGGATGTAATTTAGCTGGTGATTTTAAATTTTAGCCAATGCTAATTTATCAGACAGAAAATTCTAGAGCATTGAAAGGAAAAGATAAAAGAATTTTCCAGTCAGTTGGAAATCAAATCCTAAAGCCTGGGCTACTGCACAGTTTTTTCA
Organism: Epiperipatus broadwayi; assembly: GCA_028023455.1. Lineage (NCBI taxonomy): Eukaryota > Metazoa > Onychophora > Udeonychophora > Euonychophora > Peripatidae > Epiperipatus > Epiperipatus broadwayi. The sequence goes on along the minus strand of JAQFVV010000200.1, from coordinate 511,546 downwards.
AGATTGGTTCTCACATCATTTTGTGCCTTCTGTTAGGCAATATTGTAGTGAGAATAATTTACGATTTAAAACACTATTGCTTTTAGACAATTCTCTTGGACATCCAAAATCCCTGCAAAATTTATATCCAGGAGTTAATGTTGTGTTTATTCCTCCCAATGCTGCAAGTGAAATGCAACCTATGTACCAAACTGTGATGGCTACTTTTAAGCAGTATTATATGAGAAGATTAATGATGCAAGCAATCAAGACAATTGACAAGGAAGGTGGCCCTACACTAAGAGATTTTTGAAAAAGTTATAATATATGGAATGCAATAAATATTAGTTTGGGATGTGTGGGCTGAAATAAGAGAGTTAACAATGAAAGGTTGTTGGAAAAATTATATATCCACAAATGATAAATGTTTCTATGGGACATTGAAAAAACCTCTAAAGATATTACAACTGAAATAGTCAATATAATGAATGAACTAAATTTAGATGTCACTGATGAAGATATTGATGAGTTAATGCAATCTCACTCAGAACCTCTGTCAAATAAAGACTTGATTATACTACAAGAAATGAATGAAATACAAAATGAAGAAGAATCTGATAATAAACTTATTGTTAAGAGTTTGACAATCAAGAATATAAATGAAGCCTTCATGCATCTTGACAAATTTTTGACCATCATGAAAAAATGTGACCCAATGGAGAGTGTATATGAACACAGACTTTCACACAACCCACCACTCTCTACTCTTTCTTTTAACACCCATATACTTAAACACATATATGTCAAAAAGATAAAAAATAATCACCAATATATGTATTTCAAGCTAAGCCAGAAATCATCAGTTGGTCCAGATCATCATCTCTACATATATATACAATAAGTGTTCAGATATATATTAACATAGCCAATCTTCATACTTTTAATGGAGAGGCTTCAATCCAGTCCACACTCCAATTCTTCAACCATCCATCCATTGAAAATCTGATGATGAAATGTTCAACCATGGTGACCTTTGAGTGTTCCATCATCAGATTTTCAATTGGATGGATGGTTAAAGAGTTGGAGGGTAGAGTGGATTGAAACCTGTTTACTAAAAGTATGAAAATTAGCTAACTTAATATATATATATATATATATATATATATATATATATAATTTATATATATATATATATATATATCTGAGTACTTATTGCATATAATGTGTAAAGATGATAATCTGGACCAACTGATGATTGCTGGTTTAGCATGAAATATGTATATTGGTGATTATTTATCTTTTTGACATATATGTGTTCAAATATATCAGTATTATGAGATAGAGTGGAGAGTGGTGAGTCATGTGGAAGTCTATGCTCATATACTCTATATATTACAACCAATTTTTGCTTTATCTGTACCAAATAGATCTTCTTCAAATTTTATACACATGTATTTTTGAAATAAATTAGACAAACACCAAAAAATAAAAAAATAATATATATAAAAAGATTTTTTAAGAAAGCTTTTATTTAACCCTTAAACCGCTAATTAAATCATTGGTTGTGTGAGGTAAAAATAAAATCTTTTAATTGGCCAACTCACAAACTGAAGACAAAGCCTATTGTTAAAACATATTCGCCTATAATATTAAATTCAACTCAGATACGTTTATAAAAAGTATATAATTAATTTTTCAGGTCATGAAGAAAACGAAAGTTCTTTCAAAAATAAATTGCTATTTATTTATTCTAAGATATTCTATATCGGCAACATAAAAGTTATAATGTAAACAAAAAGATCGACTTTTACGTTATAGAAAAGTAAATATTTCTTTTTACTACATCTTCAATATATTTACTTAAATCTTCAATATTTTTCGAAAATAATTTTGTTTTTTTATTATTCTCTCTGAAAATTATGTTTAATTTCCATAAATATTATTTAATAATAATTTAAATCGTATTCGAAATGAAAATCTCAGCGTTTTTCTTTATTTTCTTTGATCAGGCAGTTTCTTTGTTCTTTCCAGCCAATCAGAATGTCTTTTTCGGCTGAGAGCATGCTAAGAACCAATCACAAATAATGTTCCTTCTTTGTTTAGGTTTAAATGCGTTTTTTTTTATTTTTTACTTCTAAAATAAATCGGAAGATGTCACCATCGTACAGAACTTTTAAAAACGAATTCAATACGTATTTAACGAATTTTATCGTATAAAAACGAACTGAGTTAGAGTGATTTTAGATGTCGACGAGGAGTCTCGTCGAGCGCGGGAAAAGGGTTAATTTGAAGTCAATGCACGAAAAAACAAAAAAAAAACTTTTTCCTTGGACCACAATTTTGGTAATTATATGTAACTTTAAATAAAAGTATGGGGTATCTATAAATTAATTAAATCAAGTAATAATAAAGTATTTAGTTTAATCACAAATGGTATTACTTGGATTAATTACTTTATAGATGCCTCATGCTTTGATTTAAAATTTCATAAGACAACTAAGATTGTTATCCAAAAAAATAAATATTTTGTGTATTTTAGAGTATTAAAAATTTCTTTAAAAAATATTATATATGTATATATTATAATCTAAAATATCAACTGAGATAACCCAAATCATTGAGGCTGAATCACTATCTATATATAATGCCAATCTAATATTAATAAGATGATAATAAACACTATGGGATAAGCTCACAGGGGTTACCAAATTCTATATGCTACAATAGAAAGAACTCACAAGAATAATAATAGCATGCCACAATTAGCAAAATTTTAGAGAACTCTTAATTTACTGTTACAAATTACAGGAAAGCTCTTATATTGGAAGCATATATCATAGAATGGTTAGGTTATATTAAATCTTTCTAACATCTCTTCCCACTACATCACTTCTAATAACAATCATCATCATCGCATTATCATAATCAGATGTATGTTTATCTCTTTTGATAAACAATAATATGTTTTCTTATACTTTAAAATAATTTTTTTTTTTCGCAAAACAATTTTTTTAATAGTCATTTTTTTAAAGTAAAATCTCAGAGTTCTGTAATTAAAGTTATATAATATTAAAAAATATTTTTTTCGTTTCATTTAAGAATTCTTAGGCAATGAATAAAATCCTAGTAATAATATGGTGAGATATATTCTTGCCCATAGGATAATGTGTATCTAAATTACAATAATAATAATAATGATGATGATGATGATGATAATAATAATAATAATAATAATAATAATAATAATAATAATAATAATAATAATAATAATAATAATAATAATAATAATAATAATAATAATAATAATAATAATAATAATAATAATAATAATAAAGTTAAAAAAATATATTTTAATTAAAATAAATACATGAAAAACTATAAATTTGGAATAAAAGAATATATACCAGGATAACATTCAGATATAGTGAATGGATAAATGATTTTATGGATATTCATGATACCACTTAATAATTTCTACTGAACCCTAATTTATGGATTCGATTGATAATTTCATTATTTATACTTATGATGTATAATTGAAACAATCTTCTGAATAAAATAATTTATCACAAAAGCAGTCTTCTTTTAAGAAATATAATTAGTTAAAGTGATCATTTGATAATTAAGAAAATGAATAATTTATTCTTTAAATGCTTTCTTGACATGTACATGTAAATTTTAACAAAGTGATTAATATATTGAATCACATACTCTTAATGTTCAATATAAAAGATAACTCTATAATAGATTTCATAATATTAAGATTTACAATAAGCAGAGGTGATGATAAAAAGCTATAAAACCAAAATTAACAATATAAACAATATTTATTTTAACATTAAAGACATTGAATTGATAACAACTTTGGAAATCTACAACATCAAAAATGAATTATTTAAACATTCCACTGTATAATTCAATGTAGAGGAGAATTATGATTTTCTAAAGTTTACGATATAATAAATTGACACATTAAATAATAATAAAAATTATGATCCTTGTCTGATTAATGAAAACCTTCCTCAATATTAATATTATAACAAGAAATTTTTCATTCTCACAATACAATCATATAATTCTGTTGTCCTCAAATGAGTATATTTAAATCTTAAATAGAACTTACCGATGCCGTAATGGGATAAATACTGAAGAAAATGCACATTTTTTACTGAGGTCCAAAATTAAAATTTTAATAAATATTTATCAGTTTCGTATCCTATAATACTAGAAAAGCACAGCAAATATACCTGCACATCAATAACAATCAACAGCCTACCCTCAGAATATTAAGCAGTGCAACAGAAGAGAGAGATGGCATTCCTAAGACTTAACTACCAGATCAATTATCAAAAATAAAGGAATATAGTACACCACACATGGTTTTATACAAAAAATATATGATATAATAAATCCACAATTTAAAGATAAATAAGGCACTGCACAATACATGATGGCATAAACTTAAAACATAGCATCTTCAGTTGAGAGCAATAAATATGCTAGGGCATAGTCTCTAAACATAAAAATGATGAAAATGAACCATCAAAAATATTTGAGAAATAACAATAATTGCCTTGAATAAAGCATTTTTATTTTTAATATGAAACACAAAAACATATAACACATGGAATATATTAAAATATTAAGAGAAATATATAGCTACAATATCTTTATAAACATATGCTAGCAAAATAAATACTCACAAAAGAGGGAGAGAGAGAGAGAGAGAGAGAGAGAGAGAGAGAGAGAGAGAGAGAGAGAGAGAGAGAGAGAGAGAGAGAGAGAGAGAGAGAGAGAGAGAGAGAGAGAGAGAGAGAGAGAGAGAGAGAGAGAGAGAGAGAGAGAGAGAGAGAGAGAGAGAGAGAGAGCTAAATCTTTTGGAAAAATCCAAATATAATGTCAAGATAAGAATATAAAATAAAAATAAAAGAGATAGAGCCTAACACCCAATCTCTTAAATAATACAATAATTAACTGATGTGTAAAACTGATAATATAAAAATTATTTGCCAAATCTGACTTAATACAAACATGGTGCAAAATAAATGTAATGTTTCTCACGTTCAGGTAGGTCTTGTTTTACACACTATAAAGTGAAAGTTAATCAAGCTATGTAGAAGAAAAACATCTTGTTCCTATTTCCAAAAAACATAACTACTGGCCTATTAATTATTACAATCTGTGCTGCCGGAGGAATCAGATTTTTATTTATTTTAATAAGGGCACCAGAATTCTACAAGGATTCACTCAACCGGTCACATTGCATTGCATATTATATAGTAAAAAGCAAATTACTAAAAAATATATAGATATTTTGATTCTTTATCATTTTAAAGTTTGCTAATGAAATTTTCCTAGGGCTTAATAATCACCATATGGACAAAGATAATTGATACATTCAAATCTTACTACTAAAATAAATAACTAAAATTAATAATGTACAGATGAAAGTGATCTTAAAGACAAATATATATGTATAAAGAATGATTCCATTCACATATCAGTAAAACCATCTAGTAAAACTATGTTACTTATTTATAATTGCTTAGCAGTAATTAAAATAAAAATGGTTCCAACATGCACAGATTTATTAAAGGTATATAAAGATAATATATATTTAATTAATCAGAAATAAGTACAAAATTAAAATTAAGTAAGACATATTAAACAATCGAAATTTCAACCATAAAGACAGAATAAATAATAATTCCTTTTACAGTTTTTAAACATACACTTGGACGATAATTCAACATATATAGAAATATTGAACATTTAATGCTAAGTATATATAAAAAAAAACAATCCTATTGACAATTATTCAGTCTTTGTTAAGCAATTACACATTTGAGATGTAATTATACTGAATTATTCTAAATATGAGGGCAAAATATTTCTTCATATATTAACTCCAATTAGCATTATGGGTCAGTTGTAAATTTTATTAATATATAGATATGTATTGATACATACATTTATATAGAATTTAGTTTGGATATTAGATGCTTAGCATGGACACACACGTTTTTCTTGGCTGAAATTACTAAATTGGAGTTACTTTAAATAATTATTAAACAAATGTAAAATTAATTTTAAATTAGATTATTTTTATAGATTTTTAATCTGGTTAATGGTTTTGTTTATAACTATGGCGAGAGAAGGTTTATTAAAAATCTTGTTTTTGGTGTAAATGGATATTATTATATTTGTTAAATAATACTTTTAAATGAAAATTATTATATTTGTTAAATAATTCTTTTTTTTTTTTTTTTTAAAAAAAAAAAAAAAGAAATTGGAATCTATAATAGCAAGAATGGTTGTAAACACTACTTCCAATTCACTTTCTGAGACTGCTGTTTGAAGAAAATGTACAAGATTGGAGACAAAAGATCTGACTAGTAGTTAGAAAAGTCCAAAATGAAAAGTCTGCTCGTGACAGTAAAAAGATTAAATTCTGCATTTGTAGATTAGAGAAATAGAGTTTAGTGCACAATGAGAATAAAAGTTACTAAAAGCTCTACTATAGAGAAACCATGACAGAAAAATTACAAAAAGATAATTTAAAAAAGCTAATAAAATACGGGGGGGGGGGGCTTTATTTCATGGCACATTAATAATTCAAATAAAAATGTCGGTCTCAGATGTAATCTATATTTTTATTTTGCTGAAAGCATTACATGGCAACTTATAAAAATGGCTTGTGTTTAATGCATGGATTGTAGTTATTATTTGAAGTAGTGAAATTTTAACATAACTAAATTGTTGAGAAGAGTAATGTACAAACAGTGGGTTGGTGTCAGATGAATTTTGATTTTTTTTAAACTCACAAACAAGCTTACAATATTTTTTTTCAATTAGATAACTTATATCTAATTATGTAGCCATCCAATAATAATCAGTTAATAGGAATCTAGCTACATTCTACTAAAGGATAAATAAAAATCTGGACTAATCTAAAGAATGTTTATATGCTAACAGTAAAAATGTCTTTGTCATATTATGCAACCTTTGCTATACAGTGGGAGAATAGCAATGTTTTTATGTATGTTGTGACTATGTTAGTATAAAAGATATAAGAAAATGTATATCATATTAATATGAGTCAAAAGTTTAATGTTAGCACTTTATTCAGGAAGTGATTTATCAAACTAGATATGGTATTTTCATCTTTGAAATGTCTTATATTAGTTTCAATCTCTACATTTGCAGGACATTGATAAAGCATTAGTATAATTTTATTACAAAAATGTCATAATCTATTGAAAGACAAAAATCAGGGCATGTCCTTTCCTTGCAATAATTATTAGAATTGTCTATAATCTAATAATGTCTGCAGCTCCAAAAATTAAAACTAGAAAAATATAATTTTTAAAAGTGTGTAATGAAATAAAATATATTTTGAAGGTTAAATGTAATTTTAGTTTAGTTTGTTATTTAATATGTGTTTATAAGTAATAAGAGCATATTTTTTATCATTGGAAAATATTATTTCTTATTTATTAAAACTTATTATTAGTATAATTAATAAGCCTATAGTACATAAAGAAATCTAACATGGACAAATTAATTTGTATACACATTTGCATACATTATTGTTTAGTAACATTACAGCAATGGTTTATAACCTATTTTGGCCATGAATATGAGGAAAAACCTCGAATGTACTAGCCTACATTAATTTAATTTGATTGTTTTTTTTTTTTTTTTTTACTACTGACAGCTTCTTCTTCAGCGGGTTAAATTGCTTATATATGCTAATATTCACAAACATATATATATATATATAAATTTATTAAACATATTAGTTATTATAATGAATAAGAATCCTAACAATATATATATATATATATATAGGTAAAGGTTTACTTTAGCAGCCACAGCATAGTCACCCTCTACTTTTTAAAATTAGAACTAAATTATTTGAAAATCTTATGAATATGCTACTATATTACAATTAGATCAAAATTTATTAAAATGTAAAAGATAATAAAAAACCATTTACTTTTTTAAGCATAATTGTATCCTATGCATACTAGAAAATTGGAGAAAAAAGCGGTATTGCTGTGTCTACTCCGGAAGGCAAATTCTTGCAGATACGATGAAAACAAAGCTCCGCTGGTACCAGATTGGAATTTCAGCTTTCACATTGCTCTCATCCACATATTTTCAATATTCTGGGTATGTATGCTTTGATCTTCAGGATGCATGAAGTTATCCTGAAGAATGACAACCAAATGCATATATACACCATTGATGAGTCTTCTGATGTTATAGTATGCAGACCAGCCTTCTGAAATAATTTGTGTACCTGGTAAAATGTACTGCTGTATCAGGGCCTCCAGTGTGACAGCCATCCTATCTGGAACTTCTGTCAAGAAGCACTTCCTTGATCCTCTTTCAATACTACCAAAGATCCAATGACCTCTTCATACAGTCCCCCTGTGGTATTTGTGGTGGAAATAATGTCTCATTCACTTTGATGACTAAAGGCTTCCTATTGTCATCAAATCCACTGAGAACCATTGAATTTGTGTCAAAATATCTGGCACATTTCTCATGGCAAAAATTAGTCCAGTCAATTACTATTTTTTTTTGCTGATGCCGGTCTCATGCACAATGTATTCTTGGGGCAAATTATGCACCCAAAAATACACTATATTTATAATTGTTCCCAGAGGCAGATGACTTTGGGAAAAGAAAGACCTCTTTCTGATTGAGCTGTGATGGCGACATATTCTGCATTGCCATTGACACCCATCTAAGCCTGTAGAATACATCACCAGTGAACAACAAACACTACACTGTTGGCATAGGGTGTAATTCTTCAGAAGATGTCTTCCTGCAAGCCCTTTGATGGCTAATTCTGGAGTTTGAAGAGCATTCAACAACTGATACATATTCCAGTCTTCTACCAGAATAGCAGCAACATTTCAAAATTTGATCATCTGGAACTAAACATGTAACAGGTCTACGCATCATTTTTTGCAACTATAAAACTGTACACATGTGCATGTAATTTGAACTTTTGAACCCAGAAGGTGCCTTCTTTTTGTAACAAGTGCTTTAAATTCTTAAGCGTAGATAGTTTAAATTCTTAAGTTTCAAATAAATTAAAGTAATTATTTTAATTAATGTAGTGTAATTTTTCCACATTCAACTTCTTTAAAAAAGTACATGGTTTTTTATTTATTATCTTTTACATTTTAATAAATTTCAATATAATTGTAATATAGTAGCATATATGTAAGATTTTCAAAAAAATTAGTTCTAATTAAGAAAAGTAGAGGGTGAACATGTTGTGGCCTCTAAAGTAAACCTTTACCCATATATATATATATATATATATATGTGTGTGTGTGTGTGTGTGTGTTATTATAATGAATAAGACTATATTATTTGAAAAAAATCCTACCTAATAACCAGTTTTGGAATGAAAACCAACAGACTTATATACATTATTATAGCAGCTATACTTAATATTCTTAGAACCATGTGTACAAATTTATAACCTTGAATTCCTTTTCTTTCCAGAAGCACAAATAGTGCATGTGTAATGTTATAAAGACAATATTGATTAAATAGTTGATTTGTTTGCTGAAAACACTGAAGACAGTGAGCTCATTTTAGACACTTTGCTATAAATTAAAAGGCAATTCCAAATATCACTTATAGCTAATTTATATCTTTCTCTAGGAGTAATATTAGTTGTCAACAGAGAAGGATTATATAAAAAGAACATGACAATTTTGATCAGTATACTGGAAATAATCAACATTCAAAAGTCTAATTTAAAACACCTTTCACCAGCGCACACTGGCATACCCATATTTAAAGACCCTGTGCAATTTAAAAATCTAAATTGTAAAATTTAATAAAAATTCTAGTTATAATTGTATATAATGTAAAAAAGTTTAAGACCTAGTCAGTGGCTTTAAGCTTCTTATATTTAGGTCACAGTGCCTAATTATTACTTTATCATATGTTTCTACATATTACATAAGATAAAATGTTCAATTTTATGTTATTTTACTTATCATGATGTGAAGTTATCTATCATACCTGTAACCTGGGATTCAAGTCTTGGAAAAATTTCTTTAGTTCCACAAACTTAAAGTTGTCTGACATAAGGCAAATTTAGGTAAAATTGCACAGAAGTCTGAAGTAAATAGTGATTACCTTTAACAAATGTTAATAATATTACTTGTTATTATAATAATTTATTAAAATACATCAAATTTACAGATATACAAAATAAATAAGCTTTTGACAGCATGATACATATATACAAAGAATTCTCATTAAACTTTTATCATTTAAATCTATAAAACTTGTATGAAATCTTTAAAATATCAATAGCTTCTTAATAAATAGTCTTGTTTAATTATAGAAATATTAAAAAAAAATATTGTACTGTGAATATTTACATATACACTATAATATTGTCTGATTTATATTCTTAATAAAAGGTTGTGTAATAAGTCATTGGCAATTTTATTTTTGACTTAAAGTATTTAAGACAAATGCATTTATTGAATGATGTAATTTCACTTTGCATTGCTTTTTTTTCTTTAGTAAGTTGCTTTATTACATCATATATATATATATATATATATTACATCAAAACTAATGAATTGGTTAAGAGTATGCAAACTTTTGTATACAAATTTCTATAATTTACATCAATAAAACCTGTTTTCAACATGTGTGTAATCAAGTGGGTTAATGATATGGGATGGCTTGGAGAGTTGAAAGTCATGTGAAAGTCTGAGTTCAAATTCCTTATATATCAATAAAACCTGTAAAAATCTATGTAATATATATATTGAAGCAAATATTTTCATGGATTGTTATTATAGTAAAAAATAAAAATAAGATTATATCCCCAGAAAATTATCAATTACTATTAATAGACAATCTTCCTAAGTCTAAACAAGTTTCTTCATTAAACTTTAATAGCTTTTTTGTTTGGGTTTTTGTTGAAAATAGTTAAATATAGATATATGTGTGATTCTAATTTTATTAATATTACCATGATAAATTTATACCAAGATTACACCCTAATAAATAGATATAGATGGGTTTCATTAATAATATTCTGCCCCATGAACAGAGCCAAAGAGTAGTCATATCATGGACAGGTCCAGAGAGCAATCATATCATCAATTTATCCATTGTTTTTTTTCCATTCTCTTCATTTCCCAGCTCTTCAATGCTAGGCAATTCTTTCAATCTCTTATATCATTCAACAATAACAATCTTTTCCATCCTTTTTTTACTATCACTCATTATTCCTTCCAAAACATCTTTCATTAAATTATAATTTCTTTGTAATACATATCCAATCCAATTTTTCTTTATCTTTCTGATTTCCACAATGTATCTTCTTTTATTATTTACTCTTTTCAAAACTTCTTCATTGTGTTATTTTATTCATCCAAGTCATTTTTTTCCATTCTTCTCCATGTCCACACCTCATAGGCTTTCAATATGTTCCTAATTTTATTACTCATTGTCCATGTTGTTATTTTATTCATCCAGATTTTTTCCATTCTTCTCCATGTCCACACCTCATAGGCTTTCAATACATTCCTAATTTTATTACTCATTGTCCATGTTTCTTACTCTACATATAGCATTTAATTATCTTATTCTTAATTCTCTCTTCAAAGGTCCACAAAATATTTTTTTCTCTTAATTATTTTCTATTTTGCCAATGCTATTCAACTTTTAACTTCAGCTTCACTTCTTCCATCTCACTCATCCAACTAACCAAATACTGAAACCTTTTTGTCTGTTGAACTGTTATAATGGATTTTAATATGCATATATTTTGCATTCCTTCCTATCCATAACCACTTAGACTACTCAACATTAGCCTTTATTTTACATTCCATACAGACATCCTCCATTTTAGTTATCATATTCTAAAGATACCTTTTTATTCTCAACTATAATAGCTTTATCATCTGCAAATCTTTTCACATTAATATTACCATTACATTATTAAAGTAACATATGCAGACTTAGTTGATTAATAAATAAGTTTATATTTTCAATATTATGTATTTAAAACCAATGACTTATGTATATTTTAATAAAAATGATCAGATTTCATCAGTTAGATTATTTGAAAGTATAAACTAGCTGGATTAGTAAATGCAAAATTTGTTATTAAAGTTTTATACTTTCACAGTATTGATTGTTACATTATTTGCAATTTAAGAATATGGTGACAAGTAAAAGGATATCTTTCATCATACCAATAAAGTGACATTAATACAAAACAGGGAGTATTGTTTGCAAATTTGTAAAAATGATTTTTTAGAAATCTGACTTTTAAATTATAGTTATGTATTCAGACTAAGTTTAATATTAAAAAAACATAACTTCCAATCTTTTAAAATCTTTTCTTGGAACAATGTAAATTAAAATAAATACATACAAAATGTTTATAAAGAAAAGCTCGGTTTAATATTTTAACAGCATAGTATGCTAAGCATGTTTTCAACTAGCTGGCAGTCATATTCACAATAGTTGACTTAGAAGCTTGTGACTTTTATAAATAATAAACAAGAATGGGAATTTGCATAAGATTTGAATATAGGATGTAAATAAGTTAATTTAATGTTTTGAGTATTTACAGTGTGATGTCACTTCATTGAAATTTTGTGTTCTTTTAAAAATTACATAAAAACTACAAGCATGATGTCAACAGAAATCCCAGAATTCATTGCATTTTTCAATTTTCTTTCTAATGATGTCCATTATGTTAAAAATCTCAAAAAAATTGGATTTTTTATGAATATTTTTATGGATAGGTTCATTTAATTTTTTTAATTTTTCCTCACTTTACTAATTTTCATGGAGAAGATAAAGGCAGAACTTTTTAAACAGTCAAAGAGTGCATTATAACAGATTAAAAATACAGCAATAATTCACATTTCAAGGACTTCAAAATGTAATCAGAATATTGGGTTGTAAATATTAAAAATTTTCATTTTTTAATTATTTGAATAGTAAATTTTTAAAAATTATTTGATAAATGATATGTTTGCATTTGTATTGGTGTTTGTGTAGTATATAAATTATATATCATTTATGCTCTTTATTACATGTATATAAATTTAAACATTTGTATTCAAATACAACAAAAGTAGTTTATGTAATTTTGGGGCTCTGATCTACATTTAGGCAATCTTATTTTCTAGACATAATGTTTCTCAAAAGGTTTAATAATTTATACTATGTTTATTTTACTACATTTATTACTATGCTTGTATATTACTGTCTTTAGATTTGCAATTGTAGGTTTGTGTTTATATAACAAGTAATGTCTATATATATAAAATTAAGGTATTATAGATTAGTACAATGTACATTTTAGGACTGATTATCAAATATACAGAAATTTTGCAGTTGACAAAGCAATTACAAAATTTACTGCATAGTACCATGTGAAAATATAAACACTTAAAACCAACAAAGAGAGATTTCAAATGGTGTGTGTGTGTGGAGATAACAACTATAATTATGTATATACTACATAAAATTGTATGCAGACAAAGAATCCAATTCTTATTCTTGCCCATGCCTTGGTACTCATGCTGTGGAGTCAGTAGTTTCACCACATCTTGCATCACATTATTTTCAATTCTATAGCTAGCAAATGATGTATATGCAAATAAATTATATCTCTGTGGGGCAATAAATATAACAAGATAGACACACTGGTGTGCATAAAGAATGTAAACATCACTGATGTACACAAAAATATAATATGAAGAGATGAAACTCATTTTATCAGAGATACAGACAGTAACCCACAATTTCTAGTTTTAGATAGTCAATAAGCCAATTGCTATGATGACAAATGCATATCCATCTTTTGGAAAAGATTTGTTTTGTATCTTTTATTAGGATGAATCTTTTTCTTGAAGACATCTTTGAGATTTGGTAACTTTTGGGGTACAAGATAAAAATGAAGAGTTCATATGTGACTTATTTTGGAGATTCTAAAGCTATGAATTATCTCAGATAAGAATTATTATATATGGTTTGAAAGATAATTTTGTGAGGAATATGAGAAAATTATCAATGAAGATGTAATTTAAACTTAATGATAAATTAAAAATTATGAAAAAACAATAAAGTAATAATTATGTCAGATGTTGACATTTCTTTTTTTCTTATTTTTTAAATGGTTATCATTATTTATCTTAACCTTATTGTTTTCCTTAGTTTTTCTTATTTCTATCTCTGTAAAGCTTTTTGCTCTAACATTATTAAAACTGAAGTTGTTGTGAAAATTGTGTCTCAAGCCAGTTTTATAAAATTCAATATGATGGCCTGGACATTAAACAAGTTAAATGAGCCATTATTTTTAAAGGGTGATGCAAGATTCTTTATTGTTGTTTGTGTGTATATTGTTGGCAATATGCAAGGCCTCTTTAACTTTATGTTTAGCATCATTTCCTTAAACAATCCTGGAAGTTGTTTACATTTATGTTCATGGAAAATAGATTTAATTTTAGTATTAGACCATTTTCCTCAATCATGAGTCTAAACATGATCACAGCTTCAAAACTATATCTGTCAGCATTGTCTGCTCTGAACAAAATGATGCTAAACATAAAGTTAAAGAGGCCTTACATATTGTAGACAATATAAACACAATGAAAAAAAGAATCCTACATCCCCCTATCAAAATAGTGTCCTATTTAAATTAATTTATTTACTTCCTATATTCAAATCTTATGCAAATCCTCACTATTGTTTATTCTTTTATAAAAGGCACAAGCTTCTTGAACATCTATTGCTATGTGCATGACTACCATTTAGCTGAAAGCATCTTTAGCATACCATGCTGTTAAAGTATTAAGCCAAGCTTTTGTTTATATACATTTTGTATGTATTTATTTTGTATTAAAAACATGTAATAAATTAGACATTAATATACTAATATATAAAACGTATGTGGAATTAGCTTATAAAAATATGTTTTTAGCTTCTAAAATAACAACACAATATCTGTAATATGAAATATAATGAAATCATTTTCAATGTATATTCATTCATAATATTAAATAAATATAACCAAATAACTAATTTATCAGAAAGTCATGTGATTTTAAAGCACAAGAAACGTCAGATTCAGCTTTGATTCAGAAACTTTGTTTTTTGAATACATAACTTTATTACTACCGTAAATCATGTTGGATATTCAATCACGAGTCTCTATGCTATGATGCCATACATAAGCATTTTACTTATTTAACAAATCGGCTTTCTTTTTATATAATTGCATTGTAAATTTTTTTCCTTGTCATTTCTTATTTTCTAGCAAAATATTATATACTAACACGCATTGTGTGTGTGTGTATATATATAATAGACATTTTTGAATTTTCAAACAAGATTTTCATTTTAAAAATTTTAAGATAATTTCAACCTAGTATAAAGTTTGAAAAAATTGCAAAGAAATAGAAAAAAGTTTATCAAAAGATATATAAATAAATAATTAAATAGATAAATAAAAAATCGTAAATTTATACTGAGGCAGAAAATGGGAAAATAAAAAAGCAAATGTTATTGCGGTTTTAATTTTAAAAAGAAAAATGAATATGTGATGAATAAACATGTTCAATATATGATTACATAATTAGATTTAAAAAGATATTCCAGGAACAATAGAGTTATTATCTCAAAACTGCTAATAATTAATTTATAACTTTCTCTAATTTTAAATTTTTTTGCCAATCTTGATAATAGATTGAAAAATCTTTGTATTATAATAATTAGTTTACTGAATATTCTCTCTCTTCGCGTAGTAGAAAATATAAAAATAAATAAAATAAATTTAAAATTATTCAATTAAGGCTATCTAATTAAGCAGAGTAATCAAATTCTTAAAAAACATGATAACATTTTTTTTTTGTTTACTGTTAATATTTTGTTGTACAAATGTTAATAGTTTTTGAGGTCAAATCTGTTTTTAAAACAAATTTCTGTATAATTAATTATAGTATGTTTAAATTAGTTTAAATAATCATTAAAAATGGATTATTTATTTATCAGTTTGTTATTGACTATAAATGTGGATTTGTGTAAGCAGGCCTAATATAAATTATGTATAATTAAATAATCGAATGGCTTATTGGTCAGAATTCATAATAAATATGAGAATCACACATGACAGAGCTGGGTCCCAATTCATGAACCTTATGATCTAGAGTCATTGCAGAAAGCCACAAAATGCAGGGTAATACTGACAATATAACCTAAGTAATGTTTCAAATATTTACTTATCAAAATTTATTATCAATGCATATGTTAGCAGTAATAAAACTGAAATTCATAATATATTAAACAATAGTTTTGAAATTTATGTTCTTTTCACAATAAAATATTATGACATTCAATACCAACATAACATATTGAGAGAGCAGCATTTTTAAATTGATTTTTTACTTATATTACTTAACTGAAAATTATTAAGGAATCTTTAGCCTTTGAATCTAATCATATTTCTTTACAGCAGATGTGGCCAACATTTTATAATTCATATGTCACATGTACTATACACTACTACTATTCTATTATTATGTAAAATATGGCATAAAAATAATATTTAAATACATATAAAAATTAATGATATTTAACATTTTCCCCATAAAATAATCTTATACAGAAATTTTAATATTATATTATTAAAAAAAAACGTTAATATTTAATAATGCTTGCATTAATGAGACTTTTAAATCTGTTTTGTTTCATCAGACTTTTAATATCTGGAGTTAAGCAGAATATTTTTTAAAAATTTGAATCTTAAGAGATTATTTTTTCATTGATAAAAATAATTTGCATAAAGAACAAAAATTTCAAGACATAAAGAAGGAAACAATTATAAAATGACAGTTATAAACAATTATAGACTTGATCTGAATTAGTCCTCAAAGTTAACTGAGTATAAAGTATCTATTTATGGAATAAATTCATAAATATTTTTTTGTAGTTTGATATAGTGACTATGATCTATGACTTTTTTTCTGATTATTAATACAACATTTTTTGATCACAATATTATCTTACAAGATTTAGTCTTATTTTTATATTTAGATGTTTAATGTGCCAAGTGTGGATCATGCTTTTTATGTTAGTCACTTTTGCTTTATGGTAAAATGCACACAGTAAAATCCTTGCAGATAGCTAATAAACAAAAAAATTAAAAGGTAAATTTTAACCATTTATTAAACAGTTAATTTTAGGAGGGTGTTTAAATGTTGATCAGAAAAATATAAAAAAAATTACAAGAAAACAAAGAAACAAACTTTTTATTCATACTAAGAGTTAGTAAATGATTTTTTTAAAAAAATAAAAAAACATTGTTATTAAAAGTTTAACTAAATTAAAACTTTACATGAGGCAATGATATTCTGCATTTTTATAAAGAACAATGACTGGAGATTTTTAAAGTGTAGATTTGAAAAAAATTGAAAAAGATAAAGGAGGTAAAGAAGATACAGTTTAGCAGATAATGTAAAAGTAGATGGAAAAAAACTAAAGAATAAAGCATGAATGTTTTCAGAACTAAAGACATACTAAATAATATATTCAAGAGAACCATAAAAGTTCAAAACAATAAAGAAAAGAAAGATGCACATTTACAATGTAAATAAGTCCAGGTTGAAAAAAAGTGCAATGGAGAAATAAATCTCAAATGGGTGTTGCAGATAAAGCATGTTAATGATCATTTGAATTGTAGTTTTTATTTTAAATAATTTTACTTTAAATATCAATATTTAAATTAATTACAAAAATCTAATTTTTTAAAATAATAAATTGAAGACTTAAAACTATATTTTATATCGTTTGCCTTTGTGATAATAATATTTTGCTTCTCATTACATTTTAATTTACTTTCATCCTATGATTTTAATTGCTAAATGCTTTTTTAAAAAAATTCAAACTTCATTTAATGCATATTAGTAATAGTGCATATGTTAATAAATAACAAACCATTTTGAGTAGTAATATTCTTCCCACTTCCTCAGTTGTTGCTAGCTTGATGAGTGATAATATTAGTGAGGGTTTTAAATCAATGATTTTTAGATTCATGAATTATGAATTTAAAATTGTTGGTTTGAGTATCATCTTAAATTCAATTTTCATGAATCTAGTTCAATTACGATACTAGTTCTATCACTGGTCATACAAGAAAATCTAAAAAAGAGAGAATAATACCCCTTAAAATGAAACTTTAATGTAAATGTTTTGTGACTGAGTAAAAAGTCATTTTATTTCATCATTGAATTCAGATGTACTTCATATTTTTTATCCAGATATTAAAATGTTTTAAAGCAAATCAAATTATTATTAGACCTGGGGAATATTTTTTTAAAAACTTTCAAGGATATTTTTTTATAATAAAGTAAGATTTTGTTATATGAATAGTTGATTGGAATGTTATTCAAGCATGAAAGTGTTGCATTGTATACAAAAGTTTTAATTATTCATTAAAGTTTATTTTACATATCTGAGAATCAATTCTGCACTTTTAACCACAAGGCTAAAGTTTATATAAAGCAATCTACTAAAATAGTTTGCTAAAAAAACAATAAACATTTTCATATAGTTCATCATTATTATATCTGTAAAAATTATTAAACTATTTCTGAAACAAAGTATTTTTTTCAATAGCACAATAGCATGCTACATACATTTCCCCACAATTCATCTAGATTTTTTTAAATGTCTTAAAATATTATGCTCTACTTTATTAATGTATTTGTAATTTTAAAAAAATCATATTTGTTTTGTAAAAAAGGAATTAATTTTCTGTCCCATAATCATATTTCAAAAATAAATGTTTTAAAATGATTTAGTAAATATGATTTAAAGTTGTAATTTTATATTATTTTCTTTGATGAAACATTCATTTTAGATTTTACAAAGCAGTGAGATATGCTGCAATGGTAAATTTTACAATAAATGGATGTTAGAATGAAAATGTTGTAATAAAAGGAAAAAATGCATAATGTTTTGGAGTTTATTAAAAGGTCATTCTGTACTCTTTTAAATTTATAGTTTAATTATCAATTATCTTATTATCCATAGCTTTAATAATGGTGAAATTATTATTATTATTTCTTTTTGATTGTGTGTAGTATATTTTTCTATATATATATTTAAAGGTGTAAGTACAGCAAAATGGAGTAAAAAAATTAATTTACTCAAATAGTAAAAGTGATTGTTTGAGCTTTTTATTTGTGTAAGACTTTTTACACTTACATTTTGAAAAGTTTGATTATAGTTTTCACAGTAAAATTGTTTACACATTGCCAATTTAAGTACAATGTATAAAAGTTAAATATATATATATATATATATATATATATATATATATATATATATATATATATAGTGGGGGGTGATTGAAGAGAAAATTTTATGAAATTTGAAGTAATAAAATTTTAAAAAATATATTAATAAATATAATGTTGTGTTTTTATTTTTAGTGATTTTTAGTTAAATAAGTGTAATGTAGTATTGAAATAAGTAATTGTGGGGGTTTATTATAAGTGGGTTGTTATTTAAGGGGGTTGGTTTGTATTGTATTTTTTATATTTTTAGTTATAAATATTTTTATTTATAGTTTGGGAGGATTTAAAGATTATTAATGTTTAGTTTGTTTTATATTGTAAATTGTTGTTTATTAGAAATTTAGATTTGTTATTTAAATTTTTTGTGTTTGGTGGTTTATTTTTTTTAAAGTTTAGGTTTGGTTAGTTTTAAAGAGGGTAGTTTTGATATGTGTTGTTTTTTATTTTTATAGTGTTTTTTTTATAGTTGGGTTTAGTTAATATTTTATTTGTTTTATATTTGTTATTTTAATTTGTTATTTAAATTTTTTTTTATTAGGTATTATATATATATATATATATATATTGTTTAAATGTTTGAGTTGGATAATTTTCTTTATCCTAGACAAAGAGCTTGGAATGGATCATCCCTAACTAAACATATTTCAATGTGTACTAGAATGAATATAAAAAGTGAGATTCTAAAACCATTTATTTTCATTTGTTTATTATAGATCATATATTTTCAAAGTTATTATGAAAAAAGTATATACTTAAATAGAAAAGAATTTTTATTTTATGCTGCTTTTTATTTTTTGAATAAAAAAGATTAAATTTTTTAGGGATAGTTTTAACAACAACAACAACAACAACAATAATAATAATAATAATAATAATGATGATAATAATAATAATAATAATCTATTTAATAATAATAATAATAATAATAATAATAATAATAATAATAATAATAATAATAATAATAATAATAATAATAATAATAATAATAATAATAATAATAATAATAAAGTATCACAGTTGATATTTATACAGAAACAATGATGATAAGAACTTCCAAATTCAAATAAACACTAGTAAAAACAAAAACAATGAGATGTTAATCTTACCAAGTAAAAAATTAATAAAAATTAGTCAGTTAACACATTTTTGTTAAAAAAATTCAATTTTTTAAAATTCATTCTTTTATTTATAACTTTACAATGTGAAAATTTAACATAGAGTATAGACAGTCTCATGATCTATTAATTTGCATCAGCTGCAACAATATCATGAAAGAAGGAAACAATCAATCATTTGCAGAAATAGTTAAAATTCAACAATCAGCCAAAGGAACAAAAATAATCAAATCCCCTTCATTATTCAGGAAAACTAATGCTAATGGTAATAAGGATCTTGATCTCAGAATTAAGCCACCCCCCACCTATTATTAGGACAAAAATAAATGACATATTTAATAATACAGTTCCACACAGGCTGTTTAAATAATTTTGAAATTTTTTCCTCTTGATCTATTGTAATATCAAAAACAGACAGTTTTAACATACTACTTCCTATACCAATTACTATGTGAAGCCATTCAACAGCATGGCCTATGGGACTCTATAAATATCATTAGAGAGCATCCAAATCCATAATACCTGGCAATAGAATTTCATTCTATGATAGTAATCAAAAGTATCGATTTCAAACCTGTTAAAATATTGGAGAATTTTGCTCTAGTAACCTTTGATGAGAACCAACAAAAATATGCCTTATTGGATTATTCAAAAAAGCTTACTTTGGATACTCCACTTATGATTTTAAAAAAAATGATGCAACCATTTGAGAAAGTTACTTTTTCAACAGTTCTTATCACCAGCATATACCAATACCCATAG
Source organism: Epiperipatus broadwayi (assembly GCA_028023455.1). Lineage (NCBI taxonomy): Eukaryota > Metazoa > Onychophora > Udeonychophora > Euonychophora > Peripatidae > Epiperipatus > Epiperipatus broadwayi. Next base: position 490,314 of record JAQFVV010000200.1, on the reverse strand, counting down.
CAACCAATATCTTCAAGTTCAAACATCAATTACATCAAGGCACTGATTCTAGCAATATACAAACCCAGATAATTGATTACCACAACTTATACCTGCCATCAGTGAGGCCATCAATCATTTTACATCAGAGGGTTAAAACCACAGTGTTATACCTGCCATCAGTGAGGCCATTTAGTCTCACAGAGCACATAATATGAAAGTGCAACACTAGATTCCATTAGGAATTAAGCAGAACAACAGGGATGCAAAGGTCAAACTGAAAATAGTGACACTATGCATAACAATTCATAGTTAACTAACATATCACACATTAATGAAGATAGCTCTCTCACTGATCTCATAGCCAAGCTGGCAAACAAAAATCATCAAGAAAATCAAATGCAATTAGCTATTCAGCCAAAGAAAAATGATCATAGTAATGCTTGGAATCTAATTGACACCAGTAATGACACTGCAAAAACACAAATGACAACTGAGCCAGAGACCAAAAAACAAAACAATGCCTTCAAGCTTAATGATGATAACAATGCTGATATAAAGACACAACCCTATCCTTCACAAAAGATCATCAAACCAACAAGGCAAAATGTTCATATACCATCAATGAAGATCATGGAGCAGTAATTCCATGCCTATCACCAATAACACTCCCTCCAATTGCTTACTATTTCTTTAAACCAAAAGGAAACCAAGATGCTCCAGAAAAAGCACATGAATAAAAAAATCAAAACCAGAAGATAGCCAAGATAAATCTACTATGACTGAAACAACTAAGTTTGCAAAGTCCTATGGATATAACATTTCCCACTGGCCTATATCTAACAGCACCAAGAATACACATGGCTATGAAATTTGTAACCAATGTCAAACTCAGGATTTATTGCTAATAAGGGGCAACATTAAAGTGCAATATGATACAATAAGCTATTTTTCCACACAGAGGAGCTTGGCTCCCCAGAACCACAAGATCAATCATAACTTCAATAAATTTAAGAGAATAAATATAAAAAAAATCATTTAACTTTAGAGATATTAATTCAATCTTAAAATTATACCACCTAAACTGATGAATGGACATAATTAAACCTTGGAGCTGCTTGAAACAAAAATTTAAAGTGGCTACAAATTTGACTGCTCCATTTATCTCAAGAAGCAAGGATTCTTCAGTACATGTTCTAGGAACACTGCAGCTTGTATTGAAATCTTTATTGCTTTAGCCTTCATATTTCATCCTTCAAAATTCTATATATAATCTCATATCTATTTATTACTACATTACATCACCATAATATAACAATTAATATCATATTTGTCAATATTCCCCTGAAGACAAAATCATATCAAGTACAATCTTTATTATTAATTAATGCCTTGGATCTACCCCACACCCCACAATCCTTATGGGTGATTTTGACCTTGACTATTCTACATTCACATCCAAGTGATTTCTTCTGACTATAATTCCTTTTCTGAGTGACAAGGGCATTACACCAAAGAATGCAGTTATATTTCATACCTCATTCCATGCCAACATAAGATCTTTTATTTTATTTCCAAAAGTCTAATCATCTAATTGATGTAACACTTAATGCACTGTTCTCTCATCACTCATTACATTGAACCTTACCAATCCTCAAATCATCAACTTCTTCATGGAAAAAACAATAGTTCTTCATGGAAAAAACAATAAGACCTCCCATCATTTACCACCAATTTTTTTTTCAGAAACATCTTTTGCTTTGTTTGATATACTCTCTTTAACATCAGCCACATAACATGATAATTAACCAATCCTACTTGTCTTCTGGCATTAGTCAATGATATCCACAAAATAATAGTGATGTTAAAGCTCATGAACTATACACATCAATACATACTTAACTTAAAAAAAACTATTAACAGACATGCCAGAAACAGTAAAGAAACTTTTTGTAGAGGCAATATATGTGAACACAAGGAAGCATCTGTTGGACTTAGGATTTTCACATGACAATTAAAGTTAGAAGTTAATTATGCTGTATATAACATGATTCATCCTATTAACAAGATCTTTCAGTGAAAATTTATGATATAGCCAAACCAGATTGCTTTGATCCTCGTGAGTTCCACTTTCCATTTCAAATAGATAAAATTGCCAATAAAGGATGCCATCCCAGAATACTGAGAATCACAATATTTGTTTTTCAACATCTCAGTCAATTTACTAGCAAATATCTCTGCAACATTACCAGCCCCCTGTCACAGAAAATGTATCAAGCCAAAGACCTTTATCCAATAGTCATGGTTCATTTTATCAAGAAGCCAACACCCACATCCATTCTCTCTAATCTGCAACCTATCTCTATAGATCCATTAGACATCAATAGAGTTGTTAAATATTACAGTGAGTCACATATACTCTCTCTTATTTCAAAATGCAATTTGCAAAAATGGGATCATCTACCATGTAGCTGCACTAATTTTCAAGACAATCTTGAGTATGGTTCAAGAGTGCATAAATATGTATCAGTAGCTGTTCAAATTGATATTCAGGATACCTTCAATTCAGTTCACATTAAAACTTTAACAGACATGCTTGAAGCATTTCTGCCAATTTAAATATCAATTTACAGATAAACTGAGAAATACATATTACCTTCATTGGTAGAAATTCACCTGCCTTTATCCCTACAATCAATTTCCCAAGGGAAATCTGTAAGTTTAATATTATTTATATCAACCCACTTTTAACACAATTACAACAGACAGTAGCATCTAACCAAATCAGTTTGAACTAGAAGCACATCCCATGTATTGCATAAATAAATAAAATCACTGTCTTCCTTCATCAAAAACAGCTCCCCTTAGTCCAAAAACTTTCTACAAGAATATACATCAAAGTATGAACATATCTATTTTAAAGAAATTAGCTGCCTGGAGTATATACACCAGCAAACCATGTTACTTTTAAGGAAATAAACTGGATTTCTTGGATTTCCATTTCATCTTGGAATGCATGGTATGAGACAAACCATTCAAAATAAACTCAAAAAGCATTAGAAATTACTACTTTCCTTCCCAAAGCCTATCTGTCAATTATTCAAAAATTCTAATTTGGTCATGACAAAAATCATATATTATTTTCCAATTTATTAAATTCACCAAAGCATTCACCTCAAATAATTTCTTATTATGCAACAAATTGAGGTGGAGGAGAAAAACATCCCTTAAACACCTCAGCCAACCACTCATACAAACTGAAATTGGGCTACACCCTTGGGATATCTTTAACATTCAAAAATCAGTTAACATTATAACTGTCACCCTATAATGATTCCCTATGATTCAATGGCTGCTTACTGTAGCATCCATTGATAAACTCCCACAACATCTCAGTTTTACAAGCTCTTATCCTAGACTTCCAAATTATACCCATTCAAATAAATATTAATAATAATGCTAAAGATTCCTACTGGCAAATCTACACTCTGGTTTACACACAACCAACACCAGACAACCTCCTTCCCATGTTTGGCATCAACAATTCACAATTTCTATAGTACTTCAAAAGATGGTTACTTGATGTGAAATTTATTGATTTTTTGTTGCAAACCTACCTTCATGCTTTGCCAATCTCATGCTTTCTTCATTACTATCAGTTATAAAAAATATTGATTAAATTTATATTCTATGTCACAGGGATGAAAAGATACATCAACATATCTTTTATTCATGTACAGCTCTAAACAGGACCTGAAAAATCATGATCAGCATTTACAGACAATCAGATATCTTGGCTACAACACATTATTAATTCCTATCAGAAGCCTGTAACTCCCATTGCAGTGCCAACACATTTGCACTTTATACCTACTGGTGCAGTTATTGAACATTTACCTTGGATGCAACACAAGGAGAAATCCTTCACATTTATTAACAATTTAAAATAATTAAGGATCAGGACAGCAAAAATGCACATCCTTTCACCTATGCCATTATCAATCTCTCTTAAAGCAGATTGCCAACCTATCCAAAATGGGTCCAGGAAGTCAGCTGGCAAAGTAATAATTTTATAAATAGTAAGAGGAGTGGTTTCTTTTGGTAGATGGTACTGGTATAATTTTTTCAATGGGCATGAAATAATCTTAACAACTTTAACATTGGAAAAAAAATACTCAGGTCAACCTATCAGCTGAACAAAACTAAAAATCATATTGAAAGAACATGAACTCTATTTTAGAAACTCTCACATATAATATTGTTTGCACACATAATTTTTGAATGGATATACTAATGAACTATGTAAACAACTTACATACATTACATTGGATTATGTTTGAATAATTAGTTAGATGTGGGGCCTATATTAAGTCAAAAATGTTCCTAGAGAAAAATAATAATCCAACACAATTTATATGTAATTCACCATGGGAACTGATGCAAAATAAATTTGGACTGTCTTTTTTTTCTGAAAATTAATATGCCAATGTAATCTAGGCAATCATATCTACATAAGTAAAATGTAACTTTTTATGATTCAACAAAGTTTATTGTTGAAACCTAATGATAATAATGATAAAAAAAAACTCCCCATGTTCCAAAAAAATTGCAATTTAATCCCAAAAACTTGCTACATGGTCTCTATTCCCAAGTTTTCCAAAGAAAGCCTCCTCTATTCTTAAAATGACCTTTTTACAAAGGCTCCTTTGATATTAGACTCATAATGGAAACTAAGTAACAAGATTTTGTACTCCAAATTATCAAGTCAATTCCTGTAACATATTTTTTTCTTTTACTCCAAGATACACCTGTTCAATGCTTTTGCTATTACAAAAATCACATACTATGACCCTATTATCAAATACTTAAAGATATTTATGTCTGACATCAATTCCATGTGCAATAGGTTGCTCTGGGGTTGCAAAATGATATCAATCTTTATAAAATGACTCAATTTCCAACTCTTGTACAATATTCTATGTCTTCAAAACATTCAGATATTCTATACACTAAAAGCCATTAACTTCATAGCAGCTATTATCCACCAGTTTCAAATATTTCAGTGCCTACTGAAAGTAATTCCCATGTATATCATCTCATTTGCTCAGGTCTAGATACCACAGGGCAGATCAGACTCTCCCATAATTCTAAGTATGTTTACTGACAAACATATAACCTGCTTTATCCAGACTCAGACAATGATTATCCTCATCCCATACTTGACATTAATAACTAACATCTTCCAATTTAAAAAAATAGGCACTAGAGCAAGATTTTTGACTTCCTAAACAGACTAAACCTGCCTGCACTTCCGACTCTTTTTTCCTCTAGTACTGTCATCTGTACAAAAATATTTTCTATGGAAAATGCAATGAAGCTGAGGAGACTCAACAACACCTTCTCAACAATAGCTGAACACTAAATTACACATGGAAAATTATGTTTATTGAATACAGGAGGTTTGCTACTTCCATCTACCATATAACACAGTCCTTCAAAAAACACCCACTACCACAATGTGTGCAGCCACATTTATCCTGTTGTACCTTATTTTTAAGCAATAACACCAGGAGTCATCCTTCCATGTTTACCAACAAATTATAGCAGCTAAAGGCACAAGATTATTATGGCCACCTGGTCACTCCTTTGAGACCACTCTAGTACTAAAACCTTTTCAGGTATCTCATCTGTTTTATGCAACTACCATCTGCATGAAATACTATGTTCTAGAGATCTTCATTAGATTAATACCATAAAAGACCATCTAACTGGACAAGTCAAGCTTCAGGCCAACTTTTATTCAAATGATATTAATTTTTTTTATTCTATGCTATTTTATACAAAAAATATTATTAATGACAATCATTTATAAATACCATCATCCACACTTATGCATCATAAAATAATTACATAAAATCTGTGTTCATATAATTATAGTGTAATCAGCTATGTTAACCAGATTTATACAAAAACCAACAAAAGATTAAATTCATTCCAGTACTAGTGTAAGTTGTATTATTTTAATTGTTATCATGCTAATTATATTTAAAATGCCTTTGTAACCTCAGCAAAACCTTTGCAAAACCTATATAACACACTTTTTGATCAATAAAGCATATTGTTGAAATAATATAATAATAATTATCATCATCTTTATCATAGCTAGAAATAGATCTTTCAACACAATTTATTTTAACATACTACATTACATTATTAGTATAAACAATGGGTGATCTGGAATGGGTATGTATTTTCGTTTGGTAAACTTAATTTATAATTATATCATTATAATAACTTCTAACATAAAACTAATATGAATTTGCTTTAAAAATAATTTTATTATGACATACTTGTATTTAATATGATTGCGAAATTTTTATTTTAGCGGTATGTCCCATTTTACATTGAGCAATATCTCATAATGTTAACTATGTCTGGTTTAGGTGATCTACATATAACAACAACAAAAAACATTTAATAGAAATATGAGATAAAATATCAAATATAAATGTGGTATGTTTAGACTATTTCCATAATCTATCATGAAATGTTGAATGTATTAATTAAGAAATTTTCTATACATTCAACATTTACTGATAGATTATGGAAATAGTCCGACATATCACATCTAATATACCTTCATCACAAACTTCCGGCAGATACTATCAAATATAAATCGCAAAGTATATAAAATAATAAGAACGAATATTATAATTCTTAATTAAAACGGAATTTAAAAAGATTATACTATATTTAAATTAAATTATTATTAAAAGAAATAACTAAATAATTTAATATAAATTGTATGTTTTTGGACCGATTGTAAAATTCAACGAGCAGTTTTTAGAAGAATTTTTTTTTAAAAAAAAATCTGTTCCCTGAAATATAATTAGTTCTTTTTCACCCTCACACTTGTAGATATGTGTGCGCAAGTGAAAAATAAATTCTTATTAATATATATAAAATAAAAATATTTTTAAAAAGTAAAAATGTCTTTAATTTATATTAGTTGTACATTTTTCAGCCATAATCGTCGCCAACCATCATATTAAAGTACAAATATTTACTGCATATCTCCAGAACTTACTAATAACAGTTTTACAGGAAATAAAAATAGATAGAGATTATTTAAGTCATCTAGATTTTGTAGATAATGTGGTTGTTTTTGCAAACAATGTTTCAGACCTTCAGGAAATGATATCAGAATTATTAGATGAAAGCAAAAAAGTGAAAACAAAGATAAATGATAAAAAGAGTAAAAGTTCAATGATTTTTTCATTAAAAAAAAAAAGAAGTTTAATAATAAAGAATTAGAAAAAGTTAATAATTATATCTTGTCAGATTATTAATACATACTGAAACATAATGGATGAATTAATTATCGAATTACGTTTTTGATAGAAATAATATTAACAAGAAATAAGTCTCAAGAAAAAAAAGTTTTTAGTCTTTAAGCAATATTTATTAATATAATGATTACATAGCATTAGGGAGTTATAATGATGTAACAACGTTATAATACATACAAATTCTGAAAAAAAAAACTTAGTTAAATATTGATTTGGTAGAATAAGAATTGCATGGTATGTTGTTCGTGTTTATAAATTAACTTGAAATTGGAGCATCATAAGTATCGGGACTCAACTGTCATCTTTGGATGTTATATTCTGGAGGAATAATGCAATTGATTTGATATCATGGTATAAAACTAACTTAATATATGCAGCAAGTTAATCACCAATAGTGAATATAATAATCAATAAATATTAAATAAAACCTCTTAATTTTAAATAAAGATGATAATGATTACATCAAATAGTTTGTTTTTTATTAAGGAAAATACAGGTATACATTTGTTTGGATTTGTTACACATATTATAACAATCATTAATAAATAATTTTCCAAGTTAGAAAATATACCCATTTGATACATTAGTTATTATTATGACAAATTAATTTCATGATCAGAGCAAGAAGCTCATTGTTCAAACTTAGTCTAAAATTATTGTGTACTAGTTTTATATCAGAACAACTGGCTCTTCATTTAGTGACTTGGACGGTGATCATTGTGCAGTCCATATTTTGATTGACAGTGATCATTTGTCATTCTCCATCTAACTGAACAATTTTTTAATCTTGAATTAATTTTTAGTTAGCATGCCTGAGGATTGCCTCTTCATCCAGTGGCCTAAGTTGCCCCCAAGTGTCCCTGAAGAGCTTTTTCAGCATTAATAAGTGATCCCTAAATATAGTCCTTCAAATAATTTTTTTACACACCTCCCATGGTTCTTTATTTTCTTATTTAAAAATGAAATAATTCCTCATTAACCACATGACATAAAGCAGGAACATTCCCATTCTAATTGCAGCAAAGACACCACCCTTTATAGCATCCCTGATTCTTAGAATTTTCATATTAGCTGGCAGTACTCTGGTTATGATATTTTGTCTAGCAGGACTCAAAAATGGGCAAGCAGTAAAAATATGTTTAATAGTTTTATACACCACTTTACATAAGCTACATAGTGGTTCTATTTTTGAGAAATTTCTATAATTTACCAAAAAATGATTGGTAGGCAAGGCTTTCAAATTAAATTTTATGATAAAGTCAATATTTTTGGCTTCCAAGTAGCAAAATTTTAGTTTCCTGATTAGTAATTTGATAGATAAATCAAGCTCAGTAGTTAATTCAGTAATGTTTGCATGCATGTATTTGTAAACTTGCCAGTAAGTGTTAATTTGAAGAATTTGATGGAATGTGCTAGCAGCTCCATGGCCCACTTACTTTGTATGGGTGGCAGCATGTCAGAAGGTTCAATCTCATCCTGTACTGAGTCCATTGGCAATCTTGGATTCATTGCCTTAAGCATTGATAGGGATTTTTGAAATGAAGAAGGTGTTGAGATCATGCAACCTGAGCCAATTCAGGTCTTTCGGTCTCTGCATCTTGGTTAAATGGATGGTTACTGTTTTTCTCTTCCACAAGATGCCAGTGCAGACTGAGTTTATTGCATTCTGAAAAAACATGGTTAGTTTAAAAAGTGGCATGAAGTAATTAATTTGCAGAAGCACCAACATATTAATCAGTGCTGCCTTACCCGGGAGTGATAAGTAGATCCCTGAGAGAGTACTTGCAACCTTTTTGATTTTTTCTAGAATGCTGTTTTGCAGTGATCTTCTCATAGCTGACCTGGACAGCACCAAGGGAAATCCAAGACAGTTTTGAGGTTTCCCTGAGAATCTTGAAGAAATTGCTGTCACCCAGCAGATTTCTCAGAGTTTATTTTTAGCCCATATCTCTCAGTGCATTCATCCAGCAGTTTCTATAGTTTGGGTAAGTATTTATATAGTTTATGATAAAAATATTAAAAATGTAAAACTATTATTTAATTATAAAGAGAAATTTGTATGTTTATTAAAATATCTTTGAGAGATATAAAATCAAAGATAGATCTGATAATCATAGCAATATTTGATAATGGACTAATTTCCATGTGGCTGCAAATATGTCTGTAAACATGAGCTTGGTTTCAGATTTTAATAAAAATTTCAAACTAGAGTTTTTGAAATGTTGATTAGAAGTAAAAGTAAAATCTCAAAAACCAGAGAATGCAAATAATATAAGTGATTTGTCTTATATTGGACCAAATACCTCTTTTAAAGTTAATAATATTATTGAGTGTCATTGAAGAATTAAGGTCGCATTGTTTTTGTAATGTTCGATGCTCAAAGAGCAAATAAACTAAATTTTAATTTCTTCTGCAAAATAGATAGATTGAGTCAATGTAAACATGCATCATCTTGTTTACTAGAAATACATTTCTACTTAAAAATTCTAAATTTATCTTGATTAAAAAATTAAAGCATTTTGTATATAGATGACAACACTTGAATTTACAGATAATGTAATCAATAGTATATGTCACAATAAAATGTGTGGATTTTTATTTGCATTTCTGTTAAGTTATATGCTTTCCAATATTTATATTTTGATAGACCAAATTCTGATATGATTGTGTATGTTTAGAATGCAAACAGGACTGGTCTTATAGATGAGTCAGTAAGTCAAAGATCTTATATTGAAAATATGTATATATTTTTAAAGAAATGTACATATTTTTGTTTAATTTATAGATATTATATTCATTGCCTTATTTGTTAAACTGCGTTAAATAAGCTTTTTCAATAATTTTAAAGTTCACATTTTTAAAACTAATCACAGATGCCAAAATTAAATAATCGGTCCATGGGTAAAGAGTAACATAATTTTTTTAAAAAAAAATTGAAAGTAGTTTGCCGATGGGTATTATGCTGAACTGATTCTTTAAACTTGGGAATATGAGTATCAACTTTATTACCTCATTTATTGATGTCTTTAATGATATGCAAAGATAAACATTATTTTTAAAATATTTACTTTTATATTTTTTATCTTAATTTTTACAGCTTTTTTGATATAAATTAGTTTTTTTAATTTTATATGTATAATAATTTTTAAATTTATGAATGGTATATAATAGGTTATTATTGACAATATTAATAATGTTTAGGTGTGCATTAAAAATTATTTTTTGGAAAGAGGACTTAATATTAATTTTAATTGATGATATACGTTGATTTAGATTTATTTATTTATTTTTAGATAATTGTTGTTAATAATCACATATGGATGAGTGATTTGGATACTTAACAGGGAAGAACAATGCATAGACTTCAGACTACATAAAAAAAATCTGAACAGATGTATACTGAAAATAAAAATGAGAAATTAAAAATTAAATGTACAAGGATAAAATTGAAATATTAATGTTATTAACAAAAATTAAAAAATCTAAAATTTGAGCTGCTAGTACATGGACAGTTGTTGAAGTCTTAAAGAAAATAGACCTAAAAAGATTGCATAAAGCCACTTGAAGTGAATATTTAATACAAACAAGTTTAGTAAAATAATATAGAATAATTATTTATCATAGAAATTGATTTAAACTTAGAAAGTTTATTATACAATGGATTGATAATAGTTGAAGATGATGATAATGTACACACATATATAATTTAAATGGAAGTAGAATCTCCAAATGTTGAAAGTAAACAATATCTATATGTCATTAAATGTAATGAATATGATGTTGTTTATACATATATTCCAGAGATTTTGATTACTTTCATTTAAATTTTATCTATATTAAGTTATTTGGTACATTTTTATTTACAGCTGTCAAACTCACTCCATTCACAACTTTGACACCATCCACCTCAGATAAATACAATAATGATTATTACTAATCATTTACTAAACTAGAGATTATCTCTAGAACAGATATAAATTTTAAACCTCAGTTAAAGATTAATATCTGATTTTTTAATTTTAAACATACTCACAATGGAGTTATTCACCTTTCTCTTTTTGCCATGTGTAATATCTTTGTAGATATATTAAACAACTTGCATACTTTCCCATTCTTTTTAAATTCATATAATTTGGGCCAACTGATGAGAGCTGCTTCAGCATGAAATGCATTTTGGGGATCATTTGTCCTTTATTATATCTTTATTTATATGAATTAAAAAGATTAGGGGAAGTATGGAGGTTGTTTAATAATAAGTTATGTGAATTTATATTTGCATATATAGAATTGATTATCAGATAAAAGTAAAAAAAGTAGACTAAAAATGTATGCTAAAATTCTAATGTTCAATTAATTTTTTCGGAGGAAAAAAAGGTTAATAATCATAAATTAAAATTATAAATTATAAATATTGTAATCAAATTATTAATACATATGAAAATATAATGGATAAAATAAATCATAGAAATAAATTTGGATGAGTGGTAAAAATAACTTAATATTAAAAGAAGTATATTGATATGTTTAGAAAAAAGGTTATTAATATATGTCTTTTATAAGTTTTTACTTATAGATCTGATACTTGGACACAAAAAATAATTTAGAGATTTAAGACCACAAAATGGATATAAAATTATATATTATTTTGAGAATAATAAGTGATTAAAAGCGAAATATTTGAATAAAAGAACAAACAGGTGTCACTGGCATCATTAAGAAACTAAAATGGACTAGGCTCATACATATTTTTAGAAAAGATGATAATAGAAGGGTGGTTGAAATATTACATTGGATTCCAATAGACAGTAAAAGATCTAAAAAGGGATCAAATGTGAAATGGATGAACGAAATGAGAAAATTTGCTGGTATATTGTGGAGAAGAATGGCTAGAGATAAAAAAACTCAATTAAACTTGAAGAAATTTTCACCTGCAGTGAATTGAAAATAGTTGAAAATTTTGATAATGATAATAATAGATATATTACATATATCAATAAATAATATTAATATTATATAAATGAACTACAATAGCAATTTTACACCAAGTGGTTAATCTATAGTGATATATAAATAGATGCTTCTGAAAATTGGCTACTACATTTAAAAAACTGTAAAAAAATTATTGGCTTTATTTTTTATAGTTAAGCAAATGTATTCGTAACTGTCATTGATTACGTATCAAGTTTAAAAGTTTAATTTTTGTAAAGCATTTAAAAGTGACTTCTCAAGCAGACTTTAATATTAGTGTTTGTATTAAAATACGTTATGCTTATATTTTTGACATTATTCTTATTAAGGAATAAACAGACGTGATCACACACATAAAAAATAATTTAATATAGAAATATGGAATAGAATTATAATTGCAATATTACAATATTAAAATATTTTAAAGCAAAGTAATTATATTTCAGATTACATTTTTATTTATAAGTTAAACAACAGTTCTTACATTTTGTGTGTGTGAAAGCTTACGTATTTAGATTTAGCAAAAATACTAAAATATTTATTAAATAATATTATTTATTAAAAGTTCAATTTAAAATTAATTAAAATAAATACCTGAGATTTTAAATTTTAAATAAATGTTTGTAAAATAATTTTAAAACCCGAAGGTTAAAAAAATAAAGCAATTGATAAAGATTGAAATTATTAATTCTTTTTTCTTTTTCATTTTAAATAGTTTTCATGAAGTTTTTACTGCCTTAATTCAAAAATATTAGCATCTATCATTTTGCCCAGCAATAATCATGCCAACCGCTTCCAAATTGTCCTGGAAAATCCAAAAAACTTCCAATGCACAATGGGAAATATATTAAATCAGATTTCAGCAGATCAAATGGGTATAAAAGCTGAATTTTGGAAAAACCAGATAGTCTTCATAAATTCTTATTGCAGTCAGAACCTAAACAGATTCAAATTTTTACATAGACGTTTTGTTTGTTATCAACTGTTAATGAAAAATGGATAAATTGACTTATGGAAAAATGGATAAATTGACTTATGGAATGATATCTCGCAATTTCAAAAATAAATTGGAGGACTTTTTAATTGGAAGTAATAATTGTTTTTCTCACTTCAAAAAATATGCAGATTTGATCTCAATATTGTGAATTTATCTCATTTTTAATTAAGAAAGGAAAAATCTTAGTATGTTTTTCAAACCAAATATGTCTCATTTAACACATAGAGAAAGGCTTAACTTTAATTCATAAATTAATGAAAATCACTTTTCATGAAAGATAAACTATTTGGTTTATCAAATATGCATCAAATGGAAGAAGTATGAAATGGTAATCCTTTGAATAAAATGATCACATCTTTAAAGATGGATTAAATTACTGCATGGAATAAACTCTCAATGTGTCTCCCTTGCTTAAAAAATGTATTATGGATAATTAATGCTAAATATTTAACTATGATAAATGTTGAATTTATCAAGTATCAATATTTCATTGCGATAAATTTTTAAATCATCATAACCATTGGAGAATTATTTAATGCACTTTTTCATAATTTCTTCATTCTTAGTTAATATTTCTGATATTATTATTATTAATGTAATAAAGAATGTAATTATTTAAACTATGATAATGTGCAGGTAATATTTTTATTTAATGTTATAGGTTGGTGATGTTGAATGACATTAAGTGTGATTTACTTTAGGTTTAGATTGTACAAATATAAGCAACTATTAAAACTTATATAAAATTGTGCTACATTGCAATTATTGTATGTTTTATAAGTTCTTAAGTTTAACTTCAAAATTAAAATAGAGTTAGTCATCCTTGGTTAATATTTGAATACAACTATACTTAATGTACTTGGATTTTAGATGTATTTATAGAGATTTGAACACACACTTTTATGCGGAGGGATCTTAAAATTCTGTCTTCAAATCCCCTATAATTACTTCTAAACTCCAAGTACATAAAGTATACTTATTTTTCAAATATTGCAGATTCAGTCTGTATCATGTACATCCCACTTCTGTGTATTTAAATGGACAACACTCTATACATGAAGTTTTAGAGTGAATTAAACTTAACATGGGCATGGCAATGATATTGCCATTAGCAAGGATGTGGGCATTCCATCAGCAGATTTTCAATGATATGGAAGACTAAAAAGTTAAAAGGTGGAAAAAATTGAAGTCTGTTTATTAAAATTTGAAGATTTGCTACCTTAATATAAAACAAGCACTGATTATATATGAATGTGGGAGGTGATGATCTGGACCAACAGGTGAGTGCCGGTTTGATATAAGTTAACCTTTTCACATATGTGTGGTCGTGTATATTAGCTGTATGAAATAGATCGGATAACTGATGAAAGCTTGACAATCTGTGTTTAAATCTCCCTATAATTCATTCTTATTTAGATGAGTAAATATGTAAACAATATTTTATACATCACACTTATACATGTTAATATTTCACCATTATATAGTATGTAACAAGACATTCTAATGATCTAGTTATATTTTGTTAGTTAGTTCTAACATTTAAGCCTGCAAATGAATTCAGTAAAGAACCTTGAAAACAAATAAATAAACGCAATATGGTAAATATTATTTAGGTATGCTAAGCAAGGATTTGTACTTACTTCTCTGAAAAGACTGAAAATTTCTCCAGCATTATTAAATGGGGTTGATTAATAATTGTTTAGTTAGTAAAACAAACAGATTAAAGGCGACTATAAATCATTTATCTTTTATGATTATGATGATAATTGTTATTCTCTAGTATTTAAACTGGGGATTATTTTGAAATAACCTATTTTTATTTAATGTTAGTGCCTTCATAATACTATTTGATAATATATTTTTTATATTCCAATTTCAAATTAAATTTAGAAAACAAATAGAAATATTTATTAGATATTTTATATAATATTCTTATTGTTATTATTTGTTTTTATCGTTTATTTTAAATTGTGTAATAAAGTAATCATTAATTTTTTATATTTCTCTTTTGTCGTTATTAAAAAAAAACATCATCATCTCATATTCATAATACAAAGATTGTATTTAAGATGTTAGCTTAAACATAAAATCAATCTAAATTAAATAAATCAATATGTATTGACGCTATCTGAAATACAAAAGTTTTGGGTAAGATGATATACATAAAATCCGTTGTCATATCCTAAAATGCATAAACACACTTTATATCCTTGCATTTATTTTCTTATTTTATATAATCCTGAGATAAATCATTAATCAACTTTATACTTAAATTTCTAGCCTCAGTTTTAAAACACAGATTAGGTTACTTTTAGTTCTTATAGTAAAAACAATATATTTGTAAAGATTTTTAGAAATAAAATAGAATAAGACTAAGAGTATACTTATTACTAAGAAACCCTGAAAAATTTATTTATTATAAGTATAGAATAGTTTTAGCCTATGTGGAAATATAAAAACTTGTAAACCTAGCAAATTGCAAATCATGTGAGGAATAGATGCACTTCTTTCACAATATCAATCTCAACCATCTCAACAGGCTTTTTCCACATTACTGACTGACATATCAACGCACCATCTCAACTACCTGCTGCCTTAATCAGAAATCACTACATTATTGCCACTGAGATAGCAATTGCTCTTTCTTCTTTTATAGTTTCAATAAATATATTCCATTTTCCTTTACAAATATTAAATTTCTGCATTCATACATCTGAGACAAAACATTTCAGATAAATACATTATTACCAATCATTTTTAAACTAAAAAACATCCCTAACATAATATCAACGTCATTTCACTTAATTGTGGATTAATATATATATATATATATATATATATATATATATATATATATATATATATATATATATATATATATATATATATATATATATATATATATATATATATAAGGAATATTCAACATCATTTTTTATGTGTAATATATTTTTAAAATGTAATTAAAATTTCCACTTCATTACATGTTTTTGAAGCATATAAATAAAGATATCTGAAAAAGACAAATAATTTTTAAGATATATTTCATGCTAAACCAACATATGTCTTTATCATTTGTTTAATATTTATCCATAATTTAAATATATTTTTTCTGTTTATATATAATTAAAATATATCTATAATTTTTAACTGAATTTAAAGTTTATATTAGGACTAGAAATATTGTGTATTTTAATAAAAGATTAGTAACAATCATTGGTATATATATTTGAAATGGGCTGATGTCAAAATTGTGAATTCTAAATCAATATGGAACAATTTGTAATTAATAAATACTAAGTAAATAATAAAGGAAGCATGAATGATTGTGAACTAGACCAATTAATAAGTACTGATTCAGCATAAAATATTAGTAAATGGTGATCATTTGTTTTTTTCAGATATTTTTATTCATACATTTGAAGAATGTATTGTTGAATAAAAAAATTTATTATAACTTAAAAATATTGTATAATTGTAGTCTGTAGTCTATTCTGGACATGTCAGATATTATAAGTTTAATAAAACAAGTAAATTTAGAATGGAAAAATGAAAATGATTATTTCTGTCATACCTTTTATAATAATATCCTTATGATGATAATATGAAAATTCCAAAGATTTTTTAAATAATAAGAACATGAATATTTATAGTTTGTTAAGGATAGTTGTAAAAAACATAGAAAAAATATATAAAAATAATGATATAAATAATATTTTTCCCTTTTTCTTCAATAATTTCATTTATCTACTAATTTTTAGTTAAAAAATAGTAATATGAAAGATAAATAAGTAAAGTTTTAATTAATGTTTATCTTTTTAAAAACAAAAGAAATGAAAAAATAAGATTTTAACATTTTTGTTAAGAAATATTGTACAAAAATGATAATGTATTTTTCAAATCAAAATATAATTAATGAATATTATTATTTGTGGGGCTAAAACAAACAAAACTCTCCATAGACTAGATAGGAATTTATACACAAACCTTCTTGCATTCATTGATTATTTTGGCTTGCACTGAGTGGCACTACTGTATGGAAAGTTTTGTCTATTTTAACAATTTGAGCAAGCATAAGAAATGGGGATCATGTGATGTTTAGTGGTTTAATACCAATCCTGCTTAATAGGATAGTGATGGCTATGGTTATTAAAGAATCAAAGACACCAAAATCTATAGGTACTGCACTGAGTTCAGATCTATATGATTGTATAAGATAGTAAGCTTGGATTAAAAATATATTATTGTGTTTTCAATTTCAGATTCATAGTTTTGTAATTAAATAGAGATAAAAGATGGCTGCTGGAGACTTGCCTTAAATCCTAAGATCTAGATGCAGTGCTCTCAGCTCCGAAGCTCCTCACTGATGAAAGTCAATAGATAAAAACTAGTCTGGGAATATTGAGTGAATAGGCACTAGATAGGGATTTTGTGCACAAACCCTTTTGCATTCTTTGATTACTCTGGCTTGCACTGAGTGGCTCTACTGTTTGGTGAGTTTTGCCTGTTTTAACAGCTTAAGCAAGCATAAAAAATGGTGATCATGTGATGTTTATTTGGGGATTATTAAGAAAAAGAAAAATATCTACAGAATTTTAATAATTATTGCTAGATTTTTTGAATTAAGAAAAAAAAGAACAAAATAACATTCTTTCTAAAAATAGACACAATTGATCACAGGTTAATACTGTTGTATATGAGATAATGTATGATTGGATGGATACAAAATTGTTTTAAAAAATTAGATAGAAACACATTAGACATCAGTCTCTAGATAGCTTTGAGCAACCCAGCTGCAAAAACAAACAGTGAGATGTTAAGATTTAGTCCTAAAATAAGACTAACATTACTATTAATAATTTTTGTTAGTCATTTATAAGACTAGAGATTGCCCAATAATTAATAATATTAACCTTACTATTAGTTTGAAAAAATAGTTTATGAAATGGATTTGAAAAAATCATAAGCATAGTTTAGCTAATCATAACTAAACCTAACCATTTAGCTTGTTTGCTAAAAAATGTATAAGAACAATATCCCTGAGAGAAATCTGCAACAAACCATGTTCTCCATTAAGCAGACCTGTCTCAGCTCTGATCTCCAAATTATTATATTGGGAAATGGATAAATTAAGCCTAAATCTACCTACCCAGGAAATCTGTGTTAATTTGGAAATTAATTTTAATAAACATCAAGTAAAAATTTAAAGTTATAACAAGTAAAAATGTAGATAAATTCAACTAAAAACTATTATTCTAATTTTAATGGGAAATTTGAAGAAACAAGAAGAAATAATTAACAGAAAAGAAACTAAAAATTATAACTACAAAAAGACTAAAAACAAGAAACCATTGCAAAATAAGGTGTGTGTTGATGTGAACATATTTATTTACACATTTTCTTTTATATAACTACCTTTCCAATTTTTTTTAATATGTCAGTCAAAATTGTTAGTAAAGAATAATTTTAATTTTAATTTGTTTTTTTGGTGAAATGCATTTTTTTTTATTTATTGCATTTTTCCTACAAAATTTGTTAAAAAGATTGTGAAACATTTCCTTTTTCATAAAAAAAAATGTTTTAGCCAGTTTTAATTTTTTATCTCTTATTTGTGAGATGTTGTTTTCAGATTTAATTATTAAAAAAGGGGGGAATAAATCAGAAAGTAAATGTTAATAAGTTTAGTAATAAGAATCAACCAGTGAATTATATTTGCTATATAATCTTTTAGTATATACAAGCACTTTAACACACTGGGAGAAGAAGCTGTTAATGATAACAAAAACAATCAAAGTAAATTAATGCAGACCTAGCACTTTCGAGGTTTTGTCCCTCATATTCATTGCCAAAACAGATTATAAATCATTGTAGTCATATTGATAAATGATAATGTATGTAAATGTGTATGTATATTAACTTGTCCATTTCTTGAGATAGCAAAACATGTGTCACATCTATTGATTGCATTGTTATCATTGATGATAAAATATACTTCTTTAATCTTCTTTTTACAATCGGTAGCTTCAGCACACACTACCTTGAGGTTGGAGGGTTCAAGCACATGACTGGCTTACTTCTCATGTTCAAAAAATATTGAGATGTTATCATTGTTTTTCTTTGCTCTTATGTATGTATACATGTGCTAAGCAGTTCTATTATAGACTGTGGCTTTGGTCTGTCCATAGTATGTGGCACTGCATCCAGCCTGAGGGCATAAAATGCTATATATATATGACTTGCATGTTTGAGATAAATCGCTTATGTCCTTCTCATTGTTAATGAGTCTGTTATTATTGGGGGGGGGGTGCAAAAACTGGTCTTAAATTCATTAGCTAAAGTTTTTATAAGCTGTTTAGATACTTTGAGGGTGTAAGGAAGGGTGATTTGAGGTTTATATTTAATAGTGTTGTTAGCTATTGATTTTTTATAAAATTGATCTATTTTCTTAGTACTTAATCTGTAGCTGAAGCCAATGCTTAATAAATTCCAATTTCTTAATTTATTAATTAATTTCATTAAATAATCATTAAAAATTAGTTATAGATCTTTATTCCTCCAGCTATCTATTCTTTGAAATGGTAGAATGTGGGTCTTAATTTCATTATAGCACAATGTCTTAAGAGATTTGTAAATTATACCACCAATATTATTTAAATTAAACTAGATTAAACATATAAATTTATATTTTTGTTTGGACATCCAGATGATCCTTTATACAATATAAAGGTCAATACTATCTTTAAATTCCACTGACCCTGCTTTAGATTTGAAATTAGTTTTTAGATGGTCAATATAATTATGGCATCATTTAACCAGAATATTGATGATGATAAATATATATTAATATACCACCATTTTTTATAATATGTACATGTGGTTGATTGTTTTATATGATGCTCTAAGCTTGGCATTGGCTAGAAGATAATTAGTTTATTTTATAATATATCTTTTTTAGATTCAGTCACAAGAAATACCTGTTAATTACTCATGTTTAATGCTGGTGATATTATTATGTTTATACCTTGCTTATTATTTATTTCTAATTTAAGTGGTTTCTTTCTGCTTATATTCATTTTATTAATCATGGGATGGTGATATTTGCCATCACCTTATGCCACCTTATATTACCTCTTTCCTTCATACTGTGACATATATTACACATAGAAATGAGAGATAAAGATCAATGATATATATACTGACTTGAATTATATATATACATATATAAGTTATCTGTTCAAACGCCAGTTGAATGAAGACCAAACAGTAATGCGTGCTCATCAAAGAATATTTTGGTAAAATTGATTTTTGATAAGAAAATACGTGATGTCAATAAATTCTTAGAGGATGCAAATTACCTAGTTTATTCCTGTTCCACTTATCGATTATATATATATATATAAAATATCCAAAACAGTCAGCCAAATTGCTGAAGGTTTTTACTATATAAATAAAAAAGAAAAATTTAATCTCAAATATTTATCTTGGAAAAAGGACATGTAAATTATTGACTCATTGAACAACTAGAATTTACAGCATTTAAGACAGTAGCTATCAAAATGTAAATAAATATGCTTATCGGAATTTGCCAATACGTTTAAATATCTTTTTCAATGACAATTGTAGTTATAAAATAAGAAAATGACTTTCAAAATATGGAGTGATTTATTACATCGTTGCTAAAAAAAATAAACATTTGATAAACTTAAAATTAAGTCATAAGAAAATATTTCTAAAATATATTATATACATACATTCCTTTATGTATATATGTGTATGCAAGTATAATATATATAGTATATTTATATAAGGTATAAAAGAAATATTAATAAATATTACAATTTTGATTAACAAGTGTCCAACTTTCTACCTCCTCAACAATGACACCAGTTATTTTATATCAATAAATTAATGATTATAAGGAATCACTTATTAAACTAGAGATTATCTCCATTCCAGAAGAATGGTGAAAATAAGAAGTTAATATGTGTAAATTAAAGAGGCATAATTTATTATTAATAAATACTGAAAAACAATGTAGATATATGTAAGATTGTATTCTGGATAAGTAGAGAATGCTTTTTAAGCTTGAAATGCATTTTGGGTATTTTGTCTTTTCCCGATGTCTTTGTTCATAAAAATTCATATATAAAAATATGAATCATCATCATCAACCATTATCAATCCACTGCAGGTTGAAGGTGTCTCCAAGTTTAATCCATCTTTTTCTATCTTTAGTTCACCCCTGCATACTTTCTTATTTCATTCATCCATCTCACATGAGGTCTCTTTCTGGATCTGTTACAATCTCTTGGAATACAGTTTAAACCTTCAATTGTCCATCTATTATCATCTCTTCTAGCAATATGTCCAGCCCATCTCCACTTTACTCTTTTAATTTTTTCATTGAGGTCAGTAACACCTGTTTGTTCTCTTACCCATACATTACGTTTTCGATCCCTTCTTGTTACTCCCAACATGCATCTCTCCATAACTTCTTTGAGTGGTCTGAAGCCTCTGTATTGCTCTTCTATTAAGTGTCCAAGTCTCAGATCCATAAGTAAGAACTGGCAAAACACATTTATTAAAAGACTTCCTTTTCAAACACATAGGCATAATTCTTTTTAGTATCAAGTTATTTCTACCAAAAGCACTCCAAACAAGTTTAATTCTATGATTAATTTCATCCATTATATTTCCATCTGTATTAATAATCTGACCAAGGT
The DNA here is from genome assembly GCA_028023455.1 of Epiperipatus broadwayi. Lineage (NCBI taxonomy): Eukaryota > Metazoa > Onychophora > Udeonychophora > Euonychophora > Peripatidae > Epiperipatus > Epiperipatus broadwayi. The sequence goes on along the minus strand of JAQFVV010000200.1, from coordinate 468,298 downwards.
ATTTGTAACTGTTAACTTTTTCTAACTCATCATAATCAATCTTTATTTTCATCTTTTGAAAAAATCTATTAAACATTACTTTAGTCTAAAATTTTAACATTTATCTTTAGTCCTACTTTTCTACTTTCATCTGATAACTCCTGCAACATTTCCTGTAGTTCTAAAGCATTATTTTCAAAAACAACTACATAATCTGTAAAATATAAATGACTTAAATAATCTCCATTTACTTTCACTCCTTTAGCTTCCCATTTTAATTTACAAAATACTTCTTGCAGCACTGCCATAAAAAGTTTTGGAGATATGAAGTCACCCTGTCTTACACTCTTTTGAATGTTGATTTTTCTACTATCATTATGTGATCTAATTGTTGCTGTTGCATTTTTATAAATATTCTTTAAAATATCACAATATCCTGGATCTACACTTTGCTAATCCAATGCTTTAATCACTGAAGAAATGTTTATAGAATCAAATACCTTTACATAGTCTACAAATCCTAAGCATAATGGCAACTCATATTCATTTGTCCTTTCTATAATTTATCTAAATACCTGGATATGATCTACTGTACTAAAATCACTTTTAAATCCAGCTTGTTCTCTTAGTTGGTGGAAATTCAGTGTTTTCTGTAGACAAGTTGTAATTATCTTAGTAAAAAAATTATATAAAACTGATAAAAGACTGATAGGTCTGTAATTTTTAATATTTTATTTATCACCTTTTTTAAATATTAATATTAACCCTGCATTTTTCCAATCATCTGGTACATCTTTATCATTTAGACATTTGGTATATAACTTTGCTTTAAAAAAATTTATTTCTTCACCTGCTTCTTTTAATATATCAATTATAATTCCATCATTATCCTGGAGCCTTCCCTTTCTTTATAAACTTAATTGCGTGTCTCATTTCCTCATTCAAAATTATGGGCAATTTGGAAAATATAATAGGTATAGGAGGTACTTGTTCTTTATTACTATCTAATTCTTGATAGAAGTCTTCTACACATTTCATGATGTCATCTCTTTAGTATTAATGCCATATTTTTTTCTTATTGCAGATATAAATTTCCTACCAATACCAAAATGTTGTTTTACACTCTTTAGACTTTTATTCTCTTCTACAGCTTTCCTTGCTAGTTCACAATTATACTTTGTTATATCATTTTCAACTCTTTTCTGCACCATATTAAAAAAATTCGAAAAATTCAATCTTTTTTAATGCATCATTGTTATATATCCTCATATTCCTTCTTTTCTTCATAAATTCTCTAGTTTCAGTAGAAATTTTATTGGTCAATTGCTGCTTTTTTTCTACCAGCTATCTTTGTTGCAGTTTTTAAATGTTCGGTTATTATCCTATTTATGTCATTCAAATCTGAATCATGTTCAAAATCTACTAATATTTGAAACTGATTTGTAAGTTCTAATTTAAATTCATTTGAATGTTTCTGAAGATTAGGAATATCAAGTGTAAATATTGTTTTTCTTAATAATTTTTGTCTGTCTAGTTTTGCATTAACATGTATCTTACATCTTACTAATCGATGATCACTTTCTGTGTTAAATTTATTAAGAACATTGCAATCTTGAAATATGTACTTTCTGTTAGTCAAAATATAATCCAATTCTGGTGACTTTCATTTGGATGCTTCCATGTCCATTTCCTTTTAATATTTTTCTCAAAAAAAAAAAAAAGAATTCATAATATAAAGTTTTTCTTTTTCTGCAAACTCCACAAGTCTATGTCCTTTCTCATTCCTATTAAATAACCCAAATTACCTACAGCATTTTCATCTTTCATTTGTTTACCAATTCTAGCATTAAAGTCTCCATAACAATTTTAAAATGCTATTTACTCCGATCAAAAGCCTTTTGTATATCCATGTAAAAATCTTCAATATCTTTATCACTATAAGAACTTGTTGGGGCATAAACCTGAATTATCTGCATTTGGTATCTGCTATTAAGTTGTAAAACTAATCTTGCCACTCTATCTGATACACCATCAATCTCTACAATGCTATTCTTCCATTTTTTATTTATAATGAATCCTACTCCACTTGTATTTCCAATATTTGTGCCTTTATAGTAGAGTAGATATCCACTTTTTAAATCAATTGTTTCTTCACCTTTTCTTCTAACTTCACAAAGTCCAATAATGTCCCATTTAATATAAGACAGTTCTTCTTCTAACTCTTTCAATCTTTCTTCATTTGAAAGTGATCTGCAGTTGTAAGTACCTAAATAAAAAGTCATCATCAAATGGCAGCCTGATTCCACAATCAGAGGATTCTTAGCACCCTTTGCTTTTGGCCAACAACTGCTGCTTTGGTTGGTCACTTTACAGCCTCCTGGGAATAAGGGCCATGATTTATTTTTGTTTGTCATTATTGTATATATTGGAAAAAATATTCTTAAACTCAGCGGTAAAAAATCCAATAAACTCACCATGCTGGCTAATGCATGTTGGTGACCAGCCCATCCATGTTCATATACTATATAAATAATCACATAGTAATAAAAATCTGCAATGACAAGAATGTATGGAATGGAATATGAATATATACCATGAAATAATTTGACTAAAGACGATTAATAGGCCATGAAATAATTTGACTAAAGACGATTAATAGGCCATGAAATAATTTGACTAAAGACGATTAATAGGCCATAATAGACATAAAAAATATCCAAAAAATTATTGAATAAATTAACAGGCAATAAATATAATCTCACAAAAAACTATATATAATAATATCTATTACAATTTTAACATATATATTAAAATATTAAATCTTTAATATAAAATTTGAAAGTAATAATAATAATAATAAAAAGTTAAAGATATTATTTCAAGCAAATATTGTTTTTATTGACTGGTTTTTATTTGGAACTGTATATTAATCACTAATAATTAGTATGTTTTGATTACAGCCATTTCTAAAACAAATATAGACATTTTAATCTGGAATAAAAAAAATAAAAGTGAAAACAGCAAGATAGGGGGTGTTGCAAGACTGTATAAAGTATAGATAAATACAAAAATACCCTCACCTATTATATGCTGTTTTTTTAGTTTGTTTATAGATATTTTGCAATGCTATCATTTTTTTACAGAAAACTTTTTTTTTGAAGGTCTATAAACAACTTGATTAATTACAGTTCTCCAACATATTCTATTCTCAACTGTAACATCATAATAATAAAAAACACTCCATGTTATACTTTTGTAGAATGCTTTTAAGACAATATTTATAATGGTAATGGAATCTGTTTTTTTACAATAACTATGCTCAAGTTCATTTCAATAAAAATTTTATTAACAATAAATAGTGATTACATACTAATAAAAGATAAATAAATGAATAAATTGTACAATAATATGATTATATAATGTTCTTTTTGTCATCTGGCTAGATTATGTTATGAGAGCACAATTGTTACACTCTTATGTGGTTAGGTATAGTGAAGAGATTCTAAGAACTTGTTTAATGGTATTAGCATTTTTAATATAAACATGAATCTTTTTTTTTACAATTTACTATTCTATAATGCTGGGTAGGTGGGAATTGATAATCAGGAAATGGAAAGAGTAGTTAAAGACCAGGTGTCATCAAAGACTTTACTGGAGACAAGGAGCTGGTCACGTTTCTTGATTTTTTTGAGCGTTTGATAAAACAATGGTATGATTTGCAGTGGGGGTAATTCCATGAGACTTTTGCATCTCACTATCCATATGGAATAAAGGACAAAGGGAGAAAGCCTTATTTTAAAAAAAAATCCATTATGAATGGCATTTTCAAGTGAGAAAATCATATCAGGTCTTATGTTGGAATTGATTATAATTATATCTTTCAGAGTTTTAAGTCTTGGGCACCAGTGTATAATATGGTCTATAGTTTCATCTTCACGAGCACATAGACCACATATAGGGTCAATGCTGGTAAAACCTCTTCGGTGATAAAGAAACCAATTCGTGGGTAGCGCATTAAGATTTATTTTAATAATGAAGTCAAGGAATTTGGGTTCCAGACTTTCATCTTTTGAAGTGTGTAATGAGTCTTTGGTTGGTTACTTTTAGGCTGGTTTTAATGGGTTGTTGATTATAGTTGATTATATTGTATGCTTTCCATAAGTGATTTTTTGGTTAATGTTAAAGGGCATTATCGGGTTATAAAGTTGTAGGTGTTCTATTAGAGATGCTATCCATGAACTGGAAGAGGGTGGAGGATGATCTGTCGGTGTAATTTTTTTAGTAATGTTAGAGTATCCGCAGGAGAGGATCAGATTATGTAGAGTGTTGTGGGTTTTCTGTAAAATGATTGCTTGTATTGAAAGGAATGACAGTCCATTGAACCTGCAGGGTCATTGGATACCTCGCAAGCTAATAGCAACTGTCCTTCTTCTCAAGAGAAGTTTGGTGCATAATCGGTTAATTTTATTTGAAACTGTTTTGACATTTTAACAAATGGAAGATAATATGAGATTTTTGGCATTATGATCATTTTGAGGAGGCCAACCTTTCCATATAATGAAAGGTATACTCTAGAGAGTGAAGTGGTGATGGCTTCAGTTGAATGGAGGATTGCATATTGAATTTCTCTTGCCATTGCAGTTGGAGTTTTGTAGATTGGGAAACCTAGGTATCTTTGGGGTTTTGCAGAAAAGGGAGAGTTAATTTGTTTACCAGACATTATCTTCCAGATTGAAGATTTGTTAAAATTTATTTGTAGGCCAAGTTTCGCTGTATTTCTGTTTAATATGTTCATGAGATGGGGAAGGTATTTAATGGCAGGGAGCACAACCATGATGTCATCTATATATGCAAATACATTGAAGTTTTTATTGAGAGAGGGAAGGAAAATTCCAGGGAGGTTTTTTCTATATCTGTCAAAAGAGGGTTGATGTATGCTGTGAAGAAAAGGGCACTGAGCGGAGATCCTTGAGGGATTGGCTTGTATGGCTTAAAGCCTGGTGTGATCTTGCCATCAAAAGAGAGACAAATCTCTCTGTTGTTGAGCAGATTGCTGACCATCTGTACAATCCCAGCTGGAGTATCACATTCCAACAGAATATCCAGGAGAATATTTATCTGGACTGAATCAAATGCTGCTGCAACATCCAGCTGGACAGCAATAGGTTTTGATTTATGATGTCCTCTGATATAATTGAACAGTGCAGTTACATTAGACATAGCGTGTGAGGTTGATGATCCCTTTTTTCCATATTGGTTTGACAAGATATGGCTAAGAATTTGAGTTTGGATTTGATCTTTAATGACTGACTCAATTATCTTGATAAGCAATGGGGTCATGGAAATTGGCCAGATACTGTTAATGTCATTTAGTGGTTTGCTTTTTTAATAAAAGGCACGAGTGCCACTGGGTAAAGATCTGTTATGTTTCTGTTGCCGGAGGCTAGATGATCAATCATTTTTTTAATAATTGGCACAGTGAATTGACTGAGGTGTTTGAGAAGGAAATTTGGGATGTCATGAAGGCCAGGATGAATGCCATCAGGGAGAGATGTTATCTTTTTTTTGATTTGGAATTCTATGATGCCATGTTCACTGCAGTCACCAGCATCCAACCAGCTGTTTATAGGAGGAGCTCCATCTTTTTGCATTAATTGGCATAATTGTTTGGTGATGTGCTGCATCATTGAAAAGCCAATAAGAATGGTTCCATTAGTATTAATGGATAAGGGAGTGATTTGTTTTTTATTGTACCCCAGTGCCCATCTGAGGTAGTTTTTCATCCAGCAGTTTTGTTGTGCTAAGAAACATTTGGCTCTTCTGATGGATATATATTCTACAAGGGACTTTTGCTTGATTTTGTAGAGATTTTTAAGGAAGATAATTTTTTCTGTATTTGTGAAATTTTGCTGTGATGCTTGAAGTTGTATATTAATGTCTGTTAGGTCATTTAGAAGGCCATTAGGTCCTTTGATTTTCCTGGTGTGGTGATTTAATATGGACTGTAGTATTCCAATGAAGGAAAACCAGCCCTCCTCAGGAGGAAGGAAAAGGATGTTTATTTTCTGGAAAAGGATGTATGCCTCAGACACTATCGCTTCGGTCATATTTGATTGGGTGATCATGTGCATGGTTTTACCAGGTCCATCAATAGGTGTAGAGATTAAAATAGGTGTAAGTTGTAAGATTAGAGCCATATGATCAGAGAAACCAACAGGGGCCAAGGCTGCATCAAGGTTGAAATGGAGTTCTGGGATGTAGTAAACGAAATCAATCAGGAACTTTTTAGTTTTAGTATAAAAAGAGTAGGCTTCAGGAGAGAAGAAGCCCTTTCCACACATTAATCTGTGATTTATTAGATGCAAAAATCTCTTGTTGAAGTCATTGTATGTGGTGTTAAAGTTTCCCAGAAGAATAGTAAGGGAGGCTCTGTTAGCGTTGATGGCATTTAGGATATAGATTATTTTTAGATATTGAGAGGTGTCTTTGGCTGTATATATATAAGCTATGATGATTGGATAACCCCAATAGTCTATTTCTATGATAATAATATTGGCATCTAGGAATAGAATGCTAAAACTGTTTGGTGGTGTTGACTTTCTGAGAAGAATACCGACTCCACCTGAAGCAGAATGGCCTATGGAAAATCTAGTAAATCCGAGAGCTGAGAGAAGAGATAGTATTTTATGATCAGTCTTATGGTGATATTTAGTTTCACCCATAAGAAGTATATGAGGGGAGCAGAGTGAGAGCCAGTTTTTAATAGCTAAAACTTTATCAATTGAGTTGATGCCGCGAATGTTAATGCCAGAAATTTTGCAGAACATGATAGATTAATCCAAACCGTCTTCAGCAAAGTGTACCAAGTCAATGTGGGACATCTCCACATTAATGATTTCTGATGTTGTTTGGCAATCAGAGTCTTGTGATTGAACTTGTGGATGGATTGGTGATATATTTGTTGGTTGAGGAAATGCATCCATGAAGTCTTCGGTGTCTGTTGAAGTAGTGTAATCTGTCTGAGATTCGTCAGATGGATCAATGGTATCGATGGTTATAGGATCCATGGTTTTCCTCTTTTTTTCTATGAATTTGTGAAGCTTTGTGCTGGATATATATGAAATTTGTTTGCTAGAGGGTGGTGGTGAATAATGTATCGGATGGGAGCTGTCATCATCAGAGCTTGATTTATCTGAGTGAATTGATTTTCTTTTAATTTTCTTATTTGTATTTTGGGTATTTGTTGTGTAGGTTTTTTGGGGTTTTTTTAAGTTTAATAGTGTTGTTTTCTTTTTTTTTGTTCTTTTGATGAAAGTGTTTTTTTATTGTTATAAGAATTTGGTTTAAATTTTAGACCCGAGTCATTTTCGGTTTGCTGTAGCTGTTGTGAAACATTAATTATGCTGACTTTTGGGTTGAGTGTTTGATAAGTCTTTTCATCTGGATGGTTAATTATTGCAGGCATTGAAGAGTTGAGGACAGTTTGTGGATCACTTTGTTTAGGTTTGTTAGACTTAGCTGGCCCAAATGATGATGTATCAATGGTTTTAAGCTGGGTGAGAGTTGTTATAGATGAATTGTTTTGAAATTTTTTAAGTGTATTTTCTTCATCGCCTGGGTTTTCCTTGCTCTCGTTAGATGGTTTGGTCATATTGTATTCTTTTGTAGAAAGAGTTTGACCTAGCGTTGTTTCTCGGGGATTAGTATAATATGTATCGTATGTATGATCTTGAGTATTATTGGTTTGAGAGATTGGTTTAGTAGTAGTATATGTTATTGCTTCATTCTCTGATTCACTACTATTAGTGTAGTGGTGGGAATTTGTTCTTTCTTGAAGATTTTCATTTTCAAAGATAGGTTTGGATGTGAAAGGGTTTGTTGGAGGATTTATTTGAATCAGATTGTCTGGGTTTGTGAGGTTGCTGTTTGAATTAGTCCCATGTAGTGATTGTCTATTTAAGGATGTGATAGCTATATTAATAGGTCTGCCAGGACATCTGTGAACTTTATTCTTTTTAATACCACAGTGTGTGCATATTTTTGCTGCACAATCTTTAATGAGGTGTGTTCTTTGAAGGCAGAAGAAACATTGTGGCTGTACTCCCCTGAAGGTCAAAACCATAGGAGAGCCTCTTGCAGTAATAAAAGTGGGTATGTCAGTGAGTATAATGTTTTTCTTTAATGTAAGTGTGAAGATAACTGTATTGGACAGGATTTGATCTTTGAAGTGAGGATTTAATAGGTGTTTAAATTTGCTAACTGAACCATAATTAATAAGGATGTCTTGTAGTTCTTGTTCTTTCAAGTGGGCAAGGCAGTTTTGAATTCTGCCGGATAGTGTAACTGGACAGTTTATATTTATGGAGCATAGTATATAATTTCCTAAAGATCTGTAGTTATTTTTTAAGTTCATATGGTCCGCCCACATTTTAAACTCAACAATAACATAGCAGTCATTGGGATGATTAAGGATCATTTGAATACCTCTGCCTAATTGATTTTAATTGATTAGACTGTATAGTTGTTCTAGAGGGAACTTATATAATGCACATTGTTGATTTGTTATGGCTAAAATTAATGACTTATCACTGTAGTAGTTTGTAAATGATTTATACAGAGTGTTGGAAATCATTTTGTTGAAATCATTATTTATTTTTAGGAACATGTCGTCATTAAGATCATTTATATTAAATGAGACATTTTCCAGAGTGTTTGATTTTTGTTCTATGTCTAATTCTGAGATATTCAAATATAGTTCATTGAAATTATCGGCCTTAATATTTTCGGAGATGCTCTCAGAATTTTTAGACCTTACGATATTTGCATACGTAGAGGAATTTTTCAATATTGGAATTGAGGAAATTGGTTTAGATTGGAATTGAGGAAATTGGTTTAGATTGTAAGTTGGCTGATGTAGCAATGGATTGTTCTGTGCTATAATCTTTGTTTGTTTTGGAATGAGATTTAAAATTTATTTCTTCTTTTTTATTTTTAAATTTACTGTTGACAAACTGTAATGTGACAGCGCTGGTTTTGTTTTTACTTTAAAAAATTTGCTGAAATCATCTTGTTGGTAATTTTGTCTATTATTTTCAGATATGATTTTCAGGGTATTATTGTGCAAAGGAAATTTCTCATTACAGTCTTCTTAGGGTGTGTAAAGTCGTCGGAGAGGAGATGATTGGTTTTTGCTTGTATTTTTAAAGATTTCAATAGTTTTGCTTGATGAGATATTTATGCTATTGTTTATATTACAAGTAAGTTGAATATTTTCTAAACTTTTGTTGATATTTGCAATGATGTTTTCATTTGATTTATTGGTTTGTGGGTTTTTATTTGTTGTAGAAGTTAGTTTAGTTGCATTTAGATTAGATCTAAGGCTATTATATTTATGACCGATGACTGCATTGCTAGATTGAATGCTGAGATTGGGGCTAACATTAATTTGAGAGTTATCGATTATATTATCACTTTCCATAATATATAATGATTAAAACTGACTTACCTTGAATAAAAAACGTAAAGGTAAGGGGACAATCGTCCCTGTCTTCTTGAAACTGAATCACTAAGGGACGCTTTTTTTAAGACCAGTTGCAAAGATGGCTGCCAAAAGCAGAAGTAACTATGCTCATGTTTAGTATTCCTTATCGCATAAAGATCTAATCTTACAATGATAGCTTCAATAGTGTTCACATGAAGCAAACTATTTTATGGTATTATAACATTTCATCATGCAACAAAACATTATTCAATATCACATGACATTCAATCACATGTAAATACAATCTGTACTTTTCATTGCTGTTTAAATCATCATTTGTACTTTTTCAAATTATTATGCAATGTTTTAAACAAAAAAAAACTATCCCCAAACTTTATCCCATAGCGATGGTCCCTCTCCTTAAGAAAAACTGGGACCCATCTGCTCTATCTAGCATAAGACCAATCTCCATGACCACAATTCTGTTAAAGGTCATTGAAGGTGTGATCAAGGAGAAAATACAAGATGTTATTCTGGACAACATATCCCAGTTGCAATTCACAAAGAAGGGCTCATCCACACTTTCTGCAATCGGGGAGGTAAAAATTCTCTGTGATCATATCAGATCCAAGAATCTATACAAACTCATTGCCATTCAGCTAGACATCTCTGAAGCATTTGATTCAGTAGATGTCAACATCCTGCTCAATTGCCTCTCATCACTAGACATTCCTACTCAAATCATTCAGATATTGGACAATCTACTAAATAACAGATTGGTCCACATTTCCCTTAATGGTTTCTTTACAGATGGTTTTATTTCTTCAAGATCCATACCCCAAGGATCTCCACTTAGCGGTATCTTATTTATACTCTACTTAAACCCCCTTCTTAAACAGATTGAGGCAGAACTTCCAGGAATCTATATACCCCAGCTGAAAAAACACTGTAAAGCATTTGCCTACATGGATGATGTCCTTGTCACCTTACCCTCTCAAAAATATCTAAAACCTCTCATCCAAATAATCAAAAAATTTTCCAAATCCTCCAAACTTTCCTTCAACATCAACAAGTCATCGGCCTGCAAAATCAACACCGGCAAGAAGATATCATTGCCTTTCTCAGCAGACCCCCAAAACTTTTTGGGGTTTTCTATATACAAGTCACCGCAAGCCATGTCGATACAAATACAGAATTCCATCTTTGAAGCCACCACCAACACAGTTAAAAACCTTGCCAAGGTTTATTTTTCACTGCAAGGGAGAATCTATCTCCTTAATATCAAGGTAATGGCAAAGATTAGCTACTATCTACCCATAATTAACATGCCAAAGACTTTCAATACAAAAATCAACAGAATCTGTGCACAGCTTTTGTGGAATGGTAAAACAGCAGCCATAGGAATTGAATGCATGCAGTGACATAGTAAAAATAGTGGTATGTCATTGCACGCAATGTTTTCTATATATTACCAAAAGTGCCACTCTCTGATCAACATCCTACAAAAGAAATTTCCCCAGATTGTAGAGGAACAACCAGTCATTCCGTCAGACAGACCTCCACCTTCAAAGAAAAGCTGGCTAAATCAGATACTTGACTACCTTTTCGCTCACAATGGCCACTCTACCCTAGTATTCAGACAAAAAATCTCCATTTGGGATGCTCATAGCCTGCTTTTTCACACACAAAACACTACCATTCCTTACCTCGGCGGTAACAATCAGGTGGCCACCAGGTTTTTTAAGCATCTTAAGCTGGAGTCAAGGTTCCTGGACATTCTAGTGAAAATCAACCTGAATTCACTCCAGACAAACTGGTTTCTGTACTACAGGAGATTCCTCAAGAATATAGATCTACATGTCACAACTGCCATAGAACCTGTGAAACCTTTAATCATATGATAAATGATTGCCCAGCATATAACAAAATCAGAACTTTCCTTACTTACCACTGCCACATCTCCCTGAACAAAATCTTAAATATTAAATGCTGCTTCCTGTCCAGGGATTATGTCACCACAAGACTCTCAACCTTTCTCACTTATGCCATCTGGATGGTCAGATGTCGCAACAAGTTTACCTTTCCTCTTCCCAAGCCTGCAGACACATTCATTTCCAAGCTAAAGGAATTTTGCCATAAGGACAGAATCTCATTCAGATTTTTATTTGACAACACGTGGAGCCTGATTAAGCTGGATTAACAACACCAATAACCACATCAGAACATTTGGTTGCCTGACTAACATGGATAACTTTTATTTTTGATTTACAATTGTATCATTATTACATATGGTTTTTCAATAAAATTATTTATAAATAAAAAAATATTTTTTAATAAGCAATTTTTAGTAGTTTTTGCATTAAATAAATATCTATCCCCCACCCCCCAATTAATAAATATTTTTTGTTAGTAAATAATATAAACTGAAACTCTGTTGTGGTTAATAATTTTTATTCTTATTTTAAAAGTAAACATTACAAAATGTTCTACTTTAAAATTCAGTTGCTTTTTCTATCATGCTTTGTCTTACTGATTTTTTTTTTATAATTGACCAAAATTTCAAGCTACAGGTTATTAAAGATGAACACATTATTTTTTTTTTGTTGTTTTTATTTTTTTAATTGTGATAAAATGTAAACATAATAATTCAAAAAATGCACAGAAATTTAGAAAATTGAAATTTAAAATATAGTAAATAGATCATTTTCAGATTGATTTCATACTTTAATATATTAAGTTTTTTTGTCTAATTTATTAGTTTCTTTATTATATTTGCTTTTTTTTGTTGTTTTTTTTTATTTTTATTTTTTTTAAGTGTCATAGCATCGGCCAGGACGTGAATCCGCAACCTGGGCAACTGCCTGCAAGTGCAAGGCAGTCATGCTGTCCTCTCGACCACCAATGCAAGACATTTATATTTGTTTATAAATAAAAAAAATATTTTTCTTTTACAAAAACCTCTGTTTATATTATTTTGTTTATAATATTTTCTCTTAAATATATAAATAATTTGAAGGCTTTAATTTAATATTAAATACATATTTTTATTTCAAAATATTGTGAAATAATTCTGAAATGTGAGGAAAGATATATATGATGGATTGGATAAAGATGATGTGTATGTATATACATCATATGAACATGATAAAATAAATGTGATGATTTATTCTGTTAAGAAATGTTGACATAAAAATTTTAATTAATATAATTGTTATTGCATTTTTATTTTGTTATGACCATTTTTAGTTAAATATTCTCTAGTGCTTTTATATTATATTGATAAATGGCAGAACAATAACTTTATATGTAATTAACTTAATTGATAAAACACACTATCTGTTCATTTGTGAATGAATCAGTGCTGCCAAAATTTTAAAAGTTGCTCACATTCTCAAATTGACACAATATTAAGATGAACAAAAATATATTGAATAAAAATATAGAATTAAATTCTCTGCTTAGCTTGGTGAAGTAATAAAGTAGCATATTCTGAAACTCAAGATTCTGGGATCTCCCTCAAACTCTAGCACTTCTAGGGAACTTGAACTTTCAATAAAAAACATTCATTTATTATTATTCTATAAAATTAAATTTACTTAAAGTGCTACAATAATAAAGATTATTTTTATTTCAAAAATGTTAATGTTCTGGAAAAGAAAAAGAATTTAATAAATATGTTGTTCTGCAAATGCAAATGTGTTTGGTGCAACTTTATACCAGCAGATCACATTTATCAATAAAAGTTAATAGTAGATTAATAGAAATTTTGCAAAATCCATAGGAAAGTGAAAATTGAGATTAACTTGGATGGATAAGTAATGCATAGGTAAAACACTAAGCAGATATTACTTATAAAAGATGGGTAACAATAAGTTTTAAATTGGCTTCTCATAAAAATTATTGTAAGAGTTATAAAAAAATCCAAAGTGAGATGAATTATTGACATAATGATGGAATAATGCAAAAAAGGAAAGTTATAAATCTGAAATACATGATGTAATAAATCAATATTAGTATATTGTAAATACCGAACTTTAAAATGTAATTAAGTGGGATTTGAATTAAGACTTTCTAGCTTTTTTCAGATATCCAAGCTTTCTTCAGCTATCAACTCCATCTTATATAACTGATACACATGTGAAAAGATAAATGATCTCCAATATACATATTTCATTAGATTTTCAATGATATGGATGGACACATGTGAAAAGATAAATGATCTCCAATATACATATTTCATTAGATTTTCAATGATATGGATGGATGAAAAGTTGGAGGGTGGAGAAGATTGATGGATGTCCATTAAAGTTTGAAGACTTGCTATCTTAATATAAACTGAGAACTGATTATTTATATGTGTGAGAGGTGATGATATGGACCAACAGATGAATGCTAGTTCTGTATGAAATACGTATATTGGAGATCATTTATCTTTTTCACATGTGTGGGGTCATGTGTAACGGTTATATATGATTGAATGAATAGCTGAAGAAATCTTGAAAATCTGAGTTCAAATCCCCTTTAATTAAGATAAATGATACATAAATAGTATGTATGGAAGTGTGTGTGGTATCTGTATAAGGGTAGTTTCAGAAATTTTTTTAAAAAATATTTTATTGCTTTAAATTCTATGAAGATAAATATTTTGAACAGTGAAATAATATTTTATTATAGAATGTGTTAATTAAATTACGATAATTAAATAGGTTATCTGCCAGAGATAGTAGTTATGATTTTAACCACACAACTTTCTAATTATTTAATACAGCCTAAATTTATTATCTTAAATGCTTGGAACTAATTATCATCTGCACCGAAAGTTACCAATAATATTAAGTGCAGAATTGAGTTCTTAATCATAAGTTAAATATAGAATTGAATTGTCATAGGTTAATGATTTTTAACTTAATTGTTATGACGAAGTGTTTTTAATGAGATTCCAAAGTCAATCATAGATTGAGGTTTCCAATTTCATTTTGCTTTTTCATATTGAATATGTTTTAGGCAATAGTAATTGCTAGTTATAATGAATATATAGTTTATATATAAATATAGAAATGTTATAAAAAGTAATTCCGTAAATCCAGCTTTATGGATTTAATATACAGTTTTCTATTTTGCAAACTGTGATATATCTAAAGTAAGAAGAATAAAGTCTAAATAAATCTGCTCATAGGAAATCAATGGCAATATAAAAATATTAGATTGCCTCTAGAGAATACCTCAGTATGTGTAGATTTATGAACATTTGCATACTGAAGTAAATAATCTCTATCGAGCAACTAGTTTTAGCTTTTTATGTGTCTGACCTATAGTAATGTAGATATAAAATAATTTCATATACATATACTATATAGATAGAAAAAAAAGGGTTCATAGGTTTTTACCTCATATATAGGCATATAGATGACAGATAGAAATAGCCTTAAGTAGATCACTTCAACATTAATTGTAAGGTCTTCTTAAGCATCATTTACAGAGGAATAGTGACAAAAAAGACACTACTTATTTGGATGATCAAATATTGTTGAGGAAGGTACTAGGTAACTATTTATTATCCAATAAATGAATGACATTTATTTAGGCTAGATTTTTCTCTCTCTCTCTCTCTCTCTCTCTCTCTCTCTCTCTCTCTCTCTCTCTCTCTCTCTATATATATATATATATATATATATATATATATATATATATATATATATATATATATATATAAACATAGAAAATTTAACAACCATATTTTGTGTATTTCATATAACAAATTTATAGTTGTGATACATGAAAGCAAAGTATCAAGTAAAACAACCATTGCAAACTAAAATTACATGATCTAGTAATTATATTTTTATCTGTAATATTTTAAATTAAAAGTGAATTCTACATTTAGCTAATATCCAAGATTTTATAAGAATCCTAAATCAGATAGTAACATTTATACATATGGAGACTGAATATATAACAACCTTTTAAATATATTCACAAATAATTTAGTCCTTTTCATAAGACGTTATAGGATATTTTCACAAGTTTATAAATTTAAATGTGGAAAATTAACAGGTGTATTTTGTGTACTTTTATAAAAAATCTTGTATTGAGGTAAAGTAATTATTAAAATTGCAGAATGAAATTATGGTTGTCTAAAACTTGTAGTTTTATTTAAAATACTTTATGCTAAAAATGAATTCTGCTTATATATAATGTTATAAGGATTGTAAATCAAACAATAATATTAATATATGTTAAGAATGAAAGTATAACTTTTGAAATACATTCTCAAATAATTTAGGGTTCTCTGTATGTCAATCAAGTTTTAAATAGATTTTTACAGATTTATAGATGTAAAGTTGAAAATTTAAAAATGCATTAATTAATATATATATATATATATATAACTCTACTTAAACCATTAAACTTTTGTTGTACATATAACATATTTAAATGAAAAGGCAAACATTAGTGAAAGTATAAACTATAATATTTATGCCTTAAATATATTGCTGGACTTTAATAAATAACAAAATAATTTTGTTTATATTTGTGATAACTTCAATTAATATTCCTGATAAAATTGGTGATGATAAAATGTAATTCAATTTTTATTTATAATGATCTTCCTGTTGTTTTCTTTCTCCATGAAATTTAAAGCATATATTTTTATTTCTTAAACTGTATTGAATATGTTAGTTCACAAAAATTGAATGTCTAAAATAATAAGATATTAGATAGAATTCTTTCAAATCCAGCATTAAATTTTCATGATTTTTCAAATGATTTCTTAAGAATTTCTAGAATGAATATTGATCAGAAGCTTACTCATAAGATGAAGTTAGAGATAAAATATTTTAATGTGTCATTCAATTGTTAGATGCTGTGATAAGGTTACTAACAGACCCCAAGATAGAAGAATGAAATGGCCTTTAAAATGATGATGACTATGTAAAATAAACAATCAGTGTCTGGAAAAAATGCTCCTTTTGTATAATAGAAAATTGATTTATTAAATGCTAGGTATTGTTTCCAATACAAATGGTGTTTTCTGACTTCTTCTTTTTCTGTTACTGAAGTTATTAAAGAGTCTGATTATTGTAGTTTCTCATGAGGATAGGACATTTCCTTATATTAACTTGGATTTTATGTTTTCACAGAAATATTTTTATCCTTTAACTACAATCACAGCTTTCTGATTCCACTTCCTTTTTCCATTTTTTATTAACTAAGCCCTTGATAATTAAAAATTGAAAGGAAGAGACTTAGTAGGTTGGCAGTCCTTAGTTGCGATCTTTGCAAAAGCAGTACAATCACTAATGTGTTAGATTGGAACTGAACTTCAGTGAGGCAGAAGTTTCAGCTGGAAAAGGTTTCATGTTTAGGCAACACTATTTAGGGATCTCCATAAAAGTGGAAGGGCCTAGAAAGTGTTATTAAAAATAGGTGGATTTCAATCTGCTAAGTTATCACATCTGGTGGATAAGTCATTTCAGATTTGAAATAATAAGCAGTAATAGTAATAAAACATGAGGCAGTAATTCTTCTAAAGGTAAGTATTATAAATCTATTTTTTTAAAATATAGGTATATGGAATGTGCAAATTTTATTTGATACAAAATCTTCATGATCAGAATGAAAGAATGCATTGATAGACAGGGAGCTGTTAAGATTTAATATTTATAAAGCATTTCTTAGCAAAACTCATTTCCCAGATAAAAGAAGTTTAATAGAATAGATTGATGATACATGTGTTTTTGGAAAATACAAATCAGTCAGTAAAACAATAATGCATAGTGTTGGATTTGCTGTAAAATCTAATATAGTCATTTCTATTTTTAGAATTCCTTGTCATGTCAAAAAAGGCTAATGAAATTAAAACTTAATTTGCCCAGTGGTATTCATGCCTATGCTCCAATTTAGATTCTGAGAATGCATAGAAAGAAATATTTTATTCCTCATTGGATAGCATCAGTAAATTAATGCCATATATTAGTGCAAATACTAGATAAAAAATATTGGAAATAATCATATACAGTATTAAAAATTTAATGGCTTGTTGTTAATAAATTTATTCACAACACTAAAGTTGATTAACATAAACACATTTATTATGCATAAAAGACCAATGTAAAAACATGGCTATATCCACCATCAAAACAATAGTGTTTCATAGATTGTATATTATTGTTAGAAATCAGAATACAAGAGAAGTTCATATTCTATAAACACTAACAAGCACATATTGTTAGAAAGATCATAGACTAGTGTAGACATTGATGCATCCAAACATTATAATACAAGAGAAGTTTACATTACATAAACACTTACAAGCACATATTGTCAAAAAAGATAATAGATTAGTATGTTCCAAGATTAAAATGACAGTTGCATTATATAAGTAGATAATGTTCTAATCATATTTACAAAAAAAATAATGTTTGTTCATTAGAAAAGCACAAAAATTGTTTGTTTGGATCTTAAAACTGTCATATTACTGAAGAATGGAATTTCTCAAGGAGTATGTAGGGTATAATTAAAACTATTATGGAATTCACTAAAAAAGAGAATTGTGACTGTTTTTCTAAAAAAGATATTATTAGTGATTTAATTAAAAAGACTCTCACATTCTATACTTTGAAAAATAATAGATTTAATGTGGAACTTCATAATACATATAAAGAAATGATGGCATATATTCAATGACTCACAAGTAAGTATAAAAATGATTGGTGTATTAAAACTGCAAAGAAGATAAAAGTGATAGAAACATGTAAAGCTGCAATAAAGATAAAGCTTATGGAAGCCATTCTATATTTTTTTTGATTTAGTCAAAGCAACATCTACACTTGAGCAATGGAATCACAATCCTACTAAATCCAGCAATGACTTTCTCTCATATGATGACAATATTTTGAATGGCTGGAAAAAAAATTTGATCATCTTTTGACTAATGATATAGGAATTAAAATGAGAAATTTTAATGACATTTCCATTTTATCTAATTTACATATTGATAAAGTTATCCAGTTTGGTAAAACTGCTCTTTGTAATCTTATAAATAGGAAGACAGCATGCTTGTGATGAAATACCTGTAAAAGTTCTAAAATATAGTGGCATGATAGTTCAAAAATGCTGGAAATTTTGTTTAAAGTTTATATGGATCCATAAAGTTGTCCACCTGATCTTTAATATGCTTTTATTTTTCCATTTTTTAAAAACCAAGTTAACAAAAAAGATTGCAGTAAATAATATGGAATATTATTATTATCTTTAACAGCAAATGTACAAGAATTTTATTGAATACTTTGCCTTCCAGTATAGATGAATGATTATCAGAGACTCAATGTGATTTTAGATAGTCACCCTATAGACATCGATATTTGATTCAATTAATATGTTAGATCTAAGACTTTTGTAAAATTTTTTGGTTGTCTATCAAAGTTTATTCATATTATACAGTTTCTACATGATGGAATGAGAAAATATGTTATTACTACAGGTGAAAAATCAGTGACATTTGACATGAACTCTTCTATTAATCAAGAATGTGTATTTGCTCCATCATTGTTTTTAATTTTTATGCCAATGGTCTTTAGAATATTTTGCAGATGGATTAATCAAATAAATCAAGATATGGAACAAGTTTGATGATGAGATTTTTCATTTAAAGTGATTAAAAGCAAAACCAGAACTTTTTCTTCTTGGATTCTAGATTTACAGCATTCTAATGATTTTACTATTTTTTTCCAATTCGAAAAACAATTTACATATTAAAATTATTGATGTTTTGAATGCAATGTATAAAACCTTGGTTTATTAATTAATGTTCAAAAAACTAAAGTTTTTTATATCGGGGACAGAAAAAAAAAATTTCAGCAACTTTTAGCTTGAATGGTTTATTAACATAAAAATGAAAGCCAATCTAAATATTTTAATAGTTTTATAAATAAAAAATGAATTTAGATGTTGAGATACAGCACACACACACCAATGTGTTGCTAGTGCTTTTAACAAGTTAAAAGAGTAATTTATCACACGAAAATTACTACTTCAACTAAGTTACCTGTATTTAAAATTATTTTACCTAATTTACTGTATGGAAATAAAATATGGATATTCTACTTATTCCATATAATAGTGTCAGAAAAGTTTTATTTAGGTGAGCTCCATAATATTTTAAATATACAATGGTAAGTTTATAGAAGCAATCAATAATTTTCTAACTTGCTTGGAGTAATGCTATAAAAGTCCATTATTATAAAATCACATTTTCATTAGTCTGGAGATGTAAACCAAATGAACAATGTAAGTCTTTCTATAAGAGTATTTATGGTAAACTTAAGCATAATTTTCAGGGGAGAGTTTGATCTTGTTTACATTATAATAATTAACTCAAAAGTATCCTGAAGTGAGGCATTATTGTTTTCATTGCTAAGATATGTCAAAGAGTAGAATACTTTAGAGAACAATAATTAAAATTAGTGTTGAATATATTTCAGAATTTTTTTGCTGAACTAAAACAGCATTATAGGACATCAAGTAAATAAAAAAATGGATCAGCTGATCTATATGTGAATGTATTTATGTTTCACAGATTGGATTATATATATATAGTCATCTCAAAATTCATTTCTAGAGTATTTTCTCTTTCTCTCTGCTTTCTTTCTTTTTTATTTTGGATTTGGAATGACTATACTTCTTTAAAAATAGCTGTGTATTATTATTTTTATTATGCTTTTAGAGAAATTTTAAGAACATAACTTATTTTTCATATAATTACAAAGTTAATTATTTACATTAAATAATCTTTATAAAATACACTGCATAATTTAGTACAATAGCCTAAGGACATCCAATCAATTCCAATTCTCACGTTTCTAACACTCAAATTTTTTATGAACTTTGGAACAATAAAGCCTTCCCATAATGTGTATATTTTTAAGAGAGGATTTGTAAATTTAGATGTTTTTAATACTTTTCAAAACTTTGTGATAAGTCTTTATTTAGATTATTTAAAAAGAAAATGTTTTGAACAATGTGTTTTATATTTTATAGGTTAATATTTCAGATTAGTGTGTGTGCATATATATATATAATCTGTTAAAAATATTTCAGATTAGTGTGTGTGCATATATATATATAATCTGTTAAAAAGTAGAATTTGTGAATCCCAAAAAAATAAATATCAGTTTTCAATTGCTCTAAATAAAATTGTAACAAAAATTATTTTTAACATCTCACATTTCAATATTAGACAATCCTTCAAAAATAATATCTAAGCCTTTTAATAAACTTTATTTTAGCTAAAATGAAATTCACTAGCATTGATGATGCATGTTTACAATATGATAGAGATGAAGAAACTATGCACCATTTTTTATTTTATTGCTATGAATTACATACTCATAAAAAACATTATAATTAACATAACTGATTTGTATACATCATCATGAAATTAACTTATTAGTAGTCTAAAAGAGAGGACTTTTCCCAAGTACTACAGTTTTTAACCAAATTACAAAAATGAAAACAAAAATTCAAACTCTAACTCCACATCTACTAGATATTTATTCTGTTACTTGTAACCTTCTGTTTTTAACTAAAAATTGGTAAATAAGATATAAATAATCATCTAACCATATATATTCACTCTAAATTTTATTCATATGTATAAACACAACATATATGATTTATTTTTCATAAATATAACACTGATATAATATAAATCTAGCTGCTCTCAGTTTTTATGTCATCTTTCAATGCATCCATTATTTTCTTGCTTTACACAATAATGTTATATGTAAAGAAAAAATTAAATCATTTAAAAAATTAGGTTTGGCTTTAAAATATCATATCATGATTTAATTTTTTTTTATCTTGGACTATTAATAGTTGCTAATAACTAGACAATATAGTTAGAATTAAAATCTTATAAATGATTTTTAAAAATCAATCAAAGTCTAAAATTTATGAAAGTTTTTATATCAAATGATATAAGTGGATTCATACTGATTAAAAGCATTTCAGCAAGAGTATAGAGACAAGGAATATTTACATGAAAACTATGCAAAGTCTTTCAAAGATATTTAATATCTTTTCATTCATCATGCATTTTGTAATAAAACAATTTTTTAATTTTTCTCTATGCTTTTTATTCAATTATCTAACAGTTTCGTTTGTTCAACAGTCTTTTTCAGAGAATTTTTTTATAATAAAAACAAACGTTCTGTAAAAAATTGTTGAACAGTATTTGAAGTTTTTTACATAGTTGTGACACTTTTTTAGATCTGTTCTATTAAAAGTTTAATTAAACATTTTAACTGTTATATGCACTAATATTTTAAAAATATTTAAACTGTTCACCAACTGATGATAAAAAATGCATTCTTGTAATCAAATATCTTTATTTACATTTATATATTTTTTAAAAAGTATTATACTGTTGTGGTATATTTTTATTTTTTAGTATAAAACATATTTACATGTTATATTGCATAACAAATCATGTGACATTAGGGCATCAAAATAATGAACTAAGAATCATTATTTTATTGAATTAATCAGAGTAGATTTTTTTTCACCTTCCCCAGTAAGCAAAAAAAATATTTACAGTTTAAAATATTATTAAGCTTAACAGTTTTAAATTATAAATTATTTTCAAACAAAATATACATTTGTAAATTTATACTTTTACCTTTTTTATAAAATATAAAAAAAAATGATAAAATTTTCTTACAAAAATATATTTTTTTACCATCATGTCATAAATAAGTCAAATATATTGAAAAACGTTATTGCATAATATAAGTAAAATGTTTAATTAAACCTTGAATAAATCCAAAATTTGTCTAATTTTATGTGCAATATGCAACAGATTTAAAAAGTATTAAAACTCTACAACAATACAATAAATTGTATAATTGTTACAAGAATACTCAATAAATAACTAGAAGATTATATAGAAACTATGTTTTAACTTATTACTATATCAGAGGTATTATAAAAATAATGCATTTTTTAAAAAAATATATCTGTAAGAAATGCAATTATTAAAGAAAAGACTATGCTTGTAATTATGAATAATTATAATATAATAAAGTTAAAAAAATATTATGATATAGAAATGGCAATCCTGAAATCTTTTCCAAAATTTCAATTCAACTGCAATTCTTAACTTTAAAAAAATAAAAATTGTGGAATTCCATAATTAACATTTGGCATTAAAAAAGAATTGTAAAACATGTATATTTAAAATTATTTTGATTGTTTACTTTATGCAATGAACTTTATAAAAATTAGCACATCACAGGCTGCAATGATTTTATTGAATCACATAAAAAATACATTCATTCATAACATTATTTAGAATCAACATTTTGAATTGCAATGCTGATGTCATTTTTCTTTTTTTAAATGTCCGTGGAATAGTATTTATGATTAATAAAAAGATCATCTATCACACCCTTATTGTTATGATATAATAGGAGTATGATCCAAAAATGGTAGATTTTGAAAAAAAAAATCACACATTACACATTCCTTTTTTTCTATATACTTCTCCCTCTTTCATTGACACTCAAAATGCATAACAATTTACTAATATAGCAGCCATATTTAAAAAAAAACTGTTGCCAAAAGATTCTATTTCTAAGAATACAATGTACAAATTTTATCACACTATATAGTTTATATATTACAAATTTTCAAACTTTCTAACGAAAAGTAATAAAAAAAATTTGATTTCTAGATGCTCTGTAATAAAATATGAGAGCAAAATTAAAAACTAATAGTTATCTGTTTCAAATTATTTGATATGCTGATATTGTACTCTTGTAATTTATTAATCATGTGATGCTAAACAATAAACTTTTTTACAATGCATATTACTGAATTTTTTAGATTTATGTTATAAATATTTTTTTCCAAAGTCATTTAAAAAAGCACTACTAACTATTTTTATTGAGAAAATATATCTGAAAATAGAATATAGTAGAGATAAAAAAAAAACTGTTGCAGAAAAATTTTAAAGTTAGCATTTGATAATATGTCAATTAATGTTATAAGCATGGGTGTTTCACAGATTGATATGTGTAACCTCTATGAAGTATCATCAACTTTTTTTGCCCCCACCCCCATTTTTTGTAAAATAACAATAGACATATTCATTTATAACTGGGCAGTAATGCTACTTACAAATATTGATAAAAGCATGGGTACTTAAATAGTTATCAAAATATAGGTAATAAAATATAGATATTACTGTCCATTTGAAAACACCTGAGAGCATAGTTACAACATATGTAAAAAAATATTATTACAACTTATATTTTAAAAAATTATGATATAATGTTACACATAATATCAAAAAATTTCCAGACATCGATATAAACTTAGAATGTTTAGATTATAATAAGAAGATATAGCAAAAAATAATTGATTATTTGAAAATTAATAGGAAAACACATTTTCTGAACTAATTTAAACTACAAAATTTTGCTTCAAAAACTATAAACTACAAAAAAAAAAAAAGAAATGAAAACTGTAAGGAATAACTAGTTTTTTTCTAAATATTAAAAGTATGTTTACTTTTGCAGCAAAAGGTTTATTTTTTATTTATATAATTTTGTTGATTTTTATAATTTTTGCATTTATTATATCTTTTATTTTAATTCTAAATAAATAATTCATAATCCAGTATAATATTAATTATATATATATATATATATGTGTGTGTGTGTGTGTGTGTGTGTGTGTATAAAAGTAACTACAACATTTTTATTGAAGTGTAGCTAAAATTAAATGTTTTTAACATTTTCTTATGGATTGGTATATTATAATCATTTTCTAATACCAGTTAATCATGATATAGTTTATATCCCTTTGTCTCAAAACTCTGGGTTTAAATTTGATTTCAAGTTTAAAAATATTTTTAGGAGCATTAAGTTAATCAAATACAAAGCCCCACTTATAAAAATGGAAATTGTTTAAAAATTAGATATAACGTATTAGCATATTATTAATGTAATTTATTAACAGATATTCTTTAAAAAATAATTTGAAAAAATGATTAAAAGTAATTTTATAACTTGCATTATTTATTTTAATATAAAAAAAATATTATATCAGAAAGTCGTAATAAAAATGGTATCATTTTTGTTCATTGTAAAATTAAAGATAAAAAAAAATTGTAATACTTTAAAATATTTAATAAAACAAAAAAAGGCATTAACTATTTGAATTTACTTGACATTTGCATTATTCAAAAAAAAAATATTTATAATAAAAATTAAAGCTTTTTGCATGATTTTTGAAAAATTGGTCTAATGACTATTTTATGAATGTTTTTTTTTTTCTATTGACATTTTAGAAATAAGAATATAGCATAAAATTGCAAACCTTTTGGTTTTATATTTTTTACAGAGCTAAAAATAAATAAATTACAAATTAAATGTTTTTGTTAAGGGAAATTGTATTATGAAGACAATGTTTTTACATCAAAATTAGAGTTATATAACTGGGCACTCTCATAAAGATGATTTTTAAAAAGAAACTGTTTGAATAATATTTTTTTCAATTTATGATATATATTCATAATTATTATGTATTTTGTCATTTGACTTGTCTCTGCTATATATAAATTTATTTTTGTAAATAATATTTTTTCCACACAAAAAATAGAAATGTTAATGAAGCAATAAAGCTATTTATAAAAAGTTAATAGATTAAAATAAAGAAAATTGAATGGCCAAATGATTTATTACTGTGTCATAAATAATTTTGTTTAGGTCAAGTTAAGATTCTAAAAATGTAGATTTCATAAAAAAAAAATCATAAAATATTATTTGAAAATGATATATCCAATCAGATGTTCCTGTTGCTATTTGATGGAAAAAATAATCAAATATTCTAAAAATGGGATATATATAATGCAAATCTTTGAAAAAGAAATAGCTCACCAAATAAAGACTTACTTTCTTTACAGAAAGTATAAAAGACTATAAAGGGATAAAATGCCACATGTACACAAAGAAGTAAATTGTAAATTAAACTTCATTATTTCAAATATAGGCTTTAACTGAAAATAACATTGACTACGTTTTGAAGACAGGTTGCAAATAAACAAAAAGGGTCATATAATATTCTTCTACCACATGAAAAAAATTAGAACTTTTTACTAAATGGAGCTATCATTTTCACTGTTTTCAATAATTACTATTTCATTTATATGCTATTCTCAAAAAAAAAAATAATTATTTTTAAAAATATGCAATTTTTATGCATATTTAAAATTTTTGAGTATGGTAGTTATCATTTTCTTTGCTTGATCTCCTACGAACACATCTCATACTTTCAATATAATGCATGGATTTGTTTCAGTTATGTCTTTTAAAATTTAAATGAAAACAGTTTTTATTTCACAAATTTAAAAAAAATCATATAAAATAGTTTAAAACATAAAACTAGTGATCAAAGCAATTTTATCAAGTGTTTTTTTTTTTATAAATAATAAAATAATAATTATTATTTTAATTACAATTAAAAACATATTCTGAAATCAACTGTGTCTTTAAGAAAATTAAATCAACCATTCATAAAATAAAGAAATGAAATAAACAAATAAGATTTTATAATAATAATAAAAAAATACATTGAGTTGATGATGATGATGGTTTAAAAGAAATTTTATTTCAGACTAAAATTTTATATTGTTTTACATTTGTATGCATATGTTTAGATGACTAAACATAGGAATTGTACATATAGGTTTGATATGTATAAGTTTGATGTATATAAATACATAAGTCCAAAGAATTTAGTTATGAACTTGGTCAGCAAATTAGGTTGTTTACAAGGCTTTAAATTGTTATTATTACATGCATTAGGGTTACAATTTCTGTAAACATTGATTTGATTGGAGTTTGTGTGTACATTGTCATGCAGTATTTATATATTAGACTTTTATGGATACATATGTATACATTACAATTTGCTTATTCACATGCATTTTAGTATGGTTTGTGACTATATTGACATTGGTGTTTTTTGAACTGCTATTAGTTCTTGTTGTCAGAGTTTTGTGTGTTTATTCTTGTCATTATTGATTAGTTAGTCATTGCTTAGATGCTTGGTGCATTATTAAAGTCCTTTTGTGCTCATCTTCTTGCTTGATTCTGCTGTTTGTGTGTACTAGATGTTTAGATATTTTAAACTAGTACTTGCATGTGTTTAAGTATTAAAGTTCAAAAATGTACCCATGGGTGGTGAACCCCTAGGCATTTTGTTGAGCTGGATTTAAGTTTCTAGCATTGCATCTCATTTATGAAGTTGAACATTTATACTGGGACTTTGTATAAAGTTTTGATAGCTTCAGGGTGTGTTATGGATGCTGACATTGATGTATGTTGAGTTTGGTTTGAGGTGGATAACACTTGAATAGGCTTAGTTCTGAAGTAATATGTGAGTTGGTTGTGATCTGTTAGAGCATCTTTGGAGGGTAGTGTTTATGACATTTGAATGGTGATGGCATGGTGATTGATCAGATATTTCAGTGTTGCCTTAGGCACTATCATGTGGCAGCTAAGATATCAGGATGGTTGATTTTTTATCTTTATCTTTCAGCTGTGCTAGTTTGTTATAAAAGATTGATACTGTTGATTTGTGTTGTTGTTAAATGTAAAGATGCAGTGATTGCAACAAAATGCATAGAGCACAAAAGTGGCTGCACAGAGCATGGGGGAAGTGTCTTTGTGCTATGCACTGATGGTATCTTGGAGGAAAAAGTTGGGATGTCTGTATTCTTTGACCATATTATCATGGATGTAGACCAGTGCTGAGTAATTGTTGTACAGGTATGTTAAGTCTCTTCTTCTCAATGGCATATGGCACAGATAGCATATGGCACAGAAGTGGTTTATATTGGTGTAAAAGTATTTATATAAAAAAGCAAGGGATACAGATTCATTTTGTGGAGGAATTTAAAGTATTTAGGCAACAGGGATCATTTATTGAAGTTTTATAGAAGTTGCCAGTTGTACATTCTGAGCATTTATATGAGGATATTGTGGATCAGGTTTGGATAAATTAAGGCATAGATTAAAATTTGTTTGTATGCAGAATGGATATTTAGGTAGATATAGCTTTTTGGTAATTGATGGGATGTAGCCATAAGAAGGTGATAGCTTATCTGTGGGGGTTATTTGCAGTAGATATTGTAATACTATGAAATATCTGAGGGTGATTACTATTAGGTCAGTCATCTTTTATATGTGAAATGCATTGATAATGTGCAGACGAGTGGATGGCTATGTCATTTTGTGGATGTGGACATTGTCTTTCTATGCCACAATAGTTTTTTTGCATAAGGAAGAGCTTTTGGATGTGAATGTTTTAGAGAATGTAATTACAGAATAGTAGTAGATTATTTTGATGATAATTAGCTGCTTAAACAGTTAAAGATTTGAGCACATAGAAAAATAAACTTTTGATAGTGAGGTGGTGATCTGTTCTGCCTAATCTTGTTTTACATTTCTGTTTTATTGTACTGCTCCTCATATAAAATGAAAAGCTGAGGAAAAAGGTGGATTTGTCCTGGTGAATTTGTATGCATGGCTTGCTATTATAGAGAAACCAGGTGGCAGTTTTGCTTAAATTTTGTGTGTGGTTGTGAATTCTTGAAGTATTTTTTGTAAGGTTGATAGTTTGTTTTGGATGAAGACAGTATATTGTCCACATATATAATTCATGCTATATGTTGTAAAGTATTTGTTCTGTGGAAGCATGTAATAGTTTGAAATTTTTTTACTAGGAGTTGATCAATGTAAAACATAAATAGTAGTGATCTAAGAGAAGAAACTTGGAAAACATATAATATGGGAGTGAAAAGTGGTAAGACATTGGAACTGAGTGTAATGTGAATTTTACAGCAAGCAGTAAGTTAATTAAAACTTAGAGACGTGTATGTGAAATTGTAAAATTAGTTAACATGTCAATTAATGTTTGACAATGACTAAATAGAATGCTATTTTAATGTCAATCTGTACTATAATCAGTGTATATTTTTTACATTTTTATACTGAGATCAGAGACTACTTTGAAGATCAGTGTTACCTTCATATTAATTGATTTCTTCTTTACATGTTGGATGGGTAGATTGGGGAAGTAGATGGGATTCTGTTTATCTTTGTGAACTTTTTTGATGTTCTTGATAGCTAATAAACTCATGGAATTAAGACAAAGGTTGGAGAGATAAATATGGAGTTTGGCTTCTTGTTGAAATGAACTAATGCAAAATAACAAAAACCTTTGATGTTGTTGATCTGTGATAGATGGTTTATAAGGTTATATAAACATTGAGCAGTGAACTGGTTGAGATGTGCAAAGGTGAATTTGAGGATGCCATGCATCTTGGGGTAACTTTCATAAGATATAGTGACAAGTTTGATAGCAGTCTCACAGTATTAAATGAGGTGTCTCTATTTTTGGTTATCCAAAAAAGTCAGAAAGTCATTTAAATGGGTGGGGTATTTAAAGTGATATATAGTCCTTCCCTTGTTGTGTGCAGAATAAATGATTCCCTCATCCCAAAGAGCCTTGAGGACTCTGATAATAAAGGGATAACCCACAGCATTGAAAGTAGCTGTACTTGAATATATATATATATATATATATATATATATATATGTAGCTGTACTTGAATATATATATATATATATATATATTCAAGTACAGCTACATATAGTGAGTGTTTTATGTGGGCATGGACATTATGACTTGCCTATGTAATTTATCAGCCAATGCTAAGTCTGAAGAGAGATTGGTATGTAATGTAGTCTATGTTTAATAACAATATATTTATGAAAGCTAGATATCTTTTGGCAGAGCTGAATATTATGTCTTTAATTTTTTAATGCATGTTTCTGAAAAAATAAATTTTGGAGTGGTTGTGAGAAGAAGTATTCTCATGGTTATTTCTAGAAAAAGAAAGTGTATGTGTTTAAATTTCTTCTAGATTAATCAATAGGTTTTGTGCAGAAAGATCAAAGAATAATGAGGGATTGAAAGTTAGGTTGATTAAATGATGTATCATAGAAGAATAGAAGCATAGGATAATTAGGGAGATGTGTCAGCCATTGTGAAGTGCAATTGCATTGTTTTCCAAAAAAACTTCAGCACTCATGAGGATAATGATGTTTGATAAGTCATTTGGAGATGAAGTCTTAATATTGTCTTCTATTAGAATGGTTGGGTGGACACTTGATGCAAGCAAGAAGTTTATAGTGAGTATAATATTTTAGTGTATAAGGCTTGGTGAGATTTATGCAAATAATGATGTTAAGCATGGTGATGTGGAAATGAAAGATTACAATTAGTAAATTTTATCAATATAAAGATTTTGAAAGATGGGAATGAATATCCTGAGGTTATGCTAGATGATAATGTATTACTGGAGTAGGTGCAGAACCTTAATTTAGATAGAGATGAAGAGCCAGTCTTTTAGCAACTGCAAATCTTAGTCTTGAAAAGTCCTAGAATATGCAGTTGTGATTTCTCCCCCCCCCATTGTTTTAACTGCTATAACTTTGTATCAAATTTAGACCTTTGACAATAAATGCAGTTATCTTCAGCTTCATTAGGATTGTGCATGGGTTGTTTGTTTTGATGTATTGTTTGTGGGACTTGAGGATATAGATTGTGTCTTGTTGATCAAGTGTGATTGGATTGAATGCAGTAAATTTATGGGAATGGAGTCTTTTTCTATGAGGCTGGTCATTGCTGATGGAATTTTGGCCCCATATTGATTCTCTCTGATTGTTTATTCTTTTTTAGGTGACCAGATCCTCTTTTTATCTCTGACAATGGTAGTCTTATGGGTGGAAGGTTTTCAGTGAGTGATTTCATGCTACAGTAAATATTAATTTTATGATCATGTGTGGGATGTTTGGTTTGTTGTGATTGGTTGTTTCATTGAAGGTGTTTGCATATGGCTTTGTTGCATTGTTGCTGTACTCAATCTAACATGTGGTGTATTAGGCAATGTGCATGGTTGATCTGGAGCCATTTGACTAGACCTTATATCAGCAGTAAGTCCATTATTTGTTTTATTCATTGTAAAATCAATGGTGTGTGTTCTTTCATCTATGGAGGTGAATTTGAGAGATGTGTTGGGATAAAATTGATGATTCTGGCATGAGCATCCCCATTATCTTTATGTTGGCATTGCTTAGGTTGAGAGTTTATTGATGAGATTGTATTTGTTGGTGGGATAGTGGATAGCAAGGAGGCCATGCTGGCAACATAATTAACACTATGACTATAGACCTCCTCTATAGAGCCAAAGAATATCTTCTTGGTCCATGATATGTGTGGGTATGCTATCTGGGTTAATGTCCTAGTATAGTTTTAACTTGAAGTCATAGTTATTATGTTAAGTGGGTATTGGCATGTCTTTAAGGTATATGGTGTGATGTGAGACAATTTTACCAAATGACTCTATCATCTTTTTTTGGAAGTCATGTGTGGTGTCATGTTCTTAAGCATGCTGGTAATATAATTTTGGCCATCCTGATTAACTGATGGAACGATATTTGCTGAGGTTTTGATTTTAGCCACGAAGCATATTTTTGGTTGATATTGAAAAAATTAAGAGTTAGGTATTTTGGGTTGAGGTTTTCTGCATACAGTTTATGCAGACTTATTACTCCTCATATAGCAGGCACTAGGGAAGTGATAAAGTAATACATTGCTGTCTGAATGGATAGTATGATTGACTGGGGGATTTTTTGAAGGATGTAAATAGCCCCCTATGTGCATTGTTGAATTTTTCACTGATGATCTTCAGTACATCACCAGTCCACTGGGGAAGGGGTATCTTGAATTTTTAAATATAGATATCTGATATCATTTAGATTAATTTTTCTGAAGCATGAAATTGGTTTATTGTGGGCAACTTGGAATTATTTTTGATATTGATTGTTTGTGAATTACCTTTGATAATGTTTTCATGGAACACAGTGGAATTCAAAGCTGGGAATGCTGTGGAGATGATATTGACATCTCCCACTTGGTCATGTAATTGAAAAGCAATCCTTTTTTTAGTTTATTGATTTTTGGGAATTACCTTTGATATCAATGTTTTCATGAAACTTGGTGGAATATAAAGCTGGCAATGCTGTGGAGATGATATTGACACCACCCACTTGGTCATGTGATTGTGAAGCAAACATTTTTTTAGTTTTATTATTGGTAAATTATATGTTTTGTGAAAAACTCTTCTAGTCAATTTAAAAGTTTACTGTTTCTATATATATATATATATATATATATATATATATATATATATATATATATATATATATATATATATATATATATATATAAAAATAAAATTTACCTTAAAGTTTGTAAATTTTGAGCAGATTTTGGGGTTCATACATAATGAGTTTTGTTTTATTAACAAACACTACAAAGGTTTACTGTGGGATGACTACTACTACTACTACTATTACTATTACTACTACTACTACTACTACTACTACTACTACTACTACTATTACTACTACTATTATTATTATTGATATTGTTATTGAAGAAGTATAATTAAATGATCATTTAACTGTACACACATACCTCAATGCATAATATATATGTATATATATGTGTGTGTGTGCATGCTATGAGAATTATTCTTCTTATTTAAAAAATGTCTTTATAATTTAATTAGTGTATTATAATTTTTGAATTAATTATACATACTAAAATAGATCAGTGTCATATCTATTTTATAGTTGTCAAGGCAATCTCACATAGAATTGGTTAACATCACTTATTAGATAGGGTAATAAAAAATAGTTGAAATTCTTTAATTCCTTCACTATCAATCTAACCTCCAAATTTTTAAATAAACTTTAGTAATGAATAATTTTACTATGATTCCAGGTTTGATTTTTTTTTGTGCAATTAAATCTTTTTATGTATATTGCAACATGCATTTATAGACTATATTATAAATATTTAAGCCTTCTAATAATTAAAATTCTAAAATGTAAAAAAATAATATTTTAAAATTTTGAAAATAAGTATTGAACTGAAGGTCTTACCAATAATAAAGGAATACATTGTTATTGACTTCATGATATCTATTCAAAAAAGTTAAAAAAAGAAAATATTAGAATTTATACTATTAAAAAATGATATATTTAGAAGTAGTTATCATCAAAAACAAAACAAAAAAGATTCTAAAAGTTAATAAATTATAAATTATTAAAATATTTCACTTACAGTTTTTATGAAAATGATTTTCTTTTTAGCTTCTAATGGATTTTCTGTGGTAATTTCCAGTTTTCATAGCATAATTTATATACATCTATGAGTTTTTTTTAAATAAAATGTTTTCAAAGACAAAATCCACTCCCTGTAAAGTAGTTTTTGGATTAATAATGTCTTTTACAAAAATATTGCATCATATTCCTTAAAACTTACTGAAAATTACATTTTTTGTGATATTTAGCTGCATAGGAAATGAATGTAAAGCCTCATCCAATCACACATCACCACATTTTTTACAGTTTTATCAGAACAATAGAGTGTGCTGTCAGTCACAGACAAAGGTCCATAAAGATCCATATACTGCTGACATCTCTTGAAATTTTTTTAATTAATCCATTAAAAATGAAAGCTTCTTAGAAAGAATGACTACAACCTGTCCCATACCATAATTTAACATATACAACACTTTAAAACAACATAAAAAATAATGATTGCAGTGTCATCACAGTGTCTAAAATGTCAAATATAATAGTGCTATCACAGCTTACTTTCATGAAACACTTAAAAATATTAAACAGAAATATAATATTTTATTACACATAAAATAATAACATTGTAATAGTCTAGTTTTTTTATTAATATCTAGAGGATTTAAAATAAAATTAAGAAAAAAAGGGTATTTTGGTATTATTTCTGCTATGATGTATTTACTCATGTGGTGTCTTATTTCAGTTTGTGATGGGTTTAAAATAATTCTTCCAAGGAATGAGCAGACAAACTTAATTGATAAAATTTGTCTGCAGATTCCATGGAGTCATTATTTTAGAGATATGGCAAACTTAGAATAATACGTTATTTTGAGAAATATATTGTCCCATGTATAGTATGAAAGTTCAAATCTAAAAAAAATGGATATATATATTCAGTATAAAAAAAGGAAAAAAAACACACTATCATATTAAATAAAAAACAGGGAGTTATAGCTTTTTAATATGGCACTTTTTGTGAATTTTTATTATGATACTTTGTTTCATCAAAGCCATCCTTCCACATCCTGGTTTAATGTAATACTTTGTGCCATCATAAGCAATTGGCATGTAATACCAAACTTCAAAACTAAAAAAAAAAACATATCTTATATCCAGTGAAGGAGAAACATATTTATTATGGAAAAAGGAGAAACGTGAAAAACAATGCTGAATCATTTTTTAAATGGTGAGATTTAGTAACAAAATTTTAGCTTAAGTTAAACATTTAGCAAAAAGAAAACCCATAAATATATAAAGTTTTAACTGTAAATACATATTTCAAAATATTGTATTATTTACAAATGATGCAAGACATATTTTATATTGTGGGGGGGAGGGTAAAAAGGTCACTGGCAGACTGAACCATTTAATATCTTCTAAAATGATAAGGATAGGGTAGTTTTTTTAACATGGATTAGTCATGCCAGAATACTTGGTTACCATGACATCATAAATGAAAACTTTGAATAATTATTACAGAATGTAAATGTCATCAGAGCAATATGTCATAGAATAAGTAATACAAAAATATCAAAAAATATATATAATAAGTTAATTTTATTATCAAAACTGAAAGCTTTAGAATTTAAAAAATATATACTTAAAAATATAATTGAAAGAATCTGTGTTGGAATGTTTTGGTTGAATCTTATGTTATTTTTATTACAAATATAATAAAATTTGGCACACTAATTTTAAAAAAATTAAATGTACCAGACTAATTAGAAAATAGATCTTAAAAAGATAAGGTAATTAAAGTGTATATATATATATATATATATATATATATACACTTTAATCTACTTTATCCTCTTATATATATATATATATATATATATAAAGAGGATTAAAGAAGATTAACATATATGTTATATATTTTATATGGTTGCATTTTTGGTGAAAGACAAGAATGTTTTTTTAATTAATAGATATAACTATAATTAAGTAAAAATCAAACTTTAATTTTATTTTTAGAAATTAGTTAATAGGATAATTTTAGAAGAAAATGCTAAATTTAATCCCATACCCTTGCATATTTCTTCAGCATAACTTCCATATCTTCCTTACTTTCTGTGCATAAGAAGATTGCATCAGAAATAAAAAGACCTAATAATATATACACTCTCTCATATGTTAATTGTATCTCTACTCCTCTTCCTAGTCTTTCTATTACCCTCTCTAATTCTCTCAATAGGTGACATAGGCCACCATTTAGTTAATCCCACCTCACTTTTAACTCTAACTGATTCTATATTTTCTAATTGAAATGTATAATAATTATTTTCATACAATCTCTTAATAAGTTCCACTAAAGCTCCATTCATTTTGAAATTTACTAAATTTACCCATAATCTATTTCTATTTACTCTACCACACTCTGCATACAGTAGTATTACCTAATGCAAGCCATATTAATCAATGAATGCAATAAGGTTTGTATAAAAAACCCTATCTAGTGACTACTCATCTAATATAAACAGATTATTTTCTAGCTTGTGGCTTTTATCAGTGAGGAGCCTTGGATCTGAGACCACTGCACCTAGATCCTAGTATCTAATGCAACCCTCAAGCAGCCACATTTTATTTTTTTAGTTAACTATAAATCTGTGTGTTCAAAATAAAAAAACAGATGTTTTAATCCAATCTAATTCACTTGTATGAGTAGATATAAATTCAGTTCAGTATCTATAAATTTTTTGTCTTTGGTTCTTTAATAAACATAGTAATATCAACCAATGAGCAGGAATGGTTTTAAACTAATAAAGTTCATATGATCACCATTTCCTATGTATACACAAACTGTTAAAACAGTGGTAAACTCTCTACACAATTGTGCTACCCAGTGCAAGCCAAAATAATCAATGGATGCAAGAAAGTTTGTGCATAAAATCTAATCTAGTGCTTACTCATCCAATATTCCCAGAGTAGTTTTTAGCTTGTGATCTTCATCAGTGCTTTATAATAGCTAAAATGATATAAGATGACATTTTGAGGGTTGCATTAGATGTTAAGGTTTAGGTGTGGTACTCTCAGATTCAAGATTCTTAACTGATGAAAGCCACTATATGTGATTTTAATCAGTGCTTTATAGTTAAGTAAAAAGATAAAAAGTGGCTATTGGAGAGTTGCATTAATTATTTTATGCCCTGAATTTCCAGATTTATTAGGCTATAAATATTATAAGACATAAACAAATTTAAATATTATAATATCATAGGATGTCCATCTATATAATATATTAAAAGCAATACTTAATGTACTTCTATATTATTTGAGCATGAGAAGAAACTGATCATTTGTGTGAATTTTTTGATACTAAAATCATTTGTCTGGTAAAACATAATAATGAAAAAATAAAAAATAAAAGGTTAAGCAAAACATGCCATTAATGCAAAAACTAATAGCAGTTCTTTAATATAAATTGGTTTGCTATAATAAATTTTAGTCTTTATTTATTAATAATGCTCTGCATTGAAATCGTCATTTAATAATAAATGTTCAAGATGCTCTATGTTAGGCGTTAGTGTTAGAGATTAGACTTAATATTCATTTGCTTTGCATGTGGAACTAAATATTTCCATGGATTGTTGTTATTATAATAAAGATTGGAAATGAGGGGATTATATCTATCTAAACAGTGATGTTTTTTTTTTTAGCTTTTGATATTGCTAAAAAATTGTCGATTTCTATTTGATAATCCATGAGCTTCTTTGTTCGAAAAATGAAAAATAAGAGGGATAGCATCATACCAAAATAATTTTTTATCCTGAATTAAATATGCTTATACTTATACTACACTTAAAAAGTTTATTAAAATGTGAAAGTATAAACTTATGAATACTTGAAGATCTTATAAATATCAGTGATACAGCACTGCTGTAAGTTCAAAATTTGTTTCAATGTAATTTTTATTGGCTTAGCTGGATTTAAGATTTTATCTTTAAATTATTTATAATAGGCTATAATAATATAATTATAACAAAATTTGAATGTTAAAAATTGTTTATATAGTTTTGCATTGGTGGTCGAGAGGTGAGCGTGATTGCTTTGCACTTGCAGGCAGTTGCCCGGGTTGCGGGTTCGTGTCCCGGCCGATGCTATGGCACTTAAAAAAAATTGTTTATATGTTATATGCCAAATTGAGTGAATTGGTGAAAAAAAAAACTTATAATACAAGTGTGAGGTTGTACCTTCTGAATATTGAATCACTCCATCACATGACTTCCGCTTACTCGTTATTTCAGTAACAATTTTTTCTTGACACTTCCATTAGCCAGGTGGCATAAAACTGCGAAAAAAAAAACACCTTAGTATTTTTAATAATAGTTACATTGTCAGGTTAATCAATTTTTTCATCATATATTAATAAAAAATGAAAGTTCAAAATTAACACGCACAACCTTTTTGATAAGGTATATATATATATAAGTGTGTGTGTTTTTAGGTTGTTGTTTTTTTCATGGAACTTTTTTTTATTTATAATTTTAAAAAATATAATTGATAAACTACTATTATCATTGTTGTTTGTGATAATTTAAAAAAAATTGTTAGACATCATTTACTATAATTTCATTTTTTGTACTTAATTATTAAAGATAGTAGTTTGTTCATCATTTTTATTAATGCAGTTTATATTATTATATCGAAATTTTCTGGATGCACATAAAATAAAATAATCAGATGTTAGCCATTTGCTTCTTTTAAATTAATTCTGACGTCTTAACATGAAGATAAAAACTTTTTTTTATACATATAATAAACTTTTTGCCTATTTAGCATTAATTATTATTTTTCATTATTATTTTATTTTGTTAGTATGGTTTAAACTTTTTAATCAATTCAACTTTTAAATTATTAACTACATTTTTTTTAATAACAAAAGAAAATTAATTCATATGATATATAAAATAAACTAATAAGTATGTGCAAATAGGTAAGAATTAATGTAACTAGATGGTTAGTGATGACAGTTACTTTATCTGAAAGAAAAAATAAAATTGGTGTATTTACTTATCTATTCGTAATTTTCAATTACATTAAATATATATTTTTAGATATACTTAAAGCTTACACATAACCACATATTCTTGAAAGATTTTAATAAATAAAAACATCTGAAAAAGATAAACAACCCTCAAGATGAATTTTATGCTAAATTATCACACTTCATCAATATTTATCAATACCATATCATTAAAATGTGATTTACAAATGTCAAATTTTCAAAAATCACAATTTTGATATTATCTACTTTGAGTAAATAAATTAATAATTATTACCAATCACTTATAAGCTAGAAATTATCTTATCATTTCTAACTCAAGTATAAACTATAACTCTTAGTGAAAGATTAATTTATTTGCTGTTTTTTTTTAAATTAACCATAAGCACATGGAATAATTCAACTTCATCTCATTCTTTTTTTGTACGATATCTATTTTAGATATACTTAAAACTTTCTCGCATCACATATATTTAAAAATGAAAGAAATTGTAACAGGACTATCTGAAGGGTTCTGGTTCAGCAGAAAATGCATTTCAGAAATAATTTATATTTCATATGCTTAAAATGTTTAGTGGAATAAAAGTTTTATGGATATTAATCTTTAACTGGTGTTTAAGCTTATGATGGGGATGAGAATAATATGATAATCCCTAGCCTAGTAAATGGTTTGTGATGATAATGTACTTATCTGAAATAAATGGTATTAAAGTTGTGAATGCAAACTGTTTGATACTAAAATATTTCTATAGATTTTAAATCTCATAGCATATATTATGTTGAAGATATAACATGTTATATATGTACATATACTTATGCTTTAACAAAAGCTTCATAATTTTAGAGATAATGTGTCAGAGATTACAATCAGATTTAGGGACTTTTTTATTTTTCAGGTAATTGATCTATAGCAATCTTAGTAACCATCCAGTAATAGTCAATAAATAGGCATTTAATTATTTTTAATTGAAGAGTAAAAAAGAATTATAATTGTTCAAGTTGTCACCAACCAGCAATCGATGATCCTGGTAATTAAACCATTATTTATACATTCTCTCTATATGTAGAGCTATTCAAAAAGCCTCTGTTCTGAATTGGTCTGTTTAAAAGTTGTTTATTGTTTATCATGTTTATTTTTGCTTTTCAGATTGATTTATATAATCATTGTAAAATTCTAGTTTTTCTCAAATTTTGTCTTTTTACAGAGTAAGAATAGCTACAAATGGCTTCTAATATTAATAAAGAGATGCTTTTTGATGTTCCTTAAAAACTGTATTTAGTAGACACCATGTAAAAATGATTATGCCATTCCAAATCCAAGAAAAAACATAAAAAGAAAAAAGAAAATGATACTACTATTACCACTACTCTAATATTACTATTATTACTACAATGACTCTTTGAGTGATATTTTGTAACTTCATCTGCAGAAAACTTTTACTTTTTATTTTTTCAATATTACATCTAATTATAATTGTCTAAAATATTCAATTTTCTTTCATATTTTTTTAATAAAAATAATGAACTTTACATTTTTTTAGAATATAAATTGAGAGAACCTTTATAACATAAATGCAAATTATCTCTCCCACAAAACCTATTCTCAAGTTCATCATAAAATATCTCGTAAATTCATTTTGCATGACTAATCCAAATATAATTTGGTTTTATGTAGTGAATTCCATAGTTTTATATCCAGAAAGCTGAAGCAAATGTTGATTAATTTTATGATCTTGCTATTGTATTTTTTAATGTTTTTAGAGCAGTCTTAAATGAAACTTTCCTCATGCTTTTATGTTATATCAATAAAGTTCAAATCTCAGTCTACATAATAAATTAGATAAAATAACAGATCTCTATATAGCTAATTTAATTGCAGTAGTTATTTCACTGTGAAGAAGCACCTTATGCTTTAAATGTTAAATGTGCAAAGTATACTGTCAAATTCTAAATCCATTACTTACACTTAGAAGCTATCAAGAAATAAGCATGCCATGTATAATATAATAAGAAATAATAGTAATTTGAGTCATCTATTTTTTAAAATTGAAAAAGTACCAGCCAAATACTGTAAACATTATTAAGAATTTTGCATACATATTTATTTATCTTATAAATGAACATCAGAACTATCATGATTTTAACAACAGTCTTCCTACACACTCATTAATTTCAATTACATTTAAGATTTTTACTTAGTGATTTTTAATAATAATAATGCTAGAAATACTTTATATACATATATATTTGAAAAATGTACTGCTAAGTACTGCTTTCTTTTCCAAAAATGAAAATGGCTTTCTGCTGGTTGTTGGTCTAGATCATCAACACAAGTCGGTATCATTGCCAATTATTTATTAATGGTATTTTGTTATCACTCGATGTACAAAGCTTTAACTCTAATTATTTATCTTAATAACGATTTATTATTTTTTAGATAAATATATCAAAATAATTTAATATTGATCTATTAGACCAGAGATAGTTATATTATTACCAGCTTAGGTGTAGTTTTTAAACTCAGTCAAAAACCATATCCATATTATTATAAAGTCAAAATCATACATGATATTATTTTAAACAAATAATTAACAATGATGAGAAGAATTTGAGAAAATTTCATAAATAATAATAATCAAATAGTTATTTGTTCGGGTTTGAATATGCAAAGTAATAAAGCAGAGCTTGTACGAAACCACGGTCAGAGGTTTGTTGGGGATCTTGATAGAGATATTTTAAATGCTTTCTCTAGCTAAGCATTTATCACAAAGCTTGTTGAGGAATCGGCAATCCTCATTGTTTATAACTTAAAAGCTTAAGAGAATAGGGTCATGTGATCTATGACTCTTATTTTGACTATTTATGATTTATAAATCTTGAATTTCAGAATCCATCATCCTTCCATTGTAATAAACAATGCAGAACAGATAATTTAATAATCTAGACCCATTGATAAGCTAATTCAACCGAAATGCATTCTTAGTTTCATTTGCTTAGTTTTGACTCTTTATTCATTTCTTTAAGGAAGAATGTAATATTTAGAAGAAAATTCTCAAATATATTTAATATTTGCATGTATAAAAAAATAAAAAATAAAATTATTCAAGCACGATTTATTTATAATATAGATTTATTGACTTTTAAGTGATTTAACATCTGTATGGGCTTATAATGACATAATAAACTCAAGACTAGATAAAACAATTTTATCAATTCCATTATAATATATACAAGCTTTATTAAAGTTTTTTTCTTACTAATTATAATTTGTCTATGTCTGAAAGAGACTTCAAATTATTTTGTTCAAGAGACATAATTAAGAGATAAATTACATCTATCAAATACAAAGTTATACGAGGGTAATTTATGTAGCTACTATTAATAATCCTAAATGTATTTCTATTTTTCAATTTGAGATAGCTTAATATATGAACAAATGACTTTATACAGCAAATTTATGATATATCTTGATATTCTTTAACTGTGCATTCAAACTTTTCTGTAGTATTTGTTAATGGTATACAAATAGTTTATCGACTATGTTTATATATATGGGGGGAGTTTGGTTTACTTATACATATATATATACACCACTCATGTATAAAAAATTATTTTTATTTAATTTAAAATTAAGGTATTATCAGTATTTACTTCGCAGCTTTTTAATATTTATCATTGCAAACAAATTGTTTGTTTAATATATATAAATAGATACACAAATGTTTTAAAAATAAACTCCAGTTAGCAAGTTGCGTTTAATATAACTTGAATAATACAAAAAAATATTTTGATTTTAACTAGCAGTTTTTAAGTTGACCAGCTTAAATTTGAATAATGTGATACAACAACAGTGATAAAGCATTAAGAATCTTACCTGACGGGCGACAATTTTTCTCGGTCGTGTCTTTGAAGTAGTCCCATTTGGGGACTAGCTATTATTGTGGGAGGGAAAAGGTTAAACGTTATGATTGGCAAATTCCAGTTCTGTGATAATGCCAGTGGTAGGCCTTCGTGTCAGACAGAGAGCTTACATTAAGCATATAATCACAGGTATAGAGCTGGGAATCTTGAGATGTTGATGAAGGGCTAGCTTCAGTTAGGCTAGCAGTAAATGCCCTGGAGGGTAAAGAAAAGTTGCTTGGCGGGAAAATGACATAGAGTATAGGATAAAAAATTTCTGCAAAAAAATAGATGTCAGATCAATGTAAAAGCTAAGACCAAGTTGTTGACTGGTGCTAAATGGATGTAAGCCAATGATAGCAAAAAAAAGCTAAATTATTTTTAAATACCCACACACACACACACATTGGATGTTTATAATTTATATCCGCAGTAGCAAAAATTTATATATAAATTATATATGAGTGAATCTATTTATGTATAAGAATACGCACATAAACACTATATATGTGGATGATACATATATTTGTTATAAATAAATTGAAAGCAAAACAATTTTACTATCTCTTTTTTAAACAGATAAAAATCTAAATTTATCTAGTTTTTTCAAAAATAAGCAGAATAATTATTTAACATTTACTATCTGTCATAAGCTTATCCATATATAATGAAAATGATGCTTTAAGCAAACATATAAAGAGACTATGCATCTATATTATGTGAATGTGTATTGTGAGCCTTTTATTTAAATGCAGTAAGATATCACGATAAAGACACACTCTTGGTCGCAGTGAAGTGATAGAAAGCCATTGCTTACTATTTTCTTAACACATTTTCTTCTAACATTTTGTATTGAAAATTACTCAAACCAATCTACTGAGCAGTTTAATGTTTAAGATTGATAAATGCCATGGGTGATATCTGCATTCTGTAAAGAAAAGAAGTATGGCCTAATATAAACGATTAATGACATATATAACTACTATGGAACAAATCTTTGAAAGGATTAAAACTTCCATAAGGTGCAGTGTTTATTTTAATCCATCCATAGATTAAAATTAGAATATTCATGGCTTCTTTGGATCCATCTATATTCAAATTATAACAAGTATGGCTCATTCATTCCTTCAGACAGTTTTCTGGTATGAACTTACATTATGAAAATAAGAATTAAAGAATGGATTACTGGAAGCTAGTGCAAAATCATAAGAACAATTATTTCCAATTTGCCACCCCCCAAAAAAAAAATTATGTATGGCATTCATTTGTGAAATGCAGTAAGGAACTGAAATAATTTGGACAGCAACATATTATCATTTGTAGAAGCAATCATTTCTTTTCATAGTCATATTGAAAAAAATAAAGATAAACTTACACTTCTTCTATGAATTTTTCAATTATCTTATTTAAATATTATCATACAAAGGCAAACAAACATAAAAAAAAAACAAAATACTGTTAAAAGGTTATAAAATCATAATCAATAAGTTTCCTTGTTTTATTCATACAAATCACATGTTGATTCT
This sequence comes from Epiperipatus broadwayi, assembly GCA_028023455.1. Lineage (NCBI taxonomy): Eukaryota > Metazoa > Onychophora > Udeonychophora > Euonychophora > Peripatidae > Epiperipatus > Epiperipatus broadwayi. Next base: position 425,131 of record JAQFVV010000200.1, on the reverse strand, counting down.
TTATAGGTCTTTTACAACATATTAGGATCTGTTTTAGAAATGGAACTGTCCATTTATTATCATACTCTTCTAGCCATATATTCAGTCCAGCTTCATTTTAGTCTCAGATCAATTGTTTGAATGACGTCAATAATACTGTTTTCTCTACCCACTAAGTATCCCACTTTTGATCTGTTTTTGTTAATTCTATCATATCTCTTTTCATATTTCAATGATAGGTCTGAAGTTTTTCCAGTTGCTCTTCTGGTAAGAATACAAATCTCAGATTCTTAACTATGACCTTGATAAAATACATCTATTAAAACACAAAAACTATATATATATATATATTTTATCAAAAGCACTCCATGTTTAATTTTTTGATTAAAATTAATAATCTAACTAAGATAGACATAATTTATAATTATCAATATTATTTTTTTCTGAAAAATTGAATAAAAATTATTACTTTAGTCTTATTAGAATTTGTCTTTTGTCCTACTTCTCACTTTCATCTCATAATTACTGCAACATATTACAAAACGATCACATCATTTTCAAAATCTAAATGACTTAAATAATACACTTTTATTTTTATTATTTTAGATTCCCATTCTAATCCACAAAACATTTCTCATAAAACTGCTATAAAAAGGTTAGGAGATATGGAATCAAACAGGCAAAACTCTCCATACAGTAGTGCCACTCAGTGGAAGCCAGAGTAATCAATGAATGCTAGAAGGCTTGTGCACTAATTAAGGAATTTATCTACAAGCCTTCTGGCATCCATTGATTACTCTGGCTTGCACTCAGTGGCACTACTTTATAGAGAGTTTTGTCTGTTTTAATAATAGTTATGAACATGCATAAGAAATGGTGATCATGTGATATTTAGATACGGAATCACATTGTTGTATATCCTTCTCATCATTAAACTTTTTAGTATCATCATATAACCTAATTATTACTGATGCATTTTGGTAAATACTCTTCAGAATATGACAATATTTCAGGTTTATATTACAATAATCCTATGGTTTAATAAATTTTAAAAATGCTTGTAGATTCAAATAACTTTTTATAATCATAAATTCAAAGCATATTTACAATTTATATTTATGGCAGTTTTCTATATAGCTTTTCATTATTTGGATATGATTGACTATATTAAACCCATTTAAAATCAAACTTAGCTTTTGAGTGAGATGAAACCAAAGTTTGCTGTAAACTAATTATAATTACCTCGGTAAAATATTTGTATATCAATTGCAATTATATCATTTCCTAGGGTTATTTTTTACTTTGCTACATGCCTCATCCCTTCATTTAAAATATTGAGCAAATCAAAATATGTAGTAATAACTTTATTTTGTTTTTTATTATTGTATATTTTTTTGTAAAATTTTTCCTCACATTTATTAATAATAGTTTCGTTAGAGAAGATTTTTTTTTTCAAAGCCAAGATATCGTTTTATATTTTTGAAACCTTTATTTTATATGATTTTCCTTATCAATTCAGACATTTTTTATATTTTGCTTTTACATATACTAAAAACAATAATTTGTTAATATTTTGTTTTTATATCTGGTTTAAGTATTTTAAATCTATTGCGTTTCTTCTTCTTTAATTAGTTTAATTAATAGTAGGAAAAAAAATTGAAATGTCCCTTTAATTTTTATTTCTTATTTCTTCTAATTTTTGAATATGTAAAAATCTTAAAAAATTGGTAATGATTGAAAGTGTACTAATATTTTAAATAATGCTGCATTTTAACGTGTTTTTTAAATCAAATTTAAAATCTTTATGTCTGATTATAAATATTTGACATCACATATTTCTAACATTTAATCCGGCTGCTTAATTCATTTTTGAAATTTTAATCTTTTACATTCTGGGTCAATTTCACAAAAGGTTAAAAATAATTGTAAGACAAGTTGAATCAGATGATTAAGTGTGTCAAAGTTTCAAATTTTTTTGACTTATGGCATAGAAAGGATTTTAATTTTGGACAGATTTGCCTTTAAATAAACCATCTATATTTCTCACTATCTTTCTCTCTCTATATATATTGTTATAACAGAATAAAGAAAGAGATAACAAAATTACCACTATATCTGGGCACATACTTATGATACAACAAAATAAATTAAAATAGATTCAAAATCTTTAGGGCATCCACTAATGATGATGTCAATTGTAATGATGATGATGAGTAATCATTCAAAGGGCTAACAACAATATTAATTTTAATAATATAAATAAAAAAGAAAGTGTTAACTGTTTAAGTAGATTTCTATAATTAAATAGCAAATATTTATATCTTTATGGCAGGTGCTGCATTGAATTTTATAACATTCAATGTAAATTAGATATATAAAATAATATTTGCCACTCCTTAATTAGCTATGGAAGCACCAATCTTTTATTATAAACATTCAAGAGATTACAATATGAAATTTGATTAACAAAAATGTCAGATCTGTATCATTTTGATCTCAGTAGAAATGACAAATTGTGATTGGTAGATTACTTAGCTTGAAGCCAAATAATATAAAATTTACATTAAAAAAATTGCAATTTTTGGTAATTTGTTTACAATTAAGAGTTATTTATGCAATATTTTTGTTACATACTTATTTTAAATCAAAACCTACATGTCTACAATTACATTTTATTTGAAAACATTTATTTTTACAAAGACTAGTTGTAAAATGTTTATTACAGCAAAATGGAAGCAATTTTTGTGGACTAACAAAAATAGTTTTCTGTCAGTACTTTTAAAAAAATTTTTTTAAAAATTATAATAACAATAAATTTAATATTTAATTTTAACATATATTTTTTTTACTTTAATAATAAGTAACCCTACATTTTTTATTGAAGAATGAAATTCAAATATATAATATTTCATTCTACTAACATTTTAAATAGATAATATTACATCAAAGATACTATTGTTATAGTTAAGGACTCAATTTAATATAGTTTTTCTATTTTACAATGTTCAAATATTAACTTTTAGAATGTATAATGATTGAAATATTACATTTAAGATAAAGAATGTGAAGATTACTAATATATTATATACAAAATAGATTTAAATATAAAAATAAAATGTTCAAATATTTAGGGCAATTTGCTAGACTTTTCAAATAAGAAAGAAGAGTTAGATTCTAAAACAATTTAAATAAATATTTTATAAATATGTTGCATAAAAATGTAAATAAATTACTGAAAATTGTAATTCTTTTTCAGAAGTAACAAAAATGCTCACACAACCTGAAATTGAGTGATAATGTTGCTTTCTTTGTGTTATGATGCAACTAATCAATGGCATTGTCAGCTGTCATCACATCTAATATCTGTATAATTCAGTACAATACTGACATCTTCAGACATCTTTTAAACTAATAATTTTAGTTCTAATTTTAATCATTAAATAAACATAAACTAACAAATATACATTTTAGATTAGCAGCAAAATAGTGAAGAAAAGCCAAAAGTGATAGCAGTTTTATCAGAATGTTTCAGAACATACTGAATACTCATTTATGGTTAATAGTCTGTTGAAAAAAGGTGTTATTAATTATAATTACTATGCGAAAACCCAATGCATAAAGAATAATTAAAAAAATACTAATAATTTTAAATTGTGTGGTGGATTTAGTGATGGCATTCCAAGGTATACACAGAAAAGACTACTGCCACATTGTAAGTAATACAGTTTTTAATTTTTTATTAAATTGACAAATTTTAATATTTTTATTTTAATTTATTCACATTTTTGTTTATATATATATATATATTAATAGAGTGAAATTGTAGTAATATATATTGTTGTGACTCATAGCACATTGCACTGTTTGTATATATTATACCGGATACTCAATCTATTCTGAAACAGAGGGCGCCACCAGACCACTATGTGTTTGGAAAATTTGTTTATTGTGATCAGAATAGATGATGATGATGGTTTGCGCTGACTAGACTCAGGGAGAAACAAGAGATCTTAAATTGTTTAGACAAATGAGACAAAAGCACAAAGACAAACGTCAGCCAAATTAAGTTTAAACATTTTCCATAAATTTTATTATGAGAAAATAAATTATTAAATATAAGTTTATGACACAAGAGATGGGGGTTAACTCAGGCGTGTACCAGACAGACTAAAGGCAAAGCTATAATGGACTGACCGATCTTCTAATCAACAAATTTAAAAGGGAGGAAGCAAATTTCATTCAGCAGAGGATTCACTTAAACACTGGTTTCTACTTTTTGATATTTAAACCATATGCCCCTGAAATAGATCAAAGAACCCAGTGCCGATGAGCCTTCCAAGATCTAAGCATGGTCAGATCTCGAATGTCCTTATATCGGTATGAACAGCACCAATTACTACATTTAAAATAACGGTGATTGATCCACCTCAAGAACAATCGAAAAATATCATTGAAACGAAGAAACAATTAAACCTGGTGAATCCCAGCCAAACGATTGGTGAAAATTACTTTAAAATTAATAATTAATGGTCCCAATAAGAGACAAGTAAATGATTAGAAAAACAGTTTCATATGCCCCAGCAAATAAAGAAAAGAAAATAAACTTACAAACAAATTCTGAGTACACGCTCTGATAAATTTAAAAAAACACATAATGACTACAAAAAGAAATCTATTGGAGAGTGCACATGAGTACGAAATATCAAAAGTTTAAATACTCTAGCAGAATGAAAGTATTGCTCACCTGTAATTTAAGAAAGGATAAATTTTATCTTCCTGCTGACGACTTATAATAACACAATTCTAATTTCTGCCTTTAGAGATATTGGAAACGAAATCTCCACCTGCGAAAATCAGACAATAAAGTTGTCAGCCAAAAGAGTTTTGGAGGTTTAGCAAGAGGGCAAACATAGAGTATAAAATTAATTATTGAATACTAAATAATTACAGGTAAGCATAAAAAAATATATATACAAGACTTCTAAAACATTTACAAAAGCGAGGCATAAAATATAAAACTCATTCGTCACTCTCCAATAAACAAAACTGAAAACAAATTGGAATCTTAAAACTAAGATTCCAAGACACACTACAAAATATTGGAAATTAGAGCAAATATTAAATATGAGGCTATATTGATTTAAGAATACATATTTATGATTAGATTGAGTGGAGATTTAATGAGAATTAATTTACCCTGGGAAGAATAAAAATGAAAATAGTTACCTTTCGGTAAAAGCAATGTTCACATAGAGTGCACACTTTTACTTAAGTTCATTTTCAGGTTCTTTAGGCAGCAAGGTAGATGTAAAGAGGTTCCGGCTTCTTTTAGGTGTTCAAGGCATTACTGGAGCAAACTTGGAAGTCAGGGATCCATCTTTTGTGGAGTTAGCAAGCCATTCGAGTGGTGATAACAAGTATAGAATTTTTCATTTTTGCAAGCGAAAGTATTTAATAACAGCTGATGTCCTTTTTCTTAGAAATTTAAATGTCCGCGCTGATATAACTTTCACGTGAGAAAACCACTTGTCTATCTCTCGAAACTGAATTAACTGACTCTCCAAATTTTTGGGGCTATTTATACGTTACTCCATTTTCTGCGAAACACTTTACTTGTTGTCCAATTTCTATGCCTTAGGCAGGGCAAATATTAATCTCCCACTCAATCTATCTAGGAATTCTACCCAGGGTTTATTGAAATAAAAACAACAACATAAAAATCAAATCTCCGCTATCAAAATTGTTTACAATAATTAAAATAAAAGCAACAGGAATGTAATTAGCTAGCCAGGCATTTTTAAATCAAATGGATTTAAAAACAGGCAGTATATGAAAACTATTTTAAAATAAATCGAAAAACATTTTTTAAAAAAATCTGTTTTACATATAAACGCTTGTGTTTTGATACACGCATTCTTTTTAAATAATAATGAAAATTTAAACCCTAAATGTTTAATTAATATTAAAATCTTAATAAATTTCTTTTTTTTTTTTTGTTTAATAACAACACCATTGAACCGGATTTCAATCAGGTTCAATATATATATATATATATATATGTACATAGAAAAAAAACTTATAATCTTAAATATCTCATGACAAGTAAAAATGACATATAAAGATAGAAAGTAAACAAGCCTTAAGTAATCAACTCCAGGTCAAAGCTATTTTGGGTATTTTTCTCTACCAAATAGATGGATAAGGCTTTTACAGTTTCTGTTTCATGTTTTATATATCTAGCTAAGAATATTTTCATATGCATTTACTAACAAACAAATGGATAATTGAGTTGATTCTACATGGGTTATTTAATAAAATTAGGTTTACTTAAAAATTATCATCATCGTCAATTATATATCTACAATGCAATTATTGCACAAGGTATTGAGATTAAATACAAATTAGTTCCTGAATTATATGAGAGTAGAGTAATAAAAATTATTAAATTATCAGCATGAGTATGGAAATTCAAGTATTGCTACCTATAGTTTATGAAGATCAGAGCTATTTGTAAAACGACTTAACTGTGATTGAGAGTAGTCCAACTTTTTTGCACTAATACATATAGTGGAGTTGAGATACGGGATGTGTTGATAAAATAAAATAAAATAAATATATAAGTTCCACTTAGATTCCAATCTCAAATCGAGATCATAGAATCAAATGCACTCATACTTATATAACGTAAACTGTCAACTTAAAATAATTCTCTATAAAAAACGATTCTCTCTACAAATGTCGACAAGTATTGAATAGACACTACTCACGGATATGGGAATATAATATTGTGTTAAGATTTTGCCAAACTATGATAAATTACTTACCATCAATAATCCAAACATTATTGCTAGCAAAACAATATTTATTTTTGAATATGCTAACAAAAAACCCACTTTAAATTAGAATGATACATATATGATATGAAAACAATTTTAATTTAAGAAATAAAACTGAATTTTTCCCACTTATATATACTTCTATTGTTATTTATATATTTAATGGAGAATTTATGTATACTTTTGTAAACACAAAAAGTCAGTTTAATACAAAAAAAAAAAACAAGAAGATAAAAAATTGTGTGATGTAAACGTTCACAATATAGAATATTAATTTACGGTAAAACAAACAAAACAAAGAACATAAAAAATTGAAGATTAAAAAAAATAGAGAAAGCCATAGGCAAATATGATAATTTTGAAAACTAGAAAGAATAAATTAACTGTTTTTTGTCTTTGTATTACTACAAAAAAATAGTTTTTTGAAATGTGTTAACTCCAAAACGTCCGCGTTAATAATAATATTCTAAATCAAATGTCACAAAGAAGCTTAGTTTTTCTTATTTTTTCTTCTACAATGAAACCCAAGTATCTTATTAACAGATGCTGTTTTTACTGATTTTATTTAAGATTAAAATTCAAGTATTTTTTTTTTGTTTTGTTTTTTAAGCTTATTTAATCTTCTATTAAGGGCTATTGAGAAGTTAAAAAAGAGCACTGATGGAGGATTATGATATAAGCAATATTACTAAACTCACAATATTTCTTTTTTGATATGGCAACAACAACTACAACAAAAAAACAACAACTCAATAAATTAGAATGGTACACATATGAAAACAATTTTAATTTAAGCAATAAGATAAAACTTTTATAATTGTTATTGTCCAATAATGTATATAATTCATCTCGGTAATTCGATTACTTTATAACAAATCTAATGAAACCTAATATTAAAAAATTAGAAAAATATTTTAATACTGTACTTTTTTTTCAATCTCAAATTTTAATTTGTCATAAAATTTTAAACCTATATTTATATAATATGTAGTAACTAAAACAACGATAAGATAATCAAAATATATAACTAAATTTTAATTTGGTCACTGATTCCCTTAAGAATTCCAAAGAAAAAAAAAGTCTTTTGATGTATCTATATTATAGAGATAATTTATTTATTATTTCTTGAGTTTTCTTCTTTCTTCTGTTGATTAGCATCTTATTGCCATCAATCTATAAGTAAAAGTAGCATACAAATTTAGAGTTTACACAATCACATTTTTCATGGAGAAGATATAAAACTTAGTTTTAAAATTTTTAAATAAAAATATTTTGGTAGAACCATTGTAAAAAAATAAACGATATATTTTTTTCATTCAATATATAATATAGACAATGAAATATTTCTGCATTACGACTAAGTTTATCTTTATAAATAAATAAAAAATATACAATATACACAGTAGTCTTTGTGGTTAGAGAAACCTATGTCTGTAAAAAAAGGGTGGTTATGTAATATGGTGAAATTGCAATGAGAAATGGATTAATAATAGCTAAAAAAATCGAAGACATGTATCTATGATACAATGTTTGTTTATCCTTACATAAGTTGTTAAACATTGATAGAAACCATTATCTACATATGAAAATAGTGTAGTGATATTGAACTGTCAACATGAGTATGAAGATTCAGATGTTAATATTCACTTTTTTTTTTTTTTTTAATGAAACTTATACATAAGAGACTAGTTTGTGTTTCTGCATTGATAAATGGTTGCAATATAGTGTAACTGGAATGAGAGAAGCACAGATAAAATAAATATAACTGAATGATGTCAATATTAGTAGACCTCCCTTAAATAACAAAGCAAATGTAAAATAACTATTTATGCTTGCATTCATGGAACTCATAGCAATTGCTTTTTTAACAAGCTATACAATTAAAGCTGAACTTTAAATCAAATATAAATATAAATACGGGCTTTTTTAATTCAATCTGACATTAAACTTTGCAACTTAGAGTTGATATCTAATCAATATAAAAGCATTGTTTATTAATAACCAATACTGAATATGTAATAACTAATACTCATCAAGTACAGTTAATTCATAAAGATATTAAAAAGGACTAAAAACTACCTCTATCTTGTAATATTAAATGTTTGATTATATTGAATAAGACAGTGTTTATAACTGGCTTTAATATACATTTCATCATCAATTTTATAACTTATTATTTCAATCTATAAGTTCTGATAAATATCATATCTGAGAAATATCACATGTCAATGATCATTTTACATTTGCCTGTTATCTTGTAAGGTGATACATTGATGTAAACAATATTTGAAAGAATTATCACTTTTGATAATTTACATATAGTTGGAACATACTATATTTATTGTTTGCTAAATATATGTTTATAATTATAAATGTTAGTTTATAATAAAATTTAAAAAAAAAATATAACAATTAATATTACTCCCTTCTTGCTAAAATTAGTAAATCGAGACTAACTTTGCAATATTTATATATATATATATATATATATATATATATATATATATATTGAAGTATATATATATATATATATATATATATATATACTTCAATTTGAATAAAGTGTTAGTCAAATTAGAACTATTTTATAAAACAATTCTTAGTAAAAATAATTTTAATAATAATTAAATGAATAAAAAAGTAAAAGATTTAAGTTTATTTAAGAAAATTAAAAAAACAAAGCTTATTCTTTATATTAGCTAGAATAATAGAACTTTTATTCCTCCCTATGACATAAGTTAAAATCATTCTAAGAACATATAATTATAAAAATGAAAAAAATTATATCTATTAAATATAACATTTTTCAGGTGATAAAAGCTATTTTAAAACAAAACAAATACCTTTAGGAAACATTTTTTCATGAAAAATAAAACGTAAATAATTGCCATCATTTAATGCAATTTGAGTTCTATAATTTGACATGTGAACTAAAGCATTATTGTTTGTTGATAATTTATAATGTTTAGTGATAAAAAGGAAAAAAGAAAATATTGACTTACCATTCACTTATAAGTATTTATTCTAAAATTACAACAAAATTATTAACTTATAAACTATTTATGGGATAAACAAGTTACATTGTGATTGGAAATATCATTACTCTGAATTATTATTGTGAAAGTGCTAAAAAGTTATTACTATTAGCCAATGTGTGAAATTCATCTAAAATGTTAAATCACATATTGCCAACTTTTCTTAAATTTTTTTGCAAAAAAATATTAACATTTATTGTTCAAAAAATATATTGTAAAAGTGAAACATAAAATTGTACTTAAATATATATAAAAACAAATGTAGCAAAAACATTTTATATAAAAAATAGAAGGAAATAAACCACTGCATTAAACAATTGTCTTCTACTAAAAAAAAAAATTAAACTGAAAAATATAAAAAAAATAATTAAACAAAATTTTTGTTTAAACCCATTCTGTTTTGACTGTAGTCTTAAATTTATTCAATTTAGTAATAGTAAAAAAGGAATTAAAATACTGTAAGCTACTTTAATTCTATCACTCTCATATTTATTTAGAATTATTGGGTATTTTCTCAAAAATATATGATACTTTCATGGTTTTAGAATGCTATTTTACTATTATCATAACATTTTAAAAAAGGATTTTTTAAATAATGTAGAATCTCCCATACTGCATTTATAGATTTTTAAATTGAGTAAAAAACCTGAAGATGTCAGTATTTGATGGATAGCTAACAAATATTCAACTTCACTTTATTGTTCTTGAAAAAAAGATTTCTTTTAAGACATTTTTTCCTGATGATGTTTTATATAAAATTCATTGATAATGTCATCACTTGTCAAAATTGACTCAATATTAGATTTTTTTTCAAATATTTTAGTAATTATAAAGTAAATATCAGGTTTTAAATTAAAATTGATAAATTTATCACAAACTCACTTTGGTTTGCTTACATTAATAAAAACAATTTAATATAAAAGATTTCATTCATCTTCTGAAAGAGTGATTACAATAACTAAGCCATGATGTTTATGGTACATTGTTTTTATTTAGAAGTCAGTTTTTAAATATTTAAAAAAGTCAAATGTAATATTTTAGAGAAATTTATAAAATTAAATTAAAATGAAATGAAGTCTATTAAGTTTTAGTACAAAATAGAAATTTTATATAGACATAAAAAGTAAAGAAATTACAAAAAACTATGACTGTGTGAAACAATAGAAAATATCAAAATATTAAAAGGTTAATGTTTTAGAAAATTTCATATTTTAGTTTTAATATTTCTTCTAGTTATCATTATTTTTTAATGAAAAGATAATAATCATCAAAGAAAATCAAAATCATGGCTGTTCATGTAATTAATTTATTTATTTTTTTCATTTTTTGTAAAATTATTATTTTTCAATATATATTTGTATGATTACATTATATTTTAATTCAAATAAGAGTTTTTTAAACAGAAATTAAACAAATAAATATTTATAAGTCAAGCCAAAATAGATATCTGCCAAATATTTTTTTACAACATTTCATCAGTATGTGACTGTTCTTTTGTCTATTGTTTTCTATTTATTTATTAAAAAAAGTTTGGACATTAGATTTTACATTACATTTAATTTTAAAGTTTAGATTTGAAAAACAATAAAACATAGGAATATAATGCAAAATATTTTTATGTCATTTAAAAAAACTGAGTAACTTCTTCTAGTAGCAAAAAAAAAACACTTTTCAAGTATATGTTGAACATTTTTATTTTTTTTGTATTTAATTCATATTTTTCATTCACATTAATTAATTTTAATAATTTTTTTTTTGAAATTACCAATAAAATCATTGTGTAAAATACAATAAACTTATTTTTTTTAATAAATTATTATTTTAAATATTTATAAATCATAGAAAAAAAGATTTATATTTAAATAATTTAACAATTATTTGAATGATATTATTCTTTTAGTCTACCAGTTATTTAATCAATAAAAATACATTTTTTGGTTACATGCAATTTTTTTTTTTAAAATACTATTTTTAAAAAGTGTATCCTCCCAAACAAGTCATTTTCCTGATCTATATTTTATTACTCTGACTGAATAATATATTACTAATAGATATAAAAATGTTTTACAATCAAGACTTTTATTTACTTTGCACTAAAAAAATATGTCTTCAACCAGAATTGGTTTTTTTATATATAGTTTGAAATAAAAGCTTGGGAGATTTAGAAATCACTTAAGTCAATCCCTTATTATCAAAAATAGAAATTAACTTAATTAATTTCTGAACAACATCCTCTCATATTTTTATTTCAAGTTAAGCATAAAAAACTCAATTATGGTTGATGAAGCAATATTTTTTGGTACAAAATAAATAAAAACATTAGTTATACAATATAGATTATATTTATTATTATTTAGTTTTCAGCATTAAGATTGTAATCAAAGATTTTTTTTATTTTAATTTTTAAGTGATACTAAAATACTTTTAAAGTTGAAAGTAAAATTATAAGTATTAAATCAAATTGCTTACAATATGGTTTTTTTCATCTGCTCATTGTTTTATATTTTAAAAAACTAGATAACCTATGTAAAATATTTTAATGGCATATTGCATTGCCAGTGATTTATAAGAAATGTGCATAATTTCAGCAAATTATTTTGAATATGAATATAATAAACTTTGACTTTATGATTTTATTTAATTTCAATAAAAGTATTTAATTGAAACAGACAATCAAATATTATTTTTATATGTTGCCCTCTCACAAACATTACTGAAAACTTCTTGAAGTGATAACTTATTGTAAATTTGATATAAAAATATTTGAAATTTCATCCACCCATTGCTCTATATTTAAAAAAATATATAACCTACCTAAAATATTTTAAGATTCCTAATTCATTATCAAATGTACCAAATCAAACAAATTATATTTAATATAAATATATTAAATCTCAATTATTTTAAAATTTATATAGAAGTGTTTATAACAAACACACAAACCAATAAAGAAAAATTGTAACTTAAATCATTAAAAAAAATAAGTTAACTGCATACATTAAAAAAGTTATTTATAGTTTGCTATGCCAATTTTTTTTATTTCATCTATTTTATCAAGATAAAAAATAAAAGCTTTTTATTTAATGATTTTTTTAAAATGAGATAATTTGAGTGATATTCTTAGATTTACTGAGGCACAATAATAATAGTAAAATTGTTCGGTGAAAGCAAATTTTAATATATGTAGATAAAAAAGATAAAAAAATTATATTAGCAATACCAAAATTAATCAAATATTTAATAAAATTAATTGTAACAAAATAAAACAATCTTTATTACAATCTGACTAAAATAAATCTGAACAAGTCCAGATAAAAAAATAAAAATTTAACAGGTAAAGGTAAGATTCTTAATTGTTTTTAAAAAATCATAAATAGATTAAAATTATAATGATGTACACAATGTTCTCAATGGCAATCAAATTTTTAAGTCAAAAATATTTTGATAGCATCAGAAATACTTTATAAATACAAATAATATAAATTATACAAATTAAAAGTTTAATGATGTAAACAATTTTAAATTAAATAACAAATTTTATTGTATTTTTTAAAATTAAATATAAAATAGTGTCAAATTAAAATAAATAAAAAATAAATTATATTATAATTAAATTAAAAAATCCTCTTAAAAAAATGTCAATAATCTAAATTTTGTAAAAAAAAATTTTTGTAAATTAATTTTATTGCCTTTTTTTTTAAGGAACTAAAAAATGTGATTGTTTTATTATTTTCTTTTTAATTTTATGTATGTTGCTATTTATCTTATCACTTTGACTTATATATTTAAAATTGTAGTTTTGAAATAATTGTGGTTGTTAAAATTAATAGATATATTGAAGGATTCTAATTGCTGTTTAAAATAGAACAAATATACTTACCTTGCTTCAAACTGCAACTTAATTTTATTACTTATGCTAGAATTATAAATATGTGTTGTTGTTTTGTTTTTATATTATAAAAATTCAAATTTTATTACATAATAATTATTTTGCAGTAAAATTTTAATATTAGATCATTTTCTTCTAATTTTCATCATTATCTTCATTTTCAACTATTATCCATCCTCAACAGGACTAAAAACTCTTCAGGTTTAATACTGTTTTTTCAATCCCTAGTGATTTTTCTTTATAATTCATCTGAAAACTTCTTTAGCTCATCCATTCATCTAACATACTTTTATCTGGGTTTACTACATTCTCCTGTGTTCCAGTTTAAGACATCCACTTCCCACTTATTATGATCACTCCTGGAAATATATTTAATGCAGAACCACTTCAGTCTCTTGTTTCAAGGATGTCAGTGATATCTGTTTGTTTTTCCAATTATGCATTTCATTTTCAGTCTCTTCCTATTTTTCCTAACTTACATCTATCCATACTCCACTAAGTTGTCTGAATTCTGCTATTAAGTATCCGAGTCTCAGATACATATGTAAGAATTTATATAAAAAAATAGTTCTAAGCAGAGGTGATTCATCCATGCTTTTAAAACACTTTTTGATGGGTAAGCATAAGGAAATTAATACCAATAGTGGCATGTCTGAAAGTTTGGTTTCCTCTTACATAAGGAAGAATTATTAAAACATATCTATTATTAAAACATATCTATTAAAAATCTTTCTTGTCAAATATAAAGCATATTTAATATTAAGTTATTTCTATCAAAAGACTCCATCCAAATTTAATTCCATGATTAATTTCATCACTTATGTTTATACCTTTATCAAAATCTGATAAAAATATTTTTATTTGGTAACTTAATTTATGATTACCTAAAAAAGTCCATGAAATGTAACTTTAATCATTTTAGCATTTATTTTTAGATATATTTTCTTCCTTCCACTGATAGGTTTCATAACAGTTCCTAAAACTCTAGAGCATTATTTGCAAAAACAACAAATCACCTGAAAAACAATGGATGACATATATAATCTCAATTATTTTTATTCTTTAACTATCCATTTGAATCCAACAAAACCCTTTTTGTAAAACTGTTCTAAAAACGTTTTGAGATATAGGTCACTTTGCCATATACTTCTATCAATGTTTAATTTTTAAATATCACTATATAATCTAATCATTGGTATGCTTTATTCACCCCAGAAAAGCTTATAGAATCAAATGTCTTTCATAATCTCCAACTCCAAAGCATAATGGCAACTCATATTAGTTCGTCTTGTCTATAACCATTCTGATATTTGGGTCTGATGCAAGAAATCTAAATTTAGCTTGTTCTAATGGTTGGTTAAAATTCAAAGTAAGCTATATGACAGTTGTAAGTATTTTGGGTAAAGATTTTGTATATAACTGATAAAAGATTGATAAGTCAGTAATTTGTAACCTCTTCTTTATCTTTTTTAAATGTTAATATTACTACTGCATTTATCCAATCACTTAGTGCAACTTTATTATTTAGATATTTTGCATATAAATTTGTCTCAACATGATCTTATTTTTTGCCTGAATTTTTTAAAATACCAATTATAATTCTATTATTTTTCGGAACTGTTTCCTTTTTTATAGATTTCATTACATGTTTCACATCTTCATTTAAATTTGGGGGAATTCAGAAGATATGATAATTGTAGAGGATATTTTGTTTTTCTGTCCTTTATTACTTTATTACTTTATAATTTTTTATAGAACTTTTGAACCCATTTCATGAAGTCATTTATCTTTTTAGAAATAGTATTCTTTTTTTTATTGCAAAAATATCTCTACCAAGATGTTGTTTTTCATTTTTGAGAATTTTATTCTTTTTCATAGATTTCTCTGTCAATTCTTAATTATAATTTTCTTATATTATTATTTCTGCTTCATACTATTTTACAAGACTCTAAATAATCAATTCTTCTCAATGAATCATTTAAAACCTTTTTATACTCCTTAATTTTAGTATACATTCTTTGTCTTAGCAGAACATTTATTGGTAAATTGTTGCATTTTTTGTTTCAGCTATCTTTCTTATAATTATAATAAGGTATTAGTTATATTTTTATTGATTCCATTCAAGTCTAAATCAACTTCAGAATCTAATATTTTAATACAATTTTCAAATTCTAATTTAAATTTATTGTATTGATTCTGAAGTTTAGAAATATCCATTGTTAATATTGATTTTCTTGATAATTTTGTCTCGTTTTGCTTTATCACATATATTTTATCTTACAAATTGGTGATACTTACACTAAATTTATTAATAACATTATAAGTGGGAAATATGTATTTTCTGTTAATCAAAATAACCAATTATGCTTCCATATCACTTTCTGTTTAGAATTTTTTTAAAAAAACAATTTCATAATGTACAGTGGTTTTTTTTCTACAGTCAATACAAGTCTGTGTCTTTCACATTTTTATAATCATAACCAAATTTACACCTAGCACTTTAATCTTTTCAACTATTTACGAATTTTAGCATTAATTAAAGACTCCTTTTAAATTAATGTTTAGTCTGTTCAGAAGTATTTTGCACATCTAAATAAATAACCTTTATTTCTTCATCAGAATTTTATGCTTCCATATCACTTTCTGTTTAGAATTTTTTCAAAAAAACCAATTTCATAATGTACAGTGGTTTTTTTTCTGCAGTCAATACAAGTCTGTGTCTTTCACATTTCTATAATCATAACCAAATTTACACCTAGCACTTTAATCTTTTCAACTATTTACGAATTTTAGCATTAATTAAAGACTCCTTTTAAATTAATGTTTAGTCTGTTCAGAAGTATTTTGCACATCTAAATAAATATCCTTTATTTCTTCATCAGAATTCCAAATTATCTGCATTTGATATCTTTCATTATTTTAAATACCTAATTTTTAACTCTGTATTTTATGCCACTACACTTCATATTGCTGATTTTTTCACTTTTTATTTATAATGAATCTCATTTCTTTTGTGCTTTTGATATTTGGGCCTTTATAATAAAATACGCATTTCACTTTGAAACAATCATCTCCTTAACATTTCTTCTAACTCACCAAGTCCCACATTTGTTTCATAATATTATACAGTTATTCCACTTATACAATATTTCTTCACTTAAATGTAGTATGCAGTTATAAGAACTTAACAGTCCAAGACCACAATCAGGAGATTCTTATCCCCTCAGCTTCCACCTATTCAACCAGTCTTCAAGGAAACTCAACTAATATCTCAGTTAAAAAACTATCAGAACTGATAGAAGTGAACAAGTTAAACTCATAGATAAAAAGCTAATTAACTCAACATGCTAACTAATGCCTGTTGTTTTATTTGTGTGCTGTTGTGTTTGTTCTGTATTACAGACCCAACCTACAGAAAACAATACTAGCACCAACATTATAATTAATATAATATTTATTATATTTACATATATAGTTCCATTGTGGACTCTTGGACCTGAGTCTTCACAGTCTAGCTATACTTGAAAGCTTGTCTCATGGATAGGGAAAATGTCTCTTCTGGCTGTACTAGACAGCTTGCCTTAATTTGACAGTAGTTTTAGCAGCATCCAATCCTTATGTGTACTTACCTAGCTATGAGGACAAATAGAATATTACTATTGTAAGAATGCTTACTACTGTTTAGGTTAGCAGAGCTTCTCCTGGAGAACATATCCAGTCTTTATATGATAGACAGACATTAGCCAGATGCCTGATCTCATTGGAGCATTCAGATTCAATGATCATTATTGCTTATTGGTCTGTACTAATCATTGGCTATGTGTTTAGCTGTACATCAGCCTACTGTCCAGCAGCCAGCAATGCTTAAGTTGATATGATCAGATAAAGAAGGAATCTTGAAAAGTTCACTTCTGGGGGAAAAGAAGAAGTATAACATCACTCTTCCTGGCTAAATATTAGCCCTAGAAAACATAATCATGCAGGTGTGCTGCAGGACAGATAATCCACTTTGGTGGTTCTTTTGGTTTGCTGCTATGTTTGGTTTGTTGATCATCCTTGCTTGCTATCCTTGTCCCTGGAGATTCATTCATTGTGGCTGCATCATTATAATTCAGTCTAAGTTGATTCTGATAGTGATGATGTTGACATCCACCTGCTGTTTTGACTACTGTCATGTGGGTTTTTTCTGTTGAATTATGACTGCTAGGATACATTTAGTGAATCCACTATGCATTCTGCATAATACATTAGTCCCTATTTGCAATTTGGTATTGACCTTTTCTTGTTTTCTCTCATTTGGATCTGGTTTCAGAGCTGATAAGTTAGTTTGCAAAGTTATATTAAGAAGTAGTTCATCTGGAGTTTTTTCCTTTGCTTTACTTGGTATAGAATGCTGTGATAACAACATTCTGGTTGTATGTGTGTTTCAGCTTCCTATGTCCATCTTTGTGAATAATTTTTGTCTCTTGAATCAATTTCTCAGCTTGGCCATTGCTTTCAGGGTGAAATGGTGGGCTGAAAACTTGCTCACTATCATTATTGTCATAAGGAGTTTTTAATGCCACTTCAGTAAATACTGTGCCATTATCTGAGACTATAGTTTTAGGAAGGCTATAGGTAGCAAATAGCTTCCTAAGTGCTTCTATTGTTGCAGTGGTCCATAGTGATGGAACTTCCATTACCTCCAGTGACCTAGAATATAAATCAATTACTATTAATAGTAGTTTACCTTTCCATTGGGCAGTATGTCCCACATGGAGTCTAGTTCAGAGGCCTTCAGGTTTAGGAAAGTAAACTGTTTTGCCTTTTGCTGTCATGTTCTGATTCATTTTGCATTGCAAGAAGTGGTGGACTTCAGACTTAATGTCTGTAAGCAAAGTTGGCCATCATACATATGAACTTGCTAACATCTTCATTCAGACTATTTCTGGATACTCATTATATAATGGGTTGACCACTTGAGATTGTCCAACTTGGGGAATTATTATTCTGGATCCCCAAATAAGATAGCCATTTTCAATTGAGAACTCCAACCTTCATGTCCAGTAGGCTGAATGCAACTTCTTTGGTTCTTATTTTACCAACCCTGCTGGATCCATTTTTATTCTTTTAGGAAACCAGCATCATTTGCGGTCCACCCAGTTACTGATTGCCTGTTCATTGGTGTATTTGTCCCCAAATCAATCATGTTAACTGATCAACTTGCTGAAGTTATGTTGTCTGCAGACTTTGCAGGCAAATGACATAATGTGTCTACATAGGAATATGTTTTCCTCAGTGTTTTGTAGTGTAAATTTATACCACAATAAAAAATTGAACCACCTCAGCATTCAGGGTGAGGCATGCTGAGGAATTCCTTTGATGCTCAGTAGGGGGCTATGATCCGTTTGCAGTATGAATGATCTACCATAAAGATAGACATGAAATTTTTTAATGCTATTGATTAAATCCAGAGCCTACTCTATCAATGTGGGCATAATTTTTCTCAGATTTGAGAAACATTGATATAAAGGCAATAGGGGAGTGTGATACATCATTATTCCTATGGTACAACACTATCCCATTTCCTACTGGTGATGCATTGAATGTTAGTACCAGCAGCTTTTCCAAGTTAAAGTGTGCCAGCATCACAGTATTTTATTTTTATTTTTTCAAAGGCATTATCATAATTACTGTCCCATTTCTAGACTGTTTTTTCATCCAGTAGACTGTATAGTGAGTGGTTCACCTGCCTCAGTTTTACTGTACAATTTTTTTTTATAATAATCTATGAGTCTCAAGAAGAACTGTAATTCTTTCTTTTTATTTGATATTTTGGCTTCTTTTAATTGCCATAACTTTCATTTGAGTAGGATAAATGCCACTCATATCTATCCTAAATTCTAGAAACACAAGGTCTTTGACTTCGAATATGCACTTATCTAAGTTGATTCTTATAATGCTGCAACTTATCAATAAATTTTTTGGTGGACTCCAGAGCAGTTCTGGAATCTGAGCCATCAGTAAGAAATCATCAAAGTATGGTAAAGCCCATAGTGTTTCTGCAGTTAGTTGATCTATGACACTTGAAATATAGCCAGGGTGACAAATATACCAAAAAGCAACCGATTCATCTTAAATACACGTTTATGAATTATTATTGACAATGCTCTTGCTGCCTGATTATTGACTGGTAGGTACAAGTTTGTCTGTTTCAAGTTAATTTTAGTAAAAACCCTTCCACTTGACAGTGGGAATAGGATTTGCTTAACTGACGGTGGTAGATAATTATCTGATGTGAATGCTTTGTTAATCATGCATCTATAATTCCTCAAGTGTGGATAGAATTTGCTTAACTGATGAGGGTGGATAATTATCTAATGCTAGTGCTTTGTTAATCATGCATCGATAATCCCCACATATCCACACATCACCATTTTTTTGATGATTGGCATTATTGGGGTGGCCCATTCTGATTACAATATGGGCTCTATTACTCATCTGCTTCCCACTTTTTAAGCTCTGATGCAACTTTAGCTTTCAAGGCTAGTAGCAGTGACCTGCACTGACAACTGATTGTTTTTATCTCTTTATTGAGCAGTAAGTGAAGTAGTTATCTTAAATACAGACCTAGATTTTTTTTTGAAAATTTCAGGGTAATCATCCTTTAATTTATTTATCATTGTGACTTGGTTGACCTTTGACACTGCAAACCACAAATGACTGAACCAGTCACAGCCTAATAAATTATTATAATCACCAGGTGTTACTACTAATAGTAGGTATTCAGTTTTATTAGATTCTGCCACTTTAACTCTAGTCTGACCAAGACTATTATTTTCTTGCCCTGATAATCAGTGATAGCCTTGCCACTAGGATGCAGCTTATACTTGTTAATTTTATTAATAATACTCCAGGTCTTTTGTGACACAATAGACACTGTTGATCTTCTATCCAGCTCCATTGTGACTGGTATATTATTAATGAAGGTCCAGTGTTTAAATACGGTTCACTGCTCTTGATATTTTTCATGGAGGCAACTTGTTTCTTTTCAATAAGATTTGCCTTTGGTATACTTCAGAATGGATTCTTTCATTCTCATATTGGTTACTTGTTTTTTCATCTTTAGATAAGCAGTCCTTATATGCCAGATTTGCTTGCAAAATGAACACACAGTGGTGTAGACATTCTGTTTGTGCATGCATCAATTCATTATTCTTACAACAATGCTTATCACTTCTCATTCTTATTGTTGAAGTAACTGAATTCTTGACCAACTGGGTCTTCTGTTCAATTTTTTAAACAGTAAAATGTATTTTTAATGATCTCACTTTATGTTATAGATTCTACCAGAATGGCTTGAGCTACAGCCATTTCAAAGTCTATATTCAGCATCATTAATAAATTGAGTCTTAAATTATGATAATTCATACCATAAATGAAACAATCATGGAGTGCTTCATTTAAGAACTCTTTGAAATCACTTACACTAATGCCAGATATGCATAGTTATCTCTGCAGCCTTTTTACCCTCCACTTAAATATAAAGATTGAAATAATACCTCTGCATTATTGTAAGTGGTTTTGGAGAGAATTCTTCTGTAAAAATTGCCAATGCCTTCTCAAAATTCAGGCCAGATGGGGTTCCTGACCCAACTTGAGACTTTAAAAAACTATAGGTCTGAGACCAGATTATTATCAGAAGCATGACTAATTTTATTTTAGACTTTTTAATCTGATTAGCCTGCATATAAAAAATTAGTTGTTCTTAGTAGCTTGACCAGTTCTCAGGGCAGCCTGGGTCAAAAGCTTCCATCCAGCTAATTATATTAGCCATTCTTTATTTTACTCTGGTATAATATGATAAAAGTATCTATTTCCTATTTACTGCAAGGTTCTACTTGATACTGTATTTTGACAGAATGTTTACTCCACTAGGGTGAGCTTCTGTCTTTTTTTTTATAATGACCAGTTTTGTATGGTTTATGAACCACCAATCACGTTTGTGGTCAATTTCCTTAACAGTCTTGAGGAAAAACTTTTTCACAATATGCCAAGTCTGTTTTTATTTGGATTGCAATGAGATATTTAATTATCACCATAAGGAAAATACAACAACTACCTATAATTGTATATTCATTTATTTATTTTTTATTTTCCCAGCCATGGGGAAAAATATTTAATCTAACTGTGTCAAGTCTAGCTGGATTGAGCAGTTTTTTTTTTTGCTTTTAAAAATATGAATGCATGCCTACAAGTCTGTAAATTCACATTTTTTTGTTTACTTTTTCTGGAAGTAGGGGAAAATATCACTTCATCTGACTGCATCGAACCCAGTTAGCTTGGGCCATTGTTTGGGTTTTTCCAGCCATGGGAAAAAAGTTTTTAGTTGTACTAGATGAGAATCTGTTGACTTGGGCAATATTTATTTGTGATTTAATTATCACAAATTCATAAAGTTAAACAAGTACATACTCATGTGTTTACACCCTTAGTTTTTTCCAAACCATGGTGGAAATATAAAAAAAATATTTTGTCTGACTGCACCAAAATCTGTTGTGTTGAGTCTTGATTACAGACTCAACCAACAGAAAACAATACTAGCATCAGTATTATAAATAATATAATATTTATTATATTTACATATATATATATAATACAAAAATAATGTAGTTTCATTGTGGACTCTTGGATCCAAATCTTCACAGTGTATTGCTTCCTGCTACACCTTATAGCTTGCCTCATGAGTAAAGAGAATAGCCCTTCCAGCTATATCAGTTAGCTTGCCTTGAGTCAGCAGTACTCTTGGCAGTATCTGGTCCTTATGTGGACTTGCCTAGCTGCATGAAAAAATAGTGTATTGCTATCATAAGAATGCTTACTGCTATTTAGGTTAGCAGGGCTTCTCCTGGAGAATGCAAATCATCTTTGTAGGATAGATAGGTGTTCTCTGCCCTTTCCTCCAAAAGGCTGACTATTTATAGCCAGATCCTTGACATCACTGGAGCATTTGGATTCAGGGATCATCATTGATTATTGGCCTATACTAATCTTTGGCTGCGTGTTTAGCTGTACATCAGCCTATTAACCAGCCAATAATGCTTAATCTGATCTGATAAGGAAGGAATCTGGAAAAGTCCACATCTGAGGGAAAAGGAGAAATATAACATGTACTTCATGAATAATCATATAATATTAACAGCTACAACAACAATAATACATTGGGTGATCTTACAAATTTATTCTACTACTGTTCAAAAGAAATTGAAAGATCTTTTCATTTAACAGGAAATTCGTTTGACAGCATTTAATTGTATTGACTAGTAAATTGTGATTTCAACTTTTTTTGTGATTAATAGTAAGACTTTCAATGTATGAACATTTACAATTTTTGCATTCAGTATTATAAATATTTTTATTATCATTTCAAATACTTTTTTAAAGCTGTTTATTAATCTATTTTAATTTTGTAGCTCTGAAAATGAGATACTGAAGTATTATAAGAAATTCATTTGGCAATATTAAATTTTCTGAAGGAAGTTTTTCTTAGCAATACTTTAGCTTGTCTCCATTTAAATTATGCACATATTTCTTAAATAGTTTAATTAATACAATATACTTCAATGTATAAAGGTGAAATTACTAAATTCTGGTGAAATTACTAAATTCTAAATCTTAATATTGGCTAAGCACTTTCAGAACCTGTTATTCATAGATTTAATATGGATTAAACTCATTGTATGCACATTTATGCAAAACAAATCAGATCATCCATGTTTTTGAAATTGCAAAACATACGTCTTTTCTGTTTATAGCATTTATGTCACTAGAAATGAAGTAAGCCTCCTTGATTTTCGTTCTGGTATCATTTCTCTCAGTACACATTATCTCAGCTCCGGAGGGTTCAAATATATGATTAACTGCCTTTTGATGATTATGCATACTTATGTTGAGATAATCTGTTACTGACTGTGCTCCAGTTTCACTGTAATATTTTGCACTGCATCCTCCTTTAGGATATGCAATCTTGTATACCACCTATGGCATTGATTCTAGGTTTATTTTATCCTTACTGTTATTAATTATTGTGTTAGTGTTTGGCAGAGTTCTAAATCCTACTTTTTAAATCCTTTATGTAATTTTTTTGACAAAGTTTTTCATCATGCTAAAAATGTAAGGTTAACTTAGGTGTTGTTTATTTTTTTTGTTATTAGTCTGAGATAGATTTTTATAGAAGAGCTTGATTTTATTGACAATTGTTCTATAGTTGAAACCTACACTTATCAAATCTCTGATATAGCAAGAGATATTTTTTTATCAACTTCGAATTTGCACAAGTAATAGTTTTGAAACAATAAATGCTGAAAGACCCACAAATTTATGTGAACTTGGAGATCTTGATAGCGGATGCATGTATCCTCTTATGCACAGAGGTTTGATTGTCATGCAGTAGTTGAGTGCAGTGTGTTCTCTCTGAATTTTTAGATCAAGGTAATTAATTGCATTTTGTTCATTTTCATTGATAAAGTTAAAAATAAAACCTGTGAGTGTTTGTAGTCCATTTTAAATACCTGCTATTTTATTCTTTGGTGCCATGATGAATATGTCATCAACATATCTGGTGCAAATTGTTCTTGGTGCTAGAGCTTGGAATCTTGGAATCACCTGCTGTTCACAGTAGGTCAATGCAATGCTGGATACAATTCCACTAATAGGAAGACCCATGGGCCAACTATAATCATTTTGAACCATTTGTCTTCAAATGTTGCTATGATATTTCCATGCAGCCATTTTAAGAAATCTATAATAAAGTCTATCTGAGAAGATGGACAATCACTATTTCTCAACTCATCTTCAATTATCCTAGTTGACAGTTTTCTATTTAGAACCATAAAGCTCTGCAATATGCACTGCTGCAGTTTTAAATTCTTTATTTTTTTGCACTTTTGATTTTGTCAACAAATTCAAAAGATGACTTTATTGTGTAGGTGTCAAAACCCAAGGAATCAATCAGATTCACGAATTTAGATGCATTAAAATAATGGACCCTGCCAAAATCCAACATTAATATTAAAGGCACTCCTTGTTTATGTAGATTTACATTCACAGACATTTAACAAGTGTCCATTTTTCATATATTATCTACTATTGTTTAAATTAACTTGCTTTGATGCTATTCAGTTATGCTATCTTTAAAATATTGCTTCAAATATTGTCTATATAACCATTTAATTAAAATCCAAAGTAAAATTAATAGCATTGTTAATAACAAATCAATGACTAAAAGATTATTTTACCTGGATAATTATCTTTTTAATTAATGTAATAGAAAGGTGTTTATATAGTACAATTAGATAAAATCATTTTAGTTATAAAAAGTGTAACAAGAATCATATAAACCTTGATATTGATATAATAAAGCTACATAATCCTAGAATTTGTTTGGTTTTTTTGTCACTTTATTACCTTTTTTTCTTGGGATGGTCAAACTTCTTTGCAAGTGCTTGCAGTTGGTGCCAGTATATGATTTTATTTTTGTTTTGATTACTGAATTCTTTTCTTTCAGAATTTTTTAAAAAAGAACAAGTTGCCTGAAAACTTCAAGGACTTATTTATTTTTTGTGTTTCAAAAGGTTTTATTGATCTATAGGTTTACAAAAAAAAAAAAGAGAGAAAAAAGAAAGAAATAACAATCTTGATCAGGGCCTACCATTCTCCTGATCGTTACATCAGTTTATAACCCATTACTTATATTATTACATCAATTCCTTTTTTGTCATTGCTTCTGGTAATCTAGTCTTTTGGCAATGATGAACTATTTTTATAGATTAGAGGAAAGTGACCTTAGTGATCAGGTGTCTGAGAAAATGTTGGACGATGAAATTTTTTCATCACTTGTGCGTATAATATTAATTTTGTTTCTAAATGTATTAGGGTATTTTGTGTCCAGTCCATACATAAGTGTACATCTGGTACACCATAGTGAGTATAATACAAATGTGCTAGTGCAAATGTGTCCATAAATACCTTTTTCAAAGATATTGAGAAGTGTTTGTATAATGTACTCTTTATTTTTAAAATTTGTTGGAATGTCCTGCCGGATATTATTGTATCTGGGGCATGTGAATAATAAGTGTGATAGGGTTTCTAATTGGCTTTGACACATCTTACAGATATCTTCAATATTGGTACAATTCCTTTTATACTTACAGAAGTCAAGAATTGGATGTGCCTAGAGATTTAGTTTTATAAGAAAATCATAGAATTTCAGCTCCAATGACCAATATTTGAAATTTTTTGACAACTCCTTATTTGTTATCTTTAAATAAGTCTTTCCATTATCATTGGAAGGGGGATTGTATTATTTCATTTTATCCATTGGGGATGTTAGATTGGGGAAGCTTAATAATGGGGAAATTAACTTATTCCAGATATTACTTGTAGGTGTTGGCTTGTCTGTGGTTGTGATTTTGAATGCAACTTCCAAATATGGGAAAAAATTTGGTGCATGATGATATTAGATTAAATGTTTATTGAATTTAAAAAATGTTGATAGAATGTAAGCCTAGTCCTTTTTGAGATAGAGGGTGCAGAAATTTTTCTTAGGGATATTGACACTATTTTTTTACACAACAATTTCCTATACATTTAATTTTTTTTTTTAAAAAAGCTTTTGTGAATATTATTATGGGTTATATAGTAAGTAACTCTTGTTATAACTAAGAGATTAAAGAGGAAAACTTTGGCATAGAGTGATATGTATGATTTGGATAGAGAATTAATCATGTCCTCAGATTTATTCATTAATTTCCTCTGTATCTGTGATCACATTTCAGAGTTGCTTAAATAAAATAGAAATCCCATGGCTGAACCTGGATTTCTTTTGAACTATTGGTCATGTTGATTAAACTCCAGTTTATATTTTGCTGAGTAGTTATTAAGAATTTTAATTAGCTTTGGTATCTGTTTTTTTGTGGGCAGAAAGATAGTAATATTATCCATGTATGCAACACCTGTAACAATTAGCCTTCATTGCATAAATGAATATTCCAGCCATCTTGCTAAGGAGAGGATTAATATAAAAAGTGAATAGTCACTTAGTGGTGAGCATTGTGGAATGGGAGTTAAATGGAATGAAGGATGGTGCATATTTCCCACTAAGAGTTATATGAATTTTTCTACTTAAAAGATTTCTAATCAAGTAGATTAGTGCTCTGGGAATTGGTGTGTCTGCTAGTGCATTAATTAGGATATTAATTGTTACCATATCAAATGCTGATTTAATGTCCAGTAGAACCACAACTGGTCCATACTTTTTGTCATTTCTGACTGTGTCAATAACTGTCTTATATAAAAAAGCTGCCTGTCCAGTTGAAGATTCTTGTGAACTTATTTTTTTGACAACAATGGTAGAATGTAGATTCAATTCCATTTGTAACCATTGACTTCAGAATCTTGATACCAAGTGGCTCATTGATATAGGTCTGAGATTTTGAAATATGATTATATTTTTCTTCTTGTTAATGAATGAAACCAATGAGATGGGATAAAGCCCGTGAATGTGATAAATTTTCTTTGTTAGAAAGTTGGCTAAATCTGCTATATATTTTACTGCGAAATGACAAATGTTTGTATACAAAGCAAGGTATTTCATGTATCCCTGGATGACATGAGTTTGATATTGAATATAGCTTTACTTTAAAATCTTTGGAATAAAAGCTATATTATTTTCTGGTGAGCCCAGAAAGTTTTGGAGAGGGGGCTGAATATTTCCCAACTTTGCAAGTTGTGTTTGTAAAATGAGTAGAGCAGTTCTAGCATATTATCATCTGCAATGGTTTGCACTTCTACTTTGATAGCCTATGGAACCTGGTTTGTTGGAGCCTAACCTAGATCCCAGTGAATGCACTGTCTAGACCACATGTGGGTTTGATTTAGGAATATTTTATTCTTCTTTATTGCCAAATATTCTTTGAGTGAGTCACATGACAGCAAATAGGCTTTTCTGAGGGCTATTATATTTGTACAGCCCTCTACAGTGGAAGCACTAAGCATTATTTTTTATGCAGTTCATCTGCGAGTGCTAAAATCCTTAAAGAGTTGATGTTTTCTTGTTATTGTATCAATTGTTTTTGCTATTTCATATTAGAATGAAGTTAAATTGATTTGTGGTAATGCTATAACCAGCACTTCCCTAAAATTATCTGTAATCACTTCTGAAGGATATATTTTGATGATGGTGTTTATTAATGAAAAATTTTTTGGATGTAGGGGTATATCATAAAGAGGTATGAAATGGTTCAGCTAGTGTATTTTTTATGATTCTTTTTACAGATATAAAAATTAAAGTTTAAAGGTAATAAATTTAATCATGCATTTTGAACTGCTGTGATGATAAGAAACTTTTGAAAACATTCTAAATAGCCAAAAATAAGCACAAACAAGAGGTTAATTGATCCCAATAGAATTAAATTTATTCATGTAGCCCATATAATAAGATGGTGCAACTTATTAGTAATGTTTAAATGTTCAAAATGATTATTGGCAAAAATAATAAAAGGATCAGCACTGAGGTTATTAACTAAATAATACATCATAAAAAATATTAAATCTTCCATAAAGCTAACATTCCATAAAATCAATAAAGCTGATTACAACAAATAAAAAAAATATTTTAAAATTTATTAATTTTAAATTTATTCATAAATTATATATTTTGATATTTTAGTTTTAAAATTAGAGCATTTTTAATGTTTTAAAATTAATCCTTATCTAATACAAAATAGTAAGATATAAAAGTATTTATCACTCATTCTTAATAAAGATTTTTTATAAAGATGGAAGTTTTTTAAATAATTATTAGAATCTGTGATCTACAAAAAAAATCTTATTTGGAGGAACTTTGTTTTTCTTAAACAAAATAAACATTATTTTTGATTTATTTTCAAATATTTATTTTAATAATATCGTTGGAAAAAAAAATCAAAATTTGATCAATTTATATACACATGCACATACTTACAGATATATATATATTGAGACAGAATGATTTCATGGCACACAATCAATAGTAAGTATGCACATACATTTAAAAATTAGAGAAGGAAAAACAAGAATGAACACAGCAAATACACATATATGTTTATTTGAAAACAATAATAATATTAATTAAATATTTTGCCAATATGTTAAATTATTTTAAATACTATATAAAAGATTAAATGTATTTGTTTAGTCCTTCAACATAAATGAACATTTTGTTTATTAAAATAAAAAATATAGGTAAATGTAAATTTTAGAATGGAAAACAACAAAAATGTAAACAGATTCAATCATATTTTATTTATAATAGATTATTTTGTTTACAAAGTTTTGTTTTTTGATTTGTGGGTTAATTAAGGATAATTAATTAACTAAATAGGTCATAATTATTAATATTTTAAAAATAACCAAGAGCAGCAAAATCATGTTTTTTTAAAAAAATAGATCAATATTTGTTTTAATCTTATTATATCATATTGAGAAAAATATTTAAGCTATAATTTCATTAAAAAAAAAAAGTTTGAATTTTGAGAAGAAAGCTTTTTTTTTTTCTCATGTGTCATAGCATCAGCCGGGAAGTGAACCCGCTAACTCGGGACAACTGCTTGTAAAGCAGCTGTCACTAACCTCTCGACCACCTATGCTTGACCAGAAAACATTTGCCAGCTAAATCCATACCAGTGAAAAACATGACAAACATCCAGAAAATCAAGTAGATGTAAAGAAGAAAAATAAGTAATACAAAGCAGTTATATATGACCAAGTAAAACATTATGGAAAAAAATCAGTTTTATTGGAAAGCTAAGAATACAGCACCAGACATAAACAAGTGTGATAATTGCAATAATCTGTTAGGATGTAAGACCTACCTTAAAACTTACCTAGAGTAAAACTTTTTAATTTCTTTAATGATGAAATACTAATAGAAATGTACAATATGATCACATTTAATGTTTGTATGCTTTTCCACTAGTAACTTTAGTTGATCAACAACAAGTACATAATGCCAATAATATACTAGAAATTTTATAAAGATGAGAAACTTACAAAAAAATCGCAAGAATTGAATTTTCATATTGAATAATTATAATTTAAATAATTATCAAATCAACAATTAGTTTTGCATTTCTTAAAAGAAAAATATTCTGAAGAGAAAAAATCTAACTGTTCAAGGAATAGGAGAAAACAATCTCATTAAGAAAATACATCAAAGTATTCCAGAAATAATCTCTCTCTCTCTCTGTGTGTGTGTACAGAATAAGATAAAGACATTCATGTAATTGTTCAAAAGAGTGTAGTAAGATTTTGCATATATATTTTTTTCTTTTTGTAAACTTTATTTTTGTTTAATTTATTAAGCAATTTCCATTCCCTAATATAAGCTTTTTTAAAAGTATTCTATTATTATTACATGCTCTAACTAGAGTACTTTCAAAAATTAAAACTTTATTTACACATTAGAGTGGATACAAAGCAATCAATGATAGGATAAAATTATGTATACATATAAATGTGGTATGCAAGCCATGTATATAGAAATATCAAAAGTTGTATTAGATCAATAATTTAGTCTTAAATTCTAAATATATATCTTTATTATCAGCATATATAATTCCTTAATGGATATTTTATATTTGTGTATATATTTTTGTATAGGAAAATATTCATTTATGATATTTGTAAATCCTTTAGTTGCTATAATTTTGCTTTATTAGAATACTTTTTTGTTAAAATTTAAAGTTTCTGACCATTTTCATTTTTTCTATACCTTACTAATATGAATATACAAAATTAGATATTACTATTTATTGTGTGTGGGTAATGAATCAAATCATTACAAATATTACATCGAACTATCACATGAGGAATAGCTAGCAGTATGGAATATATGAGTACATAATTAGAATAGAAAGGTTTATTTTGTGATAATAATAATGCTGTACCATAATTTACAACTGGCATGGTTCATAAATTAAGTTATGATGGACATTACTCATAGTTAGTCTAATTATTAACCAATTCTTGTTTACCTGTAAACAGTTTTTATTTCAGGAAAATTGAAGCTTGAAATATTTTTTTTATTTAAATAAACACAAGACTGGTTTAAATATTCTCTCTCTATAAAGAGATATAATACATACATACATACATATATACATTTATACATATACACATAATACATACATATTAAAAGCACATGTAAGTACACTTTCTATATTATTTGGCCTATTTATTTATTACACAAATTAAAATTTAAAACTGCTTCTAATATAAAATCGATTATTTCACTAAAATAAAATAAAGAAATAATTAAAAGTAATTTTACATAATGATAATTAAAGTTAAAGTATAATAAATATAATTAAAATTGAATGTAGAAAATTTTTTCTATTAAATTTTCTGTAAAAGTTTTCAATATTAATGGGTTTTTTAATTTGAAAAAAAGTATTAAAGTATTTTTCATTAAAATTTTCATAAAAAACAATAAAATGTTATTATACTGCCATGTTTTTTTTTTTTTGTAAAATCTAAAAAAAAATTATCTATAAGATGATATAAAACACATGCATAACAAACTAGATTTATTTAACCTTTTGAAAAATGATTAGGCAAAAAAATAGCCTTTTCATGCTATAGAAATAATGAATATAAGAAAAAAAATTAACTATTTTGCCACCTGAAATAGTAAATTACATTGGCAAATATTACCTATATGTTTATTTGATCGTAAAAAAACAAAACAAAAAAAAAATTAGGAAGGATATGTGTTCTTTTAGCATTTGCTTAAGTCTTTAACACTTAATTATGTTTTTTAGATATCAGCATCTATCCCTGAACATTTCAAGCAGCAATAATAGTTATTTAAAAGATATCTACATTTCTGTTAAGAAAGAAGTTGTTTGTACATTTGTATAGCAATGGATTTGATTAAATTACATTAAGGAATAAATAAATTTACACATAATTTTTTTCCACTGGTTTTTTTTTTTTTTTGTAAAATTGTTATTTTTTTAATAAGTAAATGATGTGTACTTTTAGATTTGATTTAAGTATATTAATTTTCAGCAGAAAATTAGTTAATCGAAAATTTACTAATGTTATATAAAATCATTCTCTATTAGTAAATTTTTTTTTATTAAAACTACTTAACATTCTTATTATTTTTTATCATTAAAATTTTTTAATCTGTTTATGATTTGAATTAATGCTTAATCTTAATATGTAATGAATCTTTTTTATCTTAAATGCTTTTGTTGATAAGTGATTCAAGAAGATGAAGATCTCTCAACATTTTTATGTTCTCATCATAAATTTCGAAATCACTTACTTCATTATTTTAACTTTTTGACATTTTTATACTTAACTGTATTTACATTATCTCACTATTAAAAATAGTTTTGAAGATTTAATATTTTCAGCTATAGATTAGCATATATTTTTCTCCACCAATCCTAAATTTATATTTGTATTCAGCTAGTCTGATTCTGTTTATAAGCTAATATAATAGTTTGCAGTCTCATATCATCACCATCATCATCAACCATTATCAATCCTCTGCAGGATGAAGATCTCTCCAAGTTCAATCCATCTTCTCCAATCTTTAGCTTTTGTTCTTTACATCCCTGCACACTTTCTTATTTTAGCCATCCATCTCACATGTGGTCTATTTCTGGGTCTTTTACACTCTCTTGGAATCCAGTTTAAGATTTCAATTTGTCCATCTATTATCATCTCTTCTAGCAATAGATTCAGCCCAACTCCACTTCAGTCTTTTAATTTTTTCAATGAGGTCAGTAGCAACTATTTGTTCTCTTACCCATATATTGCATTTCTGATCCCTTATTGTTACTCCCAACATGCATCTTTCCATACTTCTTTGAGTAGTCTGAAGTCACTGTATTGCTCTTCTATTAAGTGTCCAAGTCTCAAATCCATAAGTAAGAACTTCTTTACCAATGTCAAAACAATCAGTTTCTTCTTACTTTATTCTAACTGTAGATTTTAGAGCAACATAAAGAGTTTTCAGAAAAACAATTTATTGTTTGGATTTATGTAAAAATGTTTCACCATTTAAGTAAGCAATCTTTTCACAAAAGATTAGGCATAACTAAGTTAAGACTTTCACTTAATTTTTCATGATTAGTTTGAAAAGAATTTGTAGAAAATTTAAATTAGTTTCTAGAATAATTATTATTTAAAATGTTTTTTTAAAATTTCTACAAGTAACAAAAGTTTATTAATTGCAGCATGCATATTAGACATATAATGAGAAATAATAATAAAAAAAATACTTCTGAGCCTGTGAATAATATAGTTTATAATTAGAAAATTAAAAATAAAATGAAAAAATGTATAGAATCTTCTCAAATAAACTCCTTTCAGACTATTTTTGTTTAGTCAGTTTTGTCTGTAGAATTAAAAAAAAATGAAGTCGTAAAATATATTATTTTTAAAGAATGTTAGCTTGAAATAAATTAATAATTATCAAACAACAAAAATATGTTTATTGGATATATTATTAGAATAAAATAAAAAAATTATCAGGAACATGTTCATAAAGATCTATCATAAAAAAATATAAAATCCAAGATGTTGAGGTATAGTATAAAATATATTGCATCAATCTTAGCGGCCTTTATTTTTTTATTAAAAGCGTGTTTGTTATAATATTAAAAAATAATTCTAGAAGATAAGCAAAGAAGAGATTTATAGTTTTCTACTTAAATAACAAACAAACAAAGATTATTTGTAAGATAGTAGTTTACACTGAACAAATTAATTAATTGCTTGTCTGTAGGACATCATCTCATGATTTTTTCCTCAATGAATTTTAACATTTAATTGATCTTCTTGGATTTCAACATTAATTGATTTATTATTTGGATTTTCCTTTTATTTTTTATTTTATTTAACCAATTTAAATAATAAATAACGTAAATTTTTTTATACAAAAAATCTCTAAAATGATTGATAATTAGAAAAAAAAAAAAGAATATACGAGTGAAGTCAAACAATGTTTTATTTATTAGAAGTCTTAAAAATATACAAAGCAAAAATATTATTTTAAAAGAATGAAATTTAAAACGCGTTTTATTTTTAAAAATCTATTACAATGTGTTATTCGGGAAATTTCAAACCACATAAAATCTTTGCTTTTAGTTTTATTTATTTATTGTATCCATTAAATCTCAGAATTCAGTAGACAAAAAGTGCGACCGGAGCGCCATAGTGTTTGTTTTGTTTTTGTTTTGAAAAAAAAAAAAAAGTGATAAATTTTTGCCACACAATTTAGGCAGTAAATTTACTTTGCATTTTTTAAAATTTACTGGCTGATTAATATTTGTAAATACTCGGATCATGTGTTTATTAATTTTACTTAATAATTATTAGTAAAAAAAAAAAAAAAAACTATTATGTTGACGGCTCAGGTGACTGCCGATAAAACTGAAAAGTCTGATTCATTGGTTTCATTTACTCCACCTGTGGTGAAAGTTCGAAACAACGATTTTTATGCAGGTGAAACTGATTTTTTCTCCTCCAGTTAACAGTAAATATCGTCTTTTTTTTTTTTTTTACGAATAAACTAAAGAATTATTCATGATTTCTTTTGATAGTATAACAAACTGTGCTTGTAAAATCTTGGTGTACTTGAGTGCGGGCACCGAAGCTGAAACTTTCGGTGAATTTTATCTTTTAAGCTTTAGTGTTGGCAGCAGCGTGAGTCTTACTTGTAAGCGCGAAAGAAAGACAATGACGTCACGATGAGATGGTGAAATGGATATGCACACCTGCTATTTTTTCTCTTCAGAAATTTAAAATTATTTTTCTGATTGAAATAATCTGTAGGCTAGTATTTTAATATTCACTATAATTAAAAAACAAAGACTAACATTTGATATATTTAAATAGACTTCGACTTGTTCATACTCGTCAATATTATTCTTAGAACATTTAATTAAAATATTTTCCATCTTTTTTATAATCTAAGCCGTGCTAAAATGCATAAACAAATAAATAATCAAACTTACAATTAGTAAACACAAATTAATTTTAATTAAGTGCGTTTTTATGTATTTCCTTTTTTTTTTTTTTTGTAATTTAATTTTTAAACATTATTTTATTATATCTTTCATTTATATATAGTCGAATTAAAGATATTAGGATAAGTAGAACGCTTGTATAAAATATATAAATATTTGTTTTGCATATTTTTTCGGGGGATCATATTTCTGATAGAAACATAATTATTTGCCGTTCATAAATAAACATAAAAATATTTTATTACAAAAAAGAAATCCTACAATAATTTCGATAAGAATTAATGTATAACACTAGCAGTTTGCTATAAATGATGCTATTGCTCCGTTATAATGTCAGTTTCCAAAATTCTATTGAATCATAAAACTTGATTTCCAGTAATTTTACTAAATGCCTTCTGTCAAAAGAACAATTCTATAATTTTCCAATCTAGTACACACACATATATAATTTAATTATCAAAATATTAGTTCTTCATAATACACATGAATTACATTTCTGATTTCATTGTTGAATTGCTATACTCATTAAATTATTAGTAATTTTAAGATAAGCAGTAAAATAATGAGTTAAAAATACTAGATTAAGATTAAAGAATAAGGCAAAAAAAAAAAAAAAAATCGAATCAAGATTCATATAGTGGAAGCTCAATCTGGATAAATTTAATTAGTTAAGATAACATCCAGCCAGATGGAATGAATGTAGAGACAAACTATTATTATTCTGTAGATTTATTTATTTTATTTGGTTTTTGAGTATGTTTGTTTTTTAGACAGTTTAATTATTTATAAAATATAAAATAAACTGTATAAATTTTAATCAGGAGATAGACTTATTAGTGCATATTATAACTTCAAATTTTGTCATAATAACTACAGATTCAACAATTATTAACTATATAGTTCATGGTTTATGTTTACATAGATTATTGGATATTAAATTCCATTTTGAAATAGATGAATACAATGATCATGGGTTATGCTGAATCTATTTATGAGACTTTTAGTTGTGTCTATGAAAATCAAATCGAGTTGGCTTTATTGTTGGATATGAAAAAAGAAAATTTATTTTTTATGCTACAATCGATTAAATAATAAACTACTGATTGAACATCCATAAAGATGATCTTGATTTAAGATGAGTCTTCATGAAAAATATATGAAGAAATAAAAAGCCATGACAAAGGAATGAACTTGAGTGTGCCAGTAATATTTATTAGGATACTATTTAAATGTGTATATACAAGTTTAGTGTGGAATCTTTTTCACCAAGCAAGCACACAGTATTAACCAGATAAATATGTCAGGGCTAAGAAAATTGTCTCTAAAATACTTGTATCACAATACCAAATATTACTAGCAAGCTTTCCAAGAAAGTTATTTTCTAGAAATTAATTTAGATCCAATATTAAGTAAATAAAATTTTATGTTACTATGCATGAGGTGAATTGTATTTCAGTCTATTGTTGTAAAATGTTATATTCATATTCCAATATATTTTCTTGTTATTTAGATGAAAAGTAGAACATAGTGATGAGTAGAACTAAAATCACATAGTTTTTGAAAAAAAAAAAAAATCAAATTTTTTATATTCCAATATTGAAAGACATTTTTATTTCAGGAAAGGAACTTTTTGTGAAGTCAAAGCATACTATCAGGATAGATAAAGTTCCTGCATTCAACAATAAAACTATATACATATTAATTTTATGCATTTTTATATGCCTAATTCTCCAGAAAATCAATTATTGTATTGTCACTTTAGTTGCAGCTGCTTTTTGTCATAAATGATCATAATGATATTAATAAAAATGAATTAGTCTTGCGTTGTTAGCCAAGAGGTATCGCAGCCACCATGCAAGCAAGTAGTTGGTTGCAGACGGGTGTGGGTTCGCATCCCGGCAGATGCTATGACATAGGAAAAAAAAAAAAAAAAGAATTACGATTTTAAAACTTTATATAAATAATTACATTTTTATACTCTGCCATTCTAGATATTAAATAAAATAATATTTACACAGAGTTTAAATATAAACTTTTAATAATATAATTGTACTGAATATACTTTTAATGGTTTCACTTCATGATCAGTCTACTGAAAACATCATTTTTTTGCTGATTTGAATACGATTACTTTTTGGTGTTAGAGATTTATGTGAAGAGAGAAACGATCGAAAATGCAAAATAAAATAGATGTGGTTTATTAAACAAAATAAATATGTAATGAATCAAAAAAATTAATAGTATTCAAATCAACAAAACATTAATGTTCTCAGAGACTGGTTATAAATTTGATGTGAAAACATCCAAAGTATACTCAGTACAATTATATAATTAAAATTTTATATTTAATCTCTATATAAGTATTATTTTACATTAATATATATATATATATATATATTAATGTATAAATAATACTTATATAGAGATTAAATATATATATATATATATATATATATACTAAACTTAATTTAAAAAAATAATTACAATATACATGTATTTAAATATTACATGTTTATCCTATGGTCTGCCCATCCCTCTTCTGTATATTTAAATGAACATATTAAGATCCTATGTGTGAGGGGTCAGAATGACTTAAAATTGACATGTGTATGACAATAATTTTGGCATCAACAAGGGCTTTGAGCACTTCATCTTTGGATTTTCAATGATATGGGTGGCCAAAAAGTTGGCGATTGAAGGAGATTGGAGCTTGCCCATAAAAGTTTGAAGCTTTGCTATCTTAACATGAATTGAGCACTGATTATATATATATATAAGTGATCTGGACTAACTGATGAATGCTGGTTCAACATGAAATATGTATATTGGATATCATTTATCTTTTTCATGGATGCAGTCATATGTATTGGTTATATAAGATGAAGAAAATAACTGTAGGAAAGCTTAAAAGTCTGAGTTTGATTCCCTTCTTATATATATTGAAACAGTATTGTTTGTCTATCATCCTGTTTCACCTACTATGTGCCATAATAGTATCTTTTTATCCAATTCAAACCCATCCCAGTCCACATATATAACTTATTACAATTTGTGTTTAATATGTAAGAATATATATTTATGTGCATGTGTGTGTGTATTTGTTTCTGCACCCACATCTATTAGTCATATTAATGTTTGTATACACATAATGTATACACATTTATAATTTTAAAAGTAATAAATTTAAAATAAGTTGTGAACATCATTGTATATGTGGGAAGGGAACTATAATGTCATAGATTTAATAAACATTACAGATTTTCTAAATTCTTTCTAAATTATTTTTAAGTTATTTAATTTACAGATTTTTTGGTATTCACATGTAATTCTTAAATTCAGGGGTGTCTGTCTTATGCATATAACAGAATGTTGACAGCTTAAATCTCTTTTTAAAAAAGAAAGAATCAAGGTAATCAGTTTCTCTGAAATACCTCTAATTAAATGGTAAACTGAGAGCTGAAGATTTTTAAAGATTTAAAACAAACTTCAAAAGAGTGGAGGCAAAATCATTAATCTGGCACCACTTGTCAATAGTCAAGCCAGATTCTTTTTATTTTATTAAATTTATGTGGGCTATTAAAGATTGAAAATAGAAAATTAAAAGTTGTAAACAATGTTTAATGGCTTGTGAGGAGAGATGATAAAAAGTTCAGTTAACAGGGTTCACTCATTCACTCTTTCAACAATGAAAACCATGGGCTAGAGCAACCACTGCCACCTTCCTTCTCAGAGAAATTGGTCTAGAATAGGGATGAAGTTGAAGACATACAGTCTGCCAAGAAGACATCAGACAAGCCAGCCCAATGGAGAATGCCTGTGCTAAACACCATGCAAAACATGTTAGTTAGAAGATCAGTAAATTTCTTCCCACAGAGCTCTATAAAATTAAACTAAACTATTAAAGTAATTCATAAATCTAAAGCTAGCTAAATAGTGAACATTCAAAATTAATAATTTGTAATAACTTTTTAAAATTAAATTTTGTAACTTAATTTTAATAATAATCTTTGTAAAAATCTTGCCTGCTCAATAAATATTAGTAATTCATAACTTTCTAAAGATAATAATTGTAATCAGTTATAATCATTATTTATCTATCTTTCTGATGTGTGGTCATGCCTATTTCTATTTTATATATTTATTAATTTATCTATTTATGTTATGTTCTTCAGAGTGAAGATTGATAATAATAATAATAATAATGTTGGAGAGTTGATTAGATGTTCTTACATAGCTAATTATGTTGCTGATTAGCATACCTTATAAATTTCTGATCTGAAAACCTACTCTTATGAATATAGTTAAGCTTCTATGTTTAGGCTTATTGTGTAATTCAGGTTTGCTAATTAAATGTGTGTTTAGTTAAGTAAGAAAAAATATTTTAAAGCATATTATAAATAATTAGTTAATTTTAAGTCCCAAATATGCTTTACTTCCCTTTAGTTTATTCTCATAAACTATTCAGATTACTGGGTAAACTAGGTCATGTTTAATTATTCCTTTTTAACATGATTTAAGTGTGCTGATTTATGAACAGACATATATTAGTTTCGCAGAATGAAATTATAGATTTTGTATTTGATTAATTTTAATGTTTGATAGTTTAGAAAGCATTACAAATGTGTTTTTATAAAGCATATAGCTGCAATATATGCCTTGCTATTATATTGACTTTGATTTTAAGGGCCACCCCATTACTCTTAGTTTGGACAGCTCTTTTTTAAAAATGGGCTTTGCTTTTAAGCCCCCCCCCATTATCTTATTTTTAGAACTGGAACACAAGGGTCCAGATTGTTTTATAAGCTGCTTCGATCACCCAAACTAAATGTTTACTTATTTTAAGATAGAAAGTTGTACAGTCCATGGAAACCAAGTACTTGATACTGAATCCCATGAGTAACTGCACAATTAGGCCACATTTTATGTAGTGCTGTAGTCTCAGAAGTACATTACAAATTGCCAGTTTGCTCTTCATAATATTATTTGTTCAGCATTGATCTGAACTTCAGACCTAGCTTATATTATGCAATCTGTATAAAGAGCACATTGACTGCTCATTATTGAAGCTGGAAATATAGTACATATTTCTGCTTCATCTAGTTCCAGTGTCATCAGAACTAGTATGGGTTTGAACCCAATGTTGTATATTAACTGACACCCATCTCATAATAGGTAGTAGTATATTTATAATCAATATTATAATCTTTTATCTAATTTACATTTCATTAATTTATAATTTACAATTAAAACTAACCTTTTTATAATAGTTTATTTATTTTATAATATTTGTAGAAATGTAGATTGTGTTTATTTTATTGAATTGGCATTGAGTAAATAATTAAATCCTAGATATCTATAAAATGTTACAAATATTTTAAATTCTTTCATTAGAGTCCATTTTTTTCAATTAATCAGTTGGTAATATTTATATCAGATTTGAAAGTCACTGTATTATTTATAGAATGTACCAAATTCCTAAAATTTTTGTGAATAAAAGTTACATTTTCTTTAATTTAAATCTTAATTAAATAGGCTTTGTTAATACAATGACTGATCAACTTAATCATACTTGTTGCTGTTTTCTTTTAATTAGCAAAATGAACCCTTGGAGTATGTTAATGCAAGATTGTAGATTCCCCACCCAGGCAGATGCTGACCACAGAGAAAGTTACCAGCAAATACCATGTAAATGGAATCCTAATAGATAAGGCAAGATCAGATAAATAGTAGAAAGTTTTAATAAGAAGATTATTGAAGAATAGTTCACTGAAGAGCATATTTATAATACATTGTGCCTAAAGAATGAGGGAGTAAAAAGATTAGCCATTTGCTTTTTGGAGCTCTTTCCACCAGCTTATCACAATGCCATTACACTGCTCTCAACACCTAGCCTGGAGACTGCTGTGTCAAGAAAGACTGCTAAATGATCTGATTTTATAACTGCCCGTTTTTACCGATTGGTTCTAAGGTAACCTCCAATTTGCCGCAAGCCTCTGATCATAGCTTATTTTGTTTTTAAAATCAATTGTAATTTGTATTTTAGCTATCTGTAATGTTTATACAACTTAATTTTAAAATGAATCTTTTAATTTTTTTTTTCCTTAAATTTAAAATTCTTAATTCTTATAAAAATCCCATATTACTTTGATGCAGCAAATTTATCTTAAATTTTTGTTGGTTTATTTATAATATTGACTTACTGAAACTGCCAAGTACAAAACTCAATGTGCAACTAACTTTTAACTCTCTTCCTCTTTTTTCATTTAAAAATCATTACAGGATACTTATTTCCCTTAAATTAATTAATAGTGAAAGCTCATTTAGTTTGGTATCTCTTATAGTATAAATTTATTTTAAATAATTGAAATTATTTTAAAAAGTTACGTATCTTATTATTATCTCCAACTTAAAAGTGCCCTCATAATTATCTATGAGAGAATAATATACTTTATTAAATCATTTAAGTAAAATCTGTCCCAATTTCTGTAAAACAAATGTCTTGAAAGGAAATCATTGAAATCACATCTATTATAGCATTTTATCAGACATGTTTCATACACATATATTTTTATTTGTCAGTAAAATATTAAGATTGTGATCTATCAGTTATTATGCTATATGTTGTTAAACTTCACCAGAAGTGAGTTTGATATTTAATATACTGTCTATGTTAATTAAAAGACTGACTTTTTTTGTAATCTCCAGTGATGAATTATTTGATAACTTACTAATACATAAAATACTTAGAAAATGTTGAAGACAATTTATTTAAGTTTAGTTTTAATGCTTG
This sequence comes from Epiperipatus broadwayi, assembly GCA_028023455.1. Lineage (NCBI taxonomy): Eukaryota > Metazoa > Onychophora > Udeonychophora > Euonychophora > Peripatidae > Epiperipatus > Epiperipatus broadwayi. Next base: position 383,540 of record JAQFVV010000200.1, on the reverse strand, counting down.
CCTTTCCTTTTTATATTATATTTTATGATCCATTCATTAATAGCCTAAGGTTTCTGGGAACTTTCTATTATGTCAAGGAGCTGATTATTTTAATCAAGAATTAAGGTATTATGATTTTTAGTGATCCACTATATATATATATATATATGCAAATTTATAAATAAATATTTAAAAATACAGTATTTAAAAGCTTATAAAAAATATATGTATAACCGTCACTTAGGAGCGCTTTCAACCAACTTGTGGCTTTGTCAACTATCACGTTTAAAATGTCAGCTTTCCCATAATTCTATTATGTCAACTTTCCCATAATTCTGTGATCCTAATGTTTGCTGCTTGCCTATTAACCAAATGTTGCTTGTATTTACATATCAACATTGCTTCTTTAATTTTCCTTTTATTATTATTTCTTTGAATTTCCAATATTTTTACATTGTTATAATTAAAATTGAAACCATATATACATGATTTATTATGGTCATAATACAAGCAACATTTGGTTAATAGGCAAGCAGCAAACATTAAGATCACAGAATTATGGAAAAGTTGACATAATAGAATTATGGGAAGGCTGACATTTTAAATGTGATAGTTGACAAAGCCACAAGTTGGTTGAAAGCGCTCCTAAGTGACGGTTATACATATATTTTTATAAGCTTTTAAATACTATATTTTTAAATATTTATTTATAAAGTGCATATTATTTTGAAGAAATACAGACATCGATTTATAATATTATATATATATATGTCTGGGGCATTATGTAATTTATAGTTACAACAATTTGTTTATTATTATTATTATTATTATTATTATTATTATTATTATTATTATTATTATTATTATTATTATTATTATTATTATTATTATTATTATTATTATTATTATTATTATTATTATTATTATTATTATTATTATTATTATTATTATTATTATTATTATTATTATTATTATTATTATTATTACTACTACTACTACTACTACTACTACGTTTCAATAAAGGCTTTATTGATCTCAATGGTTTACATAAGTTTACATCTAGAAAAATTTGAAATTTAACATACAATGAATAATATTAGGGTAAACATATATAAATGAATTTAG